>JARGCV010000988.1:3367500-3817500 GCA_034064705.1 Bothrops alternatus
CTACAGCTGTTTCAGGGGAGGAAATGCCCAGATCAGAGCCTGGAAAAATTTTCCATAGGGGGAAGGCGGGTGGGTTTGGGGGGAAATTTCTCATGTTCTGGTGGCTGTGCCTTCAGTGGAGCGGCCGTGCCTCAGTCTTGGCTGAAGTGAAGCAGAACTTGGGGTCTTGGGCAAAAACCACATGAGGGGCGTTTCCAGCATTCCTGAGCTGAGTGGGTGGGCTCTGGTCATTCTGGGGGATTCTGAGGGGCTCTAGCTGGGGGTACTGACCCTGAGCGCCTGTTGGACTGGTTGCGTGCAGAGTGGACCAAATCTGCCCCCTGTCCTGTTTGGAAAGGAGGCCTTCTCTCCCTGCCTACAGTCCAAGAAAGAATTTTTGCATGAGATCCTTTGAGACCCTTTCCTCCTCTTTAAATCAGTCAGGAGTGCCCTTGAGATGGTGGAGGACGCTCTGGAGGCCCAGGACCCTCAGACCTTGTACCACGTTTTGCAAGATCCTATCCTAGCCCTGAAGAGCCTGCGGCGAGACAACGCCAGTTGGTACCTAGATCAACTCTCTGCTGACCGGGAAGAGAAGGCCCTGGTATGCCAACGGGGAGCAGAATTGGGGCAGGAAGGGCAGAAGGGGCCCTCCTTGGGTGTCACAAGGCTGGGAACTTTCTGGATTGCACTCCGCTTGCATCGGCCTTCTGTAAGACAATGAGAAGAGGCACCTTCAGGTGGATTCTGCAACGAAGCTGCCTGAGAAATCAACACACACACACACACAATGCCACCAAACCCAACGGGAGCATTTTGTGCGCCCCCTGAAGTCATCTCCCTGTCCCGGATTGTTGGATGACCATTTTGTTCAGTCTTATCTGAATAGCGTCTTTGGGGCTAGGAAGCATCCAGAGAACTCTGTGATGGAGGGGAACCTCCAATAACACTAATAGAGGAGCCCAGATCTTGTTTAAAAGCTCCTTTTTATAATGATTTATTGGAGAACATCACAAGAGGCCCACTGACGTTCCAGTTGGATGCTGCATCAGCTTTCCTGGTTACAGTATCTACCCTCTTCCATCAAGGCTGTTCCTAACCTTGATCATCTCTGCCAACTCTCTTCCTAGTGGTTTATTCAGAACACCTCTCTCTCTCTCTCTCTCTCTCTCTCTCCCCCTCTCTCTCTCTCTCTCTCTTTTTTTTTTTTTCAGGAATTGGGACACGTTGACTTGCTTGAGCAAGGAGAAATTCAAGCTGGACTTTATGTGGCCAACCAGAGAAGTGATCAGGAGCGGGCTGGTGAGTGGAGTTGTGCTCCAGGACAAGACCCGAGGGAGGGTTCAGCCTTGGCTGGTTGGGTGCTGCCTTGCTTTTGGGGGACAAAGAACCACTGGGGAGAGGTCTCCTGCTGGGGAGTCCTGCACCTCCTGCCCCAACGTCACCTTTCTCAAACACCTGAGAATGCCCCCTGCACCTGTCCAGCCGCGCATGCTGTGAGCCACATCAACGCCTCCTTGCGAAGAGGAATCGCGGAAGAGACGGTGCGCGCCCTGGCGAAGCCCGAGGCTCAGCTCCCGGAGGTCTTCCCCTTTGCCGCTGAGCTCTACCAGCAAGATCTGTCTGCCCTGCAGCGGCAGCAGCCCCAGGTGAGCGGGTCCCCGAAGGCTTCCTGGAGGGCGGGGAAGGGTACCAGCTCAAATGGCTGCTGCCTTTCTTTGCAGAGCAGTCCTTCTTTCCCACCCCATCTCATCTCCAGACCCATTGGCTCCGAGCTTTTCAAAACTTTTTTTAAAAGATCAAAAGGATGGGCCCTTCTTGTCCTTTCCACTCTTTACAAAATATTTAGACTAAGAACAGTTCCAAAGTCCATTTACAAAGTCAGGTGCATGTTTCCTACCTGTTGGGGCTGGGGGGGCCATTGCGATGAGGAAGCCACCGGCTGGCTTGGCAGCGTCTGCTTGGGCTTCCTTGGGGTGTACCTGGCTTGGGACAAAGCTGGTACCTGGCCTCCTTTGGCAGGGGAAGCTGGCCCAGGACGAGCTCTTTGTGGCCGTGGAGATGTTGTCCGCCGTGGCGCTGGTCAACCAGGCCCTCGAGGGTGGAGACAGCGCCAGCTTCTGGAGGAGCCTCCTCAGCTCCGGCCTGGGCCTCTGCGGCGTCGAGGAGAGCCACTCCCAGCGGTAAGACGCCCGGCTCCACACGGGGCCCTGCCCTCTTCTGCCTCCTCCGCCTCCCCCCCGCCACAGCCTCTGGCGCTGGGTGCAGGGCAGCCGAGGGTCCTGAAATCGGTCACCTTTGGAGGACGGGCAGTCCTCAGCTCACCATCACGATTGGGAGCAGAATTTCTGTTCTAAATTGTTGTCATGTTGGACACAATTTAATGACAGATATTATGGAAGTTAAGCGAATCACCCTGGTCGTTAAGCAAATCACATGATAAACTGAATCCAGCCTCCTCATTGGACATTTTTTGCTGAAAATTGGCAAAAAAAAAAAAAGTTGCAAATCACAATTACTGCGACAGATGGTAAATATGCGAGGGTTGCCAGGCTCCTGGGTTGCACTCTCTTGACCCAGTGGTGTGACGGGCGAAAGTGCAGGTTGTAAGTCACTTTTTCCAAGAAAGTTACGACTTCGTTTGTTAAACGAAGGGCTGTAAGTCAAGCCTGTAGACCCTGATGGATTTCTGCCTTCTAAGTAACGCTACTTGCAGCTCCAACCTGGCCTTCTGGCTTGTCTCCATTCTGCAGTTATTTCGAGGGCCTGTCCAAACAAAAGTGCCTCTTTCGGGAAAACCGGCGGAACTTCCTGAGCTGGAACGATATCCAGGCCTCAGTGAACGAGGTGAATGCCTTCGTCCGAGAAGAGCAGGAAAGTAAGGCTCTCTGCCCAGAGGAGATTCTGGGCCAACTGTGGTGGACGGCGTGTGTGGGGTGCCACTGGCCTCCCAGCCAAAGAGCCCTTCTGGGCCGCTTGGGTTGGCCGCAAAGAGGCTGCAGGCCTGCCTGGGTTGGCCTCTGGGGCAGAGAGCAAGGCTTCTGCTCCAGAAATCAGATGCTTCGTTGGAGCCAGTTGGGAGACGCCGGGCCAGCCCTGCTCTCTCAGCCCAACCCACTTCCAAGGATTGTTGTTGTGGGGGGAAACAGGAGAAGGAAAGAATACCTATTTTTCATATTACTTAATTGCCCATCTCCCTTGGAGATGTATGTTTGCCACCTAACAACAAAGGCAGGATAAAAATCCAAGAAATAAAAATAAATACGGGACTCATTCCAGAACTACAAACCACTAAAGATTCCAGAGTTTAAAACCTGAACATTAAAATGCACAAGTCAGAAAGAGCAACTAGCCAGGCGATGCCTGAAGGTAACACTGAGGTGCCCCATTGGGATAATTGCAGCAAACCCTTAAAAAGCGTTTCTCTCCGGCCCTGGGTTCAGCCAATGCCGCCCTCTCCTCTTTTAGAAATCCTGGCTGTCCGGCTGATCAACGAGGCTCTGCAGGGCGACTGTCCAGAGAAGACCCTCAGGGCTCTGCTCCTGCCATCAGCCAACCTCGCCGATGTGATGCTTCCCAGAGCCAAGCGGTACCATTTTGTTCTGGCCCAGATGTCGGGGCAGAAGGCCCAGGTAGGAAAAGAAGGGTGGGGGTCTCCTGAGCGAATGCAGAAACACTACCAGGCACCTGGACCAAAAGTTTCAGGCGCTCCCAAAACTGGGTCTGGCTGAGCCTCTCCAGAAGCTGCGCTGAGGGCTACACAGAAGCAGGAAGTGGTTTTATGAACTGACAGAGACCAGACCAACCGCATTTTATTGCCTCCTTTCTCTGAATAGCATCACTGCCTGCTCCAGTCAGTTGTGCTACAATTCCCAGAATTGGGAACTTGGGGAACCGCAGTGCACACGTATGGATGACACTGTGCTTTTGGGTGGTTGGAGCAGAAAGCTGCATTGGTGATTCTACAGTTTGTACCAAATTTGGGAGGATCAGCGAGGGCAGCACAGTCCCAAAAGAGGGGAGGTTTGAACCACAGGCTGCTGGCCCTGATCCGCCATTCTAAGCCAGCTTGTCTTCTGTTGTGCCACTAGTTAGACCAGCATTTCTCAACCGTGGGAACTTTAAGATGGGGGGATTTCAACTTCCAGAATTCTGGGAGTTGAAGTCCCCCCCCCCATCTTAAAGTTCTCACGGTTGAGAAACACGGAGTTAGGCACTGCAGGGGGAGTCTGTCTATGGGGTCCAAAAATCAGAAGGAATCTGGTACCCACTTTTCTCATGTACATAATTGGAGCTTGTGGTGTTGGATTTTTCATAAAATCTGTGAACCAGGAAAGGCTTTTTTTACTTTTAACTAGCCTGGAGGTCCCAAACCTCCTGACAATGGACTGGTACTGGTCCGTGGCCTGTTAGGAATCAGTTCATGGAAGTGAGTGAAGCTTCATCTGTGCATGTGCAGGAGCTAGGTAACACGTGAAACCATCCCTGCCGCCCAGTCTGTGGAAAAATTGTCTTCCATGAAACCGGTCCCTGGTGCCAAAAGTTTGGAACGGCTGAGCTAGTTTCTATTTGCCTGGAGTGGTTTGGTGAGATGCTGTTCTGCGCTGTGGAGGGTGACGGCAACCCGCTCTTGGTGTGAGGCTTACAGGGATTCTTACGGCCATCCCGTGCACAGACCTTTGATTCGCTTTATCAATGTACAGGACATTTGGCTTTTGTGACGCTGGCAATCACAGCTTCTCCAGAGCCTTGAAGTCTGTCTGGGGAAGAATGGCTGCATCGCCAGTTTCTGGGCGGTTCGGTCAAAATGGGGCCCTTTTGTTTCCTCCGGGCAGGTGGCAGGAGACCCCGGAGCGCTCTTGTGCTGGGAAGAAATCCAAGAGGGGGTCTGCAGGGCCAACCAAGACAGCAAAGCTGCACAGCAAAGTAAGGCTAGGGGCTGCTCTCTGAAGTCCCTTCCAGAAGGAAAGGGGCTGATGGGCTGCCTGGACTTGAGCAGCCTTTGGGAGGAAGATGGGCTTGGGAGATGTTCCCCTCCCCTCCGACCCACGGCTTCCTGTCCCAACCGCAGCCCCCTCTGCATCTCCCCGCAGTGGCCCTGGGCGTTGCTGCCATCAACCAGGCCATCAAGGAGGGGAACGCAGCCCAGACTCTGCGTGTCCTGTGCAATCCGAACGTGGGCCTCTGTGGCCTGGTGGCAGAGTGCGCCGCGGCTTATCAGGCACAGTTCTCTGCCGTCCTGGCAGCACAAAGGCCGGCAGGTAAAGGCGGGAGGGTCCATGCTGCAGCCCAAACCCAGGAGCGCCCCCCCCCCCGCTTTCTACGTTGTTCATCCTGACCTTCGTCTTTAATGTTTTGCTTTGGGGGGGGTGCAGGGGGCCACCCAGAGGCGCTCTGGGCACGGCACAGACTGAGAGATGGCTCAGAGTACTACTTCCACCTGCGGTCCTTTGAGGGGTCCTGGGAGCAGCCCCAGCCCCTCACCCTCAACACGGCCCATCTCAGCCAAGAGGAGATCCAGGTGGGTGTGGCAGAAGCAGATCCCTGAGCCAAACACTCAGTCACTGGATCCCACCAAGTCCGTGCAATGCAGCACAGACAGTTGGGGGGGGAGGTTGAAGGGGAGACGGGCTGTGATGGGTGGAAAGGCATCTTCTGGGCACCGTGGGGGGCTTTTGACTCACCAGGTCTGCCACCTCATTTGCACTATGTGACGGAGGGTCCCAGTCTTGGCACAGGCTGCCCCCTTTTCCTGCCTTCTCTCTGGACATTTCCTTTCCCTGGAAAGCTTGAAGGGCATCACTAAGGCAGGTGGGCACCCCGGGAGGGCTCTCCGTGCAGGGAATCCTTGCTCCTTCCCTGGAGGTGAGCCGTCCCAATGGGCCTCTTGTACATCTCTCCTGCAGGCGGCCATCAACTGCGTGTCTTCCGCACACGACCGGGAGCGCCTCTGGCAATCCTATGCCTGGCTTGTTGTCCAGTTGCAGGCCCGGATGAGGGGCTTCCTGGTCCGCCACCACTGGGCGGCTTGGCAACAGTTCCTATCCCAGCAGGTGCCGGCAGCTACCAAAATCCAGGTGGGTGCAGCTGCACCTTTGCAGAGAGAGGGCCTTCTGTGGGATGCTGGCAGCACGTGAAACCAGGCCCCCTCCGGTCCGCAGAAAAGCCTGTCTCCATGGAACCTGTCCCTGGTGCCCAAAAGGTTGGGGGCTGCTGCCCCAGAGGAGCAGTGACGCTCGATCCTAGCAGTAGCTCCGCCAGAAGCCCCCAGACAGACTTGGCCTTAGCTGGAAGGCCTGGGGTGGAACTGGGAAAAGCTGTGAAGAGGCCAGTTTGGGAGGGGGCATCTGCTGCTGCTGCTTCATAGGAAGACACCCCCCTCCAATCTGTGAACGAGGCTGGGAAAGCCCATGGAAGAGGGGAGGGCTGTGCTCAGTGGGCCAAGGGGAGAGCCCCAGAAATGGGAGGGTCACCTTTGCCCTCTGCCCCCAGGCCACCTGGCGTGGGCACCTGCAACGCAGAAGCTACTTGGAGAGACTGCACTACTTGCGGAGGAACACAGCTGCTGCGATCAAAGTGAGTTGTGAGGTGTCAGCTGTGTGGTGGGCTTGGGGAGGGGGCTGTTGGACTTCTCTGTGAGGCTGCCGGTGGTGGCACTGATTGCTTTCCCTCTACAATCTGGGCTGTGGCAGATCCAGTCCTGGGTGCGGATGTGGCTTGCCCGAAAACAGTACCTGGAGCGCCTGCGCTACTTCAGGAAGAATGTGAGTGTGTCTGTCCTGATTGTTATGAAGTTGCTTGGTTGGAGGGGGCTCTTCCCTCGGGGGGGGGGCGGGGTGAGCAGCCAAATGCTTCCAGCGAGCCCTTTTGCAGGCATCTCCGTCCTCAGGTTGCTCCTGAATGTGGAGGCTGCTTTCCCAATTAATGTGTCTCTAAATAAAGTGCCTTTTGTTATCACTCATCATCCCCAACCTGCGCCCTCCAGATGTGCAGGGATGCCACTCACATCGGGGAAAAGAAATGGATTGGACCGGTCAACTTTTTAGCAGGCCAGCTTTTTACAGCCAGTTTTTTGTGATCAACATGTTCCAAGTGATCATTTTTTTACTGCCCTCTGTTCTCCACAATTCTTCCCTCTGTGGGTGACTCTGCAGCCTCTTGGAGGTCTTGAGAATGGCAGAAAATTACTGTGACCATTTTCATTCCCAGTTCCTAGGCAGATAATTCTTGGAAAGTTGACATCAGCTGCTGCAGGCTGCTGAATTCTGGAAGTTTTACTCTTGGCCCATCTGGACAGCTGTTGTATCATGAAAAATCCTTGAAAAAATCACTAAATTAACCCGAACAGGTTCACACCAAACTAAGTTGAGGGGAAACTGATGTGATTTGCCCTCTTTTGTGTTTCTGTGAGCTGCTAAAGGTGCCCCGGCCAGGCTCAAAGCAGGTGGCCTCTTTCCCTGCGTCTTTTGGCAGGTTGCAGCCGTGATTAGGATCCAGGCCTTCATTCGCGCAAGCAAGGCAAGAGAGGCGTATAGGGTGCTGGGTGAGTGTCTGGATCTTTGCTCGGGGCGAGGTGGGGTGTGTGTGCTCCTCCTTCCCAAACTTTGTGGGAATTTGTGTGCACTTCAAGATGTGTATGTGAGCACCAATGAAATGCCTGATCTGTGGGTCTGGCTTTGCCTTGATGGCTCTGGAGAGTCTTCTGAAGCGCAGTTGATTGGGGATCAACGCGGAGCCCTCGTCTGCCCTGAAGAAGGGGGTGGTTTTGGGGGGCTCCTGATGGCAGTGAGGTCACACCCCATGTGACGGCTGGTCCTGCACTTTCTCTGCTGCCAGTGCATAGCAGGGACCCCCCGCTCAGCGTCATCCGACGTTTCGCCCACCTGCTGGAGCAGAGCCAGCGCGACTACCAGGAGGAGATGGAGCTGCTGGGGCTCCAGGAGAAGCTGGTGAGGGGGATCCGCTCCAACCAGCAGCTAGAGAACGACCTCAACCTCATGGACATCAAGATTGGATTGCTGGTCAAGAACAGGATCACCCTGCAGGTCAGGAGGGGATGGAATAGATCTCTGCATACAGCTGGGGAGGGGCTGCTGATTGAGGATCGACTCTGGGCACTGTCAGAACTGATGGAAGCTGCTCGGCTCCTGCACAGGAGTTCTAGCACTCCGATCAAGACGGGCAGGAATTCAAGTGCCTGGTCTTCTTTGGTTCAGAAACTGATCTTTCCCCAGTTTGTATAAATAAAATCACGCAGTAGCAATAAGTAAATATTTCACACTGTAGGAATTAACCTGAAGATGCAGGCTTTAGCCTCTGAAGGAAGAGGTGACGAGCACTTAGCCCTCCTCCTAGACCAGATTTCCCCAGATTTGGCCACTAAGACATGTGGACTTCCAACTCCCAGAATTCCATGACCAGCCATGCAGAATTCTGGGAGTTGAAGTCCATGCTTCTTAAAGGGGCCAAGGTTGGAAAATCCCACCTTTCGGCCAAAGGCAGAAGTGGCCCTTACTGTGCAGCTGGTCACCCACATTTCTTGGGTAGTGGCGGAGATGTTCTCCTTGCCGGCATCACCTCTGTCTGCCTCTTCCAAAGCTGCTTCTCAGCTTGTTCTCTCTTGCTGTGGGGGTGGGGGGGTGCCTGTTGAAATAGTGTCTCACGTGCCCTCCCTGCTGCACCCTCACCCCTGCCAGCGGGGCCCTGACCCCCCACTCTGAGGCAGCCCATTTCCTGATGCCCTCCTGAGTGGAGAAGAGGGCTGGACGTGTCATTGTCCGGCTTCTCCCCTTGACAGGAGGTGGTGTCGCATTGCAAGAAGTTGACCAAGAAGAACAAGGAGCAGCTCTCCAGCCAGATGGACAAGAACAAGGAGAACGGGCTGAAGGCGCTCAGCAGGGAGAAGCGGAAGACGCTGGAGGCCTATCAGCACCTCTTCTATCATCTGCAGGTGGGCAGCACCTGTCGGCCTCACACTAACACACCTTGTGCAGAGGAAAAGCTTTTGCAAGCTGCAGCTCACTTCACTTGAAGCGTTGTACCTGACAAGGTGCTGCAGGCCTCTTGGTTGGGGCCGCCGCTGAGTAACACTAGGTAGCATCTGCTTCAGGAGGAGGCGCGACCCCTTGCTGCCGTTGGGACCCCTTGCTTGTTACCTGGGCAGCGCCTTTTTTTTTAAAAAAAACATGTTAGCACAGCCATGAAGAAAAAAGGAATAAAGAAATGTATAGGTTGTGTAAAATTGAACAAGAATTCTCAAAGTAACATTGTATCACAGAGGCAATCTTGAGATATTTCATCTTTGTTTTATTAAGGATTAAGTCTTGTAATCTATATAAATTGTTCTCTCTCTGCTGATCAAATTGCAACCAAGATTGGATGAATGCACCACCCAGGGTTGTGGCTTTGCCCTGGGAATCTGGTTCTCTGCTCTGCCTGATCTGGGCGGTTCAGCGGTTGGTAGCTGCCTGGGCATGGGCAGGCGGATGGGGCACCCAGCCCAGGAAAGCCACTCGTGTTTCCGTCCTTCCAGACTCAGCCAGTGTATCTGGCCAGGCTGCTCATCCAGATGCCGCCCAACAAGTCGACCAAGTTCATGGAGTCGGTGGTCTTCAGCCTCTACAGTTACGCCTCCAGCCCCAGAGAGGCTTACCTCCTGCTCCAGCTCTTCCGGCGCGCCCTGCAAGAGGAGATCGCGTAAGTCCTGGGCGCTCCCTCCCCACTTCTCCCCTGTGAGCACAGCCAGGCTCCCTGGATGGCTCCTGACAGGGAGGGGAAAAACCCAGTTGAGGGCACTGAAGGGCATTTGGTGGAAGGCATTTTATGGGACCTGCAGACACCAAGGATTCCCTTCATGCTGGTTCACACGTCTTGCATCCCCTTTTCCTGCAGACCTTAGTAGGAGAAGCAGCAGTTGGGGACAGCCGTGTCCTTTGTCATACAGCTTGGACAACGAGAGGGGCCTGCTCCTTGTCCCTTTCCTGCCACTTACCGGCTATTGTGAAGGCTATTATTCATTTAATTATGATTTTGTTTATGTCTGCTGAGGTTTACTCATTTCAGTGCCCGGTACTGAATCTACCAGGTAGTCCTCAGCTTACAATTATTTGTTTAGCAACCATTCAAAGTTATAACGGCACTGAAAAATGTTACAACTGGTCCTTGCAATTATAACCATCACAGTATCCCCACGATCACATGATCAAAATCCAGGTGCTTGGCAACCAGCATGTATTTGCAGTGGCTGCAGCATCCCAGGATCACGTGATCACTGTTTACGACCTTTCCAGCTGGATTCCAGGAAGCAAAGTCAGAGGGGAAGCTGGACTCATTTAACTTTGCGTCTCCTTCCACGCGCTAAGAGGTTATTCTGGAATAAAAAGATGCTGGCCACAGAACGGTCGCCCTCCTCCCAGGTCCGAAGTGCTGCCTCTGTCTTCCTCCCAGGTCCAAAGTGACTCAGCTGCAGGAGATCCTCACAGGGAACCCCACTGTGATCCGCATGGTGGTGAGCTTTTATCGCAATGCCCGTGGGCAGAACGCCCTGCGCCAGATCCTGGCAGAGCCGGTGCAGGAGGTTCTGCAGAACAGGAGCCTGAGTATTCGCACCAGCCCCGTGGAGATCTACAGGGGGTGGATCAACGAGATGGAATCCCAGAGTGGACAGCAGAGGTGGGCGGCCATAACAGGCATTTCTCCACTGCTTGGCTCTGTTCAGAGTGGGTGGAGCTGCAAATCCCAGAGGCGGATCTCATGGCTTGAGACTCTGGAGAGCCTGTGGTACCCACGTAGACCGCAGGGTGGCTGGAGCAACGGGACCCCTCCCACACACACACAAACATTAGAAGAGAGATCGTATTTTGTGTCTTTTGTACTAAAAAGTAAAGAAGTGAGCAGGGTTGAGGGTGCTTCTATCTCCCTTTGTGAATCTTGGGGAAGCCCCAGGCCGGTTTATGGAACGGAACGGAGAGAAAGAATAGGAAGAAAGGAGGGAGGGAGGGAAGCAGAAACATGGCCTTGGCAGGCACGCACAGCTTGTCTTCTGCATGAGGCAAAATAACACTGACCCTCAAGTGTGGGAGGTAGAAACGGCAAACATGATGAAACTCTGTTGTGTTTTCCATCAGCTTTAGTTGCTGCCCCTGTTTCTTCTCTCCCCAGCCATCTGCCATACAATGTCACCCCGCAACAAGCCCTCGGTCACCCAGAGGTCCAGAGGCGGCTGGACATCTCCCTCGGCCATCTCCTCGTGCTGGCAGACAAGTTTCTCTCGGCCATCCTTTCGTCGGTGGAGAAGATCCCGTACGAATTTAGTGCCAGGGGTCTCTTTCGTTCTGCTGCCCCCCTCTGGGGTTGGCACCTGGCTTCCAACCTGCCCCCCCCAACAACAAATAAAATTGCTGACATTAGGAAATGGCGTGAGAGGCCTTAACAATGGTTGGAGTTGGCCACAGGGCCTGAGCTCTTGTGAAGTTTCAGGCAGGGGTATCCTCAGGGCCGGCAGACGAAAAGACGGGCTGAGATTTTAGAATTTAGACAATACGGCAAATGCCCCTGTTGGGTTTAAGCAATAACAGAAATCCTTATTACTATGCAGGGCATTGTGCTAAAATATAAAATCAATATCCAGGACAGTCCCCTCCCCACATAGTGATAACAGGTCCTGCAGTGTATTTGTGTACGTTTCCTCCAAAGAGGGTACAGACGACTTCTGTAGATGCCATGTGCCAAATAAATAACAGCAACTTCTAGAGGGGGGGGAGTTTTCAGCACATCAAATTAATGTGTGCCAAAGCCACCGTCCCACCGAATTGCTCCAGACTGTAGAGGGGTCACAAATGGACCCCATTTTGCAGGGTGCCCATTTTCTCCAGCATTTTCTCTTGGCGTACATGGGAGCTGTGTCTTGGGGGGGGGATTCCTGCCCACCCAGAAATGAAATCTGGCTTTCCTTTCAGGTACGGAATGCGCTACATGGCCAAAGTCTTGAAGGCAACCTTGACTGAGAAGTTTCCAGATGCCTCCAAGGAAGAGATCTACAAGGTGGGGCGGGCCAGGGCTCAGAAGCAGGACTGGCTCCTGGCCTTCACTCTTGGGAGTCTGCTCTTTTCCCTCCATTTAAGGTTATTTTGGCTGCTGAGTTTCTCAGCATGGGATGGGCTACAGGGCAGGGATTCGCAGCTGTTTCTATCTGTCCCTGGTCTCTGAAAAGATTACTTCTGATGAAATGAAGGCTCCGTGTGAAGGTAGCACAAGCCTCACAGCACCCTCTTGATTGATTGGCCTTGAAAACTAGCCTTAACTGGTTGGTCCTCCAATGGGAACCACCAGGAACAATCCAGAGGATGTTAGTCCAGCTGCCATGGTTCCGACCTTCAGACACCTCAGGTGGTACTTCTCCGCTACTCCATGGCTGCCAAGAGAAGCCTCTCTGCGGAGTTCCAGGGAGTTGGTTTTAGAGGCTCACCTAAGGGAAACGATTATGTCCCCCAGGGTGGCCCCTTTGTCACTGACCAGCCACGCCACAGCAACTCGCAAGAGTGCCCGTATTTTGGCTCCGTGGTCTCCACGTTCCTAAGCCCTGGGCAAGGGTGGGTCTGTTCAAGGAATGGGTGGGTCAGCAGGAGACTTGCCAGCGCACTTCCTCCCCCATGCCAGAAACGATGGGCTCCCCATGTGCCAACCTTGCTCCCTCCTGTCTTAGGTAGTGGGCAACCTGCTCTACTATCGCTTCATGAACCCAGCGGTGGTGGCACCAGACGGCTTTGATGTTGTGGATCTCCCAGCTGGAGCACCCCTGCACCCCGACCAGAGGCGCAATTTGGCCTCAGTGGCCAAGATCCTGCAGCACGCAGCTGCCAACCAGCTTTTCGAGGGAGAAAACAGCCACTTGAACGTGGTAAATCAGTACCTGGAGGAAGCACACCAGAAATTCAGGTTAGTTAGGAGATGAAAGGCCGGTCTTGTCTGCTGTTATCTTCAGGTCTTTCCCTCCCTAACCCTGAAGGAGGAGCACGGTGGTCTTCCTTCCCCCTCTGAGAGCGATGGGACCGCTGCCCCATTCGCAGCTCTTGGCAACTTTGATGTCTGCATTGGCATCCCTGACCCGTTAACCGGGATTCACCTAGTACCCACCTTATGCAGGAAGCATATCACTCACTCCCCCTGCTTAGCCTGTGGCTTGCTTGGGCTTTTGGACAAAGGAAAAGGTTTGGCTGGAAGGGTGAAGGGTCTGCTCAAAATGGCAGCTCATCCTGAAGAGTCCCCTGGAGCTGGGCAGTTAACAAGTTCAAATAAATAAATGAAATATTTGATAGAGAGCATTCCTCTCCCGTCAAAGATCTTGGTCTTGGCTGTTTGCAAGGCAGGGAGGGAAGGGGCCCACCATGTCTAGTCTAGTGAAAAGAAGTGTTAGCAGTGTTCCAATATTTGAGGGGCTGCCACAACGAAAAGGGGATCAACCTGTTCTCCAAAGCCCCTAAAGGCAGGACAAGAAGCAAAGAATGGAAACTAATCAAGGAGAGAAGCAACCTGGAACTAAGGAGAAACTTCCTGACAGTGAGGATGATTAATCAGTGGAACAGAAGTTGCCTTCAGGCGTTGTGGGTGCTTTGTCACTGGGGCTTTTAGGAAGAGACTGGACAGCCATCCGAAATGGTACAAGGTCTCTTGCTTGAGCAGGGGGTTGGACTAGAAGACCTCCAAGGTCCCTTCCGCTCCCATGATTCCATGTTCTTTTGTTTTTTCCTTCTGTCTCTTCCAGAGCATTCATCAACACAGCCTGTTCGGTCTCTGAACCCGAAGAGAGATTTAATATGGACAAATATTCTGAACTGGTGGCTATTGCCAAACCAGTGGTCTACATAACAGTTGGGGAGCTGGTCAACACCCACAAGGTGCAAACCTCAAATGTCAGGGAAAAAAAATCTGCTTTAAGGGGAGAGAAATAATTGCTTTTGTGCATAGACCAACCCGATCTCTGGCTTGCTTGTTTGTGATTTTGTGTGTTTGCAAGCCATGCTTTATGGCTTGATGTGTGAAAATCCAACAATCTACTGTGGCTTTTTTTTAATAAGCTCATAGTTTTTTATGGACCTGAATCATGAAGCCCAGTTTCCCCTTGGCCGTGTCTCTTTTTCACAGAGCCATTTGGTTTACAGCAAGGATGTCCAGCTTTGGACACGTTAAGACTTACGGACCGGTGGGAGTCCATAGATCTTAAAGTGGCCACGTTTGGACACCCCTGGTGTAGAGTAACGGTCTATATGGCTTTCTTGCTGCTCGGATTCTTCATTTTTGTTGTCTTATTTCTGTTTATCCCTTCATTGGTTCATAATGTTAGGACTGTGTTTTGATTACTCAAATGATTTTTGTTTTACACAATTTGAAAAGACCATTTTGAGAGGCCCATGGGGTAAATAATGCATCGCGAATGTCCTTATTCTCTGCTTGTTCCTCTTTGCCACAGTTGCTGCTGGAGCACCAGCGCTCCCTGGCTCCTGGTCCCCAGGATGTTCTGCACAAACTTTTGCAAGACCTTGCCGAAGTGCCAACTGTTGCCTCGTTGATAGGTAAACTGAGGACAGTGTCCTCCCTGCACTCTATGGCATGGGATTGGGCACTGTCCCTGCCCAAAAGAGGAGGGCTCTGCTACCACCTTTTCCTGTATGCCTATTTTATAAAAGGCTGCAGCTCACCAGAACTTCTAATAATAAGAAAAGGTGCTAGCAGACGCTTCCTAACTTCGGCTTGCTGGAGACTAGCATGTCTCTCCTTCTACAATGTCTCAGTTTTTGCATTTCATTCCGTCAATTTCTATAGCCACCCAGCTTAACCAAGTGACTCTGAGTGGCTTACAATTCTAAAATTGTAAAACAATTAAAAAACATTAAAGCAGTAAATGCATCCACAAAATGCAGTTGGGATGATTAATCAATTAATAGCAAAGCCAAGAAACAGGGCCCTTAACATTTATAATACTAAACCAGGTTTTTCAAGAGTGGTGGGACCACCGTACTCAGCCCAACTCCCGGTTTGGGGGACCTGCTTCTGAGAGGTGTGGGCCGTGAGATCGCCATAACCAGCTGGTGCAAAAATGGGACCGGCAATTACTCTGAGGTTGAGTCCTCTCAGGACACCTTCAGCCTGGCAAATGTCCTTGAGGAGACCCAGGCCAGTGCGACCTCTGGCTGGCCCCCATTTGAGGCCACATTGCTTCACACCATAGGTTGCCCCACTCGCCAGGCTTCCTCACCTGATGCCCAAGCAAACTGCTTGAAGCTGGCGGCTCGGCCAGCCCTGTGCTGATGCCAGGACCAGATTTTTGTTGGCCCCAGTGTTTTTTTATTATTGGATTATTTCTCTAACTTGGTAGTTCTCGAGTATTTCAACAGCCTAATCAAAGAACTACCAAGAAGAAAACCATATTCTCACCAACCCTGATAGGGCAAATCACAGTATATAAAAAGAGAGCAGACCCTATTTCCGTCTAGCACCGATGGTGTTGCCTAGTTGGGTCATGAAACATCTGCAAGAAAATCCATCTCGGAGAGCACCAAGGACTCCACAGCTATTTTCCTCCTCCTCCTCTCCACAAATCCTACCCCCTTCTGATGATGTTATCTAGTTAGGTACTGAAACGTCTTCAAGAAAACAACCAAGCTCAGAGAGTACCAAGGACTTCACGATTCAGTCCTGAGCTATAGAGATTCTCTTCTATCGGCATCTCCTCACTCCCTGTCCTTCAGCTGGTAGGGCTGGCATCCCATACTTTAGGCTCTTCCAATCCATGCAGGCATCTTCCTCAAAAGGCTGTTAGGCTTCTGGCTTGCTTTCTTCCTTTACTCCTCCTAACCTGTTGGATTGCTGTCTTTTTGCAGGCCACAGCCTGGGACAAGGGGCGAATGGGACCTGGGAGGATGCTTTGTCTCGGCTCTCCAGAATGGAGCTCTCGCTCATCCTCAGCAGCAAATACGGCAGGGTGGAAGCCGAAGCCAAGGGGGAAACAGATGCCAAAGGCCTGTGGCTGAGGTGGGTGGCTGCATCCCTTGT
Organism: Bothrops alternatus; assembly: GCA_034064705.1. Taxonomy (NCBI): domain Eukaryota; kingdom Metazoa; phylum Chordata; class Lepidosauria; order Squamata; family Viperidae; genus Bothrops; species Bothrops alternatus. Next base: position 3,383,530 of record JARGCV010000988.1, read on the forward strand.
GAGGGGAGGTGGTGGGGCCTGGCTCCCCCCCCCAGGGATCTCGCGAATAGCAAGTGGATGATGATCAGGAGCACAAAGGGAATCTCAGATCAGCGATACAGGAAGCCAGTGGGAAGGGGAAGGTACACAATTACAGGTAACCCTTGGTTAAAGATGGTAATTGGGACTGGAATTACCATCCCCAAGTGTTGTGACCATAAAGCATGATGTCACTTGACTGCATTGCTTAGCAACAGCAGTCCCATGGCCATGATTAAGCAATGATCGTGGTTGTTAAGCAAGGACCTCTTTGCAACTTCCCACCAGCTTCCCAAAAGTAAAGTCCAGGGCTTTTTTTTTTTTTTTTTTTTGTCATAGAACACCCAAAATGGAGTTCCAGCACCTTTTTTGGATGGAACCTTGTAGGGTAGGCAAGGCGGGTTGTATGACATGTGTGAGTTCCGGCACCCTTTTTTTTTCTTTTTTCTTTTTTTTTTCAAAAAAAGCACTGGTAAAGTCATTGGGGAAGCCAGAGGGAAATGGCAAGTCTGAGGTAGCGTGCAAGCGGGTTGAAGGGCAGGAAGCAGCTACTGTCAGGTTGCAGGGATGGCTGGCTGGGGCATGTTGGGCCTGGAGGTGGAGTCATAACAGAACAACATGCAACTTTCTCTGCTGATTTTCTCCTTGACTTTGGTGTGGGAAGGTCGCAGGTGGTGATCAGGTGACTGTGGGGTGCCACAACTGTTCTTCTGCAGTTGCCAAATGGTTGTGCTTTGCATGAGCATTGTGATGAAGATTCCTTAGGAGAATTACAATTATAGTAGCTCAGAGCGGAATTCAGACCCACCCTTTTTGTTCCCTTAGGGTCACAGTTTGGTTAATAAGGGCCACTGGCACAAAAATCACTCTTCTCCCCATTTCCTTGGTAGTAAAAGGACTAAGTAAATTTTCTAGAATTGCAGCAGGCTGTGTGACCTCCTGCTGGGCAGCTTCTCAGTGACCCTTTGAGCCCCTGAGCTGTGAGTGCTGCTGAGCGGGCCTGGGAGGAGGGGACACGACCTCCTGTGCTCTGCCCAGAGTGACCGGCTGCCCTCTTCTCCTTCTCCTTGGGTGATGAAGCACCAAACAGATGCTGGTGGATGTGATCCAGTCCCAGCCCAGAGACTCCCTGGCTGAGATCCTGCACTCAGAGGCATCGGAAGAGGAGGTGGGTGGAGCGATCATGGAACCGCTTGCCCGGAGAGGGGGCGAGTCTGGATGGGCCTCCTCCAGGCGAAGCGGGTGGCTTTGAGGGCTCCTTCCCCTCTTGCGGGATGAAGCTGTGGGAGAAGGGGGGTCCAGGCCAGAGGCTCTGAGCCATAGGCAGAAGTCACCCTGGTTAGGGGGTTATGGGAAGGTCGCCTTGGAGGCAATGGGAGAAACGCAGAGCCATCTGGAGAGTTTCTGGAACTGGAAGAGAATAAGAAGAGAATAAAAATCCTTCACATTTTCTGTTGTGGGGATGGTCTTTTCCCTCTCCCCCAGCACAGGGGGCCGCAACCACACTTGGCCTTCAGAAGGTCAGTAAAAATGGGGCTCTGGGGCTGGGATGACTGGGGCTGCCTGTCTGCAGAGGGACACAGACGTGCTCGCCTGGCTGGGTGTGAATGTTTGGACTGTGGCCGAGTCGCTTTCCAGGCTTCACTTGCAACTTGGTCATTGAGTGGCCAGACACAGTTGCGGCTTCCTCTTTTGCAGGAGCAGCTCCACCGACGGCTACTGCAGAGAAGGGCCACCGGCCACCCCCAGGGCTGGGAGCGGGCACTGCACGGGAGCGGGCACTGCAGCGGCCATCTTTCCCTGGAGGAGAAGAAGAAGAAAGTCCTGGAGTGCCTGGAACGCCTGGCTTTGGTGGGCTCGGCCAGCCCGTCCCGGGCCCTGCTCAGCGAGATTGCCCAGGTGACCCAGGCAGCGGAGGAGGTGCCCTTGGGGGGAGGGTTGGCAGGACCCTGGCCCACCTGGCGGGGCTGGTGTGCATCCTGGCTGACAGTCACTGTAAAAGTGCAGGGAAGCCATTTTTAGGCTGGCTGTAAGGAAGAGTTGGAGGGAGGCGCCTTTAGCTCAGGGGTCTCCACCGTCCAGACCTGTGAACTTCAGCTCCCAGAACTCCTCAACCAGCACAGCTGGGAGTTGAAGTTCAAAGGCCTTACAGTTCCCAAGGAGGAGAGCCTCGCTTTAGCTCCCGCCCTGCCTCATCCTCCTCCTGCAAAGTGGGAGCGGCCTTCTGAATTCCGGCTGGGCATGGTGGAAGTTGAGGTCCAGTCGCTTTAAAGTTGCCGAGAGTGAGGAAGGTGGTCCAGAGGAGGGGCAGGGGCCCATGCAGAGCGTCTGGGGCATTGGGCCGGTCTCGGCTTCCCGCAGGACATCCGCTCTCAGAGACATCACCGGCAGCGCCGCAGGGGACAGCTGGCCAAGCTGCAGCAGACCCTGCGAGGCCTGACCGCCAAGCGTCGCTTCTACCAGGAGCAGGTGGACTACTATCAGAAGTACCTCCGCACCTGCCTGGACAACTTGGCCGCCGCAGACAAGTATGGGGCTGGCCAGCTCGGGTATCGAGGGGACCCGGCTGCCGTGGCCAGGTCCAGACGAGGGGCAGGAGGGAGCGCAACTCTGGGCCCTCTGCCTCGGGGGGCCGCCCTGGAGACGCCACACCTTGCCTGAAAAGAATCTGCTCCACTTATGGGGCAGCTTCTCTGTTGGCCAAGCAAGGGAGGTTCTGGCTGCGTCTTTCATCTGGAAACACCCCATGGCCTTGAGCCCTCCTTGGTGGGGAGGCTGCGGCCCCCACCTCACCTTCCTTGGTGGCTTTTCAGGGGAGCCACTAAAAGAACACGGCAGATGCTCCCCCCCCCACTGGAAAGGGCTTGCAACACCGGCGCTTCCCCCATTTCCCTTCCGCAAGCAGGTCCCCCTCCCCCGGCATTCCTTGGCTGGTAGCTGTGCCCAGGTCCACCCTGGGAAGGCTGGCAGACTCCCCCGGAGCCCAGTGAAGCTTGGGGGCCTGGTCTGCTCCTCCCAAGCTGACCACGCTGGGGCCCGAGTGGAGGAAAGCCAATGTGGGGGCAGGCAATGGTTGGCGTCCCCCCACCACACCCCTATCCAGGCTGCCCCCTTTTTTCTTCCCTTCAGGCCCAGCAAGAAACAGGCTGTGCTGCATTACACAGCGGCCCGCCTGTTTGAGAAGGGGGTCCTGCTGGAGATTGAGGACCTCCCGCCAAACCAGTAAGTCTGGATCTCCCCCTTTCCCCCTTCTCCCTCCTGGCTCCTGCTGCCCCTCATTCTTCCATGCGGATGCCCCCATCTGGGCTTCCTCCGGGCCTGTCTGCGGGTTACAGAGAGTCCTCAGTGAGAATAAAACACCTGAAATCTTAGCTTGGTGTACTGAACGTTGTTTTATCGTGCTGTGGGAAAAGTAAATCTTTCATCCCCAATTCCATTTTCTCAGTTTCATGACTAACTCCTCCCCCTCTCCCTATTCTTTTTTTTTTTCAGACTTAGAAATGTCATTTTTGACATTATCCCTTCCCAGGAAGCTGGCAAGTTTCAGGTCAAGGCAAAGTTTATGGGGATCGATATGGAAAACTTTCAGCTTACTTACCAGGTAAGGGGGCAGCTGACGAGGGCTTCCTCCATACAGTTTGATTGTTTAATTATTTACCAGCTTTCCGATGGAAGTAGACTGAATGAGGCACAAACACATTACAATTCTGTACACCCATCACTCGTATAAATCACATCTAAAATATTTTAAGCACTGTTAGCAATAGTTCACATGGGGACATTCTGCTGCAGCTTTGGGGGGGGTTAAGGGCAGCCTCCCTTAAGCCGCACTGACGAGAGAGCCTAGAGGCCAGGCGGAGGATGGAGCTGGGCAGAGGCGCTTCTGGCCACAGAACGGAGAGTGGAATTTCCTTGGAATCAGAAGGCTGAGCCCACAGCCTCTCCCCACCAGATCCTAAGAGCCTTCAGGGAACGGGAGAGAGGAGGAAGCCAAATGGAGCTCAAGGCTTTCCTCGCCCTGCCCTTGGAGGTGGTCCTGGAAGGGATCCCGGGGCATCAGAGGGGCCACCGGGAGATCAGGAAGTTGCCCTTCCCCTGAGGTCCCTATGAGTGATCGGCTTGGACCGAGTCCTACACCCGGGCCTGATCCCAGCCTGGAAAGGGCTCAGTTCATCTGCAGGTGCAGAACTGGTGCCTGACGGCCTAAAATTAGTTACCAGGCAGAGAAAGTTGAGATAGAGAAAAAGACACAGAGCAGGAAAAGTTCTCAGGTTGCTTATTTGCACCCTGCGAGGGCCTCCATCTTTCTGAAAGACTCACACGCGGACTTAACTGGGTTGCTGAACTGGCATGGTCAATTCTGGGTTTGCACTGAACGGGTTACACAATCCAAACAGGTCACACCACCTGCAAAGCTGCAAACAACGCAGAGTTATAACATGCTAAGTTACAAAGGAACAAACCAAGGTTAAAGCCAACCAAGCTCAGCATTGTTCAGTCTTTCCCTGATCTGGTCAGCCCAAGTTTAGATTACCTCATTTTCTATTTGGAAATATCCTTTGAAAGCTCAGAATCCCAGAAGGGATGAAAGGGGCCTTGGGGTTCTTGCAGCTCAAGCGGGAGACCCCGCGCCATTCTGGACCCCTTTCTCTTCTTTCAGGACCTCCTCCAGCTCCAGTATGAGGGTGTGGCTGTCATGAAAATGTTTGACAAAGCCAAAATCAACGTCAATCTTCTAATCTTCCTTCTGAACAAGAAGTTTTTCAAGAAATAATGTGCTTCGGGCAACAGCTGTGGATTACTGGGGTCCTTGTTGGAAAGAGGCCAAAGAGACGTAGTGCTGCTTGCTTTACTCCAGTCCTGCTTCAAAGAAACCCAGAAGACCCCCTCAGAGGGGGCCTCAGGGCAGATTCCTGCATGGCAGAAGGCTTCCTTGGCATATACACCTCGTGCCTGTAGAACACTAGATCCGTCTGTCAAGGATAGGCTGCTTTTTTAAGTGCAAAGCATTTCACCCACAGTCCAGCCCTCTTCAGACACAAACACTCTCGCACACCCTGGTCATTCAGCCCAGGTAGCCTAAAGCTTCAGGGTTCAGGAAGAACTGAACGCTGCAAATCTGGAGACCCCATCCCTAGAGTCAAACATCTTCCTCTCTCAGTTGCTAAACTCTGAGGAAGCCAAGGACTTCCGTTTCCCTCCGCCTTTTGGCGCCCACAGCCCCCCACAGGTTCTTGGCGCTGATCTCCTGGAGGGGCAGGTTCTCCCACCAGCGGGGCAGCTGGCAAGAATCAGGCTGAGAGGTGGTGGTGTGCAGACCTGAGAGAGGGATGAGTGGGTGCTTTTTAATACTTGTCACTCCCAGCCCTGAGAGTTTACATAAAATCAAGTTTCCTCAAATAGAGAGCTTTAGAAATTCAGATTTGTGGATTACACTTCTGCTCACTGCTAGTTTGAAACTGCCAAGTTATCAAAGAGCTCAACTGTTTCTATACCAGCGTTTGGAAGGCTACTAAAAACTGAATTCTTTGGATCTTCCCTGGTAATTTAAGTATTCGATCAAAAGAATAAGATAAAAAGTTTGCACAGATTGTTAATATAATCAGACATTTTATTAAGATCTATAATAAACTATTATTCAAATTTTGTAATATGGTTACTGAATGTTATTTGCTGGAAATTGCTATGGGTGTAACTGTAAAGGGGTTCTGTTTTATGTTTTGTACAGCATGATTCTCATCATTCATACAATTCACAATTAAATGTAGAACTTAAACCTAATCATTGAAAACAGAAAAATCTAACCAAAGTAACCAAATCTAGTGGATAAGGAAAACATGGGGGGTGGGGGGGAAGAGTTAATTAAAGAATGATAGATAAATGAATTTCATCTGACTAAAAATATGAAAAGATTCTCTGAATAATATTCCTGTTATTGAGAGATACTGGTAATTTTACTGGGATCCAACAGATTACATCCCAGAGTTCTGAAGGAGCCGGCAGATGTTATCTCAGAACCATTGCACCATATCTTTCAAAAATCTTGGGGCACCAGGAAAGTGCCAGAGGATTGGAAAAGGGCTGATGTGGTTCCCATCTTCAAAACTGGGGAAAAAACAAACCCAGGAAACTACAGACCAATCAGCCTGACATTAATACCTGGGAAGATACTGGAAAATATAATCAAAAAATAGGTCTGCAAACATCTAGAAACAAATAGTTATTACTAGAAGACAGCACAGGTTTGTTAAAAACAGATCATGCCAAACCAATCTCATTTCATTCTTCGAGAAAGTTACTAAATTAGTAGACCAGCAAAATGCTATGGACACAGCATATTTAGACTTCAGCAAGGCATTCAACAAAGTAGACCACAACCTACTTCTTGGTAAGCTAGAAAAATGGGATAGACAGCATCACCACAAGGTGGCTTTGTAACTGGCTGACAAACCATACTCAAGGAGTCGTCCTTAGTGGTACTACATCTACGTGGAGGGAAGTAAGCAGTGGGGTACCACAAGGTTCCATCTGAGGCCCAGGACTCTTCAATATTAATGACTTAGACGAGGGAATAGAAGGAGAACTCATCAAATTTGCAGATGACACCAAGCTGGCAGGAATAGCCAACACCCCAGAAGAGGAGCTCAGGATCCAAAAAGATCTGGACAGACTTGAACAATGGGCCCCATCCAACATCATGTTTAATGTGGAGAAAAGGAAGGTTTTACAGCTGGGCAGGAAAAGCCAAAGGTACAAGTACAGATTAGGCAAAACCTGGCTCAAAAACAGTAAGTGTGAGAGGGACCTTGGAGTCCTAGTGAACAATCACTCAAATTTGAGCAAGCCGTGTGCGGCGGCAGCAGCCAGAAAAGCTATTACAATCCTTCGTTGTATAAACAGGCATAGAATCAAAATCACGTGATGTATTAGTACCACTTTATAAAGCCTTAGGCCACATTTGGAATACTGCATCCAGTTTTGGTCACCACATTATAAAAAAGATGTTGGGACTTGGGGAAAAAGTGCAAAGAAGAGCAACTAAGAAGATTAAAGGCCTGAAGAACAGTTGCAGGATTTGGGAATGCCAGTCTAGAGAAAAGAAGGACTAGGGGGGACACGATAACAGTCTTCCAGTATTTGAGAGGCTGCCACAAGGAGGAGAGGGTCAACTTATTCTCCAAAGCACCAGAAGGCAGGAGAAGAAGCAATGGATGGAAACTAATCAAGGAGAGAAGCGACCTAGAACTAAGAAATTTCCTGACAGTAAGGACAATTAACCAGTGGAACAGCTGGCCCTGCTTCATCACTCGAGGTTTTTAAGAAGAGCCACTTGTCTGAAATGATATAGGTTCTCCTGCCTTGAGCAGGGGGCTGGACTAGATCAGGGCTTTTCAACCTTTTCACCCATTCTACCACTTTTAGGATATGGCAACATCCGAGGACCACCAGTTGCCTAGCAAGGTGTCCAAAACTTGATGACCCCCCCAAAAAAGAAGTGATAAAATACAGGTAGTCCTCGACTTACAACAGTTCGCTTAGTCACTGTTCGAAGTTACAATGGCACTGAAAAAAGTGCCCCCCAAGCCACAGCGGAGCAAGACACCTGCCTGCCCACCCGGCGGCGCTCTTCCTCCTGTCCGAGGTTTTCGTTGTTGTAAGCATTTCTGTTGAGGATTGGCAGCGGGGGTGGGGTGGGGAGGTGTTTGGTTTTTAGCCCCCCATCTGCTGGATGGTTGCAGCAGGTTTTGGTCACTTCACATGACCCTAGGACACTGTGACCGTCATAAATATGAATCAGTTGCCAAGCATCTGAATGTAAATCACAAGACCCTGGAGAGGCTGCAACATTCCAGCTGATCGGCGCTTCTTCTGGGCTCAGCAGAAGCACCAGGAGCCTGGCGCTGATCCTGGTGCTTCCGCTGAGCCCTGACAGCCCTGAAAAAGCGCCGATCAGCTGGAAAACGGCACTGATCCTGGCGCTTCCGCTGAGCCCTGACAGCCCTGCAGCTCCAGCCGTCTCTCACTCAGGCTTGTGCGGTGCTGCCCCTGGTTCAGCTCATCCCCTTCCCCCACTACCCCTTTTCTAGGATGGTCGCGTCCCACCTGCCAGGTGCCAATCTACCCCAGGTGGTCCCCGTACCACTGGTTGAAAAGCCCTGGACTAGAAGACCTCCGAGGTCCCTTCCAGCTCTATTCTGATTCTGATTTTTAAAACAGGCTTGGTAAAAATTACCCAACAGATTCAGGAAACAGAGGAGACCGGTAGGGAGGGCAAATTATGCCTGTTCCCTCCCCCTGTTTCTCTCTTAATTTCCTAGCAATATCAAAAGGCCATAGCATTAAATAAACCAAGTTGTATCATCGAAGTTTTGAATGTAAAAAGCGGCCTCAGCCTGGGGAAAAAGGGTGCCACCGAAGACCTGCCCATTAGGTGGCGCTGTTTTCAAGGAAAGCCAGAAAGGAGCGAGTCCGAGGTGGTGGACGCAGGTGAGGAGGAAAGAAAGGGGGAGGGGCGGGGGGGGACTGCCTGCCTGCCTGCCTGCTCTTGGCTCTGGCCCATCCTCGCTGGCGTCCAGGAAAACTCCCTGTGATGCCCAAGAAGTGCCATCTGGGCTGCTTGGAAGAAGGACACTCCTGAGTGACCCGTGCCTACTGGCCACAGAGAGGCCTCCACCACTTCCTTAGCCTGATCCCATTTTAAAGCCTTTGGAGCAGATGGCCACATCTGGTGGCAGTGAGTTTCATAGACTATTTTTGGCTTGGTATTTATAGGGAATTGTGGATAAGCGATATAACAGTTGGAGAACATCACAGTTGCCATGTGACACCCCCCCCCAAGCCAGCTTGATTTGCCTGCACTGTGGACAGCTGAGCATGAAGGGGGGCCACTGAGGAAGCCCCACAAATGCCAAGAGGGGCTGAGCCAGTTGGATGCGGCCACGGGTGACGCTTTGGATGGCCAGGGCATGGCTCCTGTCCATCTGCCACTGCCCATCTATTTGGTCAGGTTCCCCTGAAGCAAGGGGCCCAGCCCCCTTCTCTGGGGCAAGTTCCTCCCCTCCCTGTGTCTCCAGGAGCAAGTAGTTTTGTGTGTGTGTGTGTGTGTGCGCGTAGTAATGGAAGCCTAGAATGGCACTATGGAGAGAAGCCTCTTCCCGCAGGAGCAGCTGTGGGGACTGGCTGGTTGCAGTTGGGGGGTCGGGCTTTCCTCCAGGCTTCTGTGTGGGGCTGGGCAAAAGCATCTCCAAACTTCTGCTGATGGGGAGAAAAAGTCTAAAACCAGAGTTGCTTCCCTGCCTTGGTGTCCTGTCAACCAACCAACATTTGGTCTGTGGTGTTATTCTCTTGAGGGAGGCAAGAGGCTTGGTGCCCTTGGGTGTGTGTCCTACCGCTTTGGAAATTGGGAGAAGGCAGAAGATTGTTTCTAAATTCCTATTTTTTTTTTTAGAGATGTGACATAGGAGTTCACCTCCAAAAGAATGGTTCACTAGCACAAACAGGTGTGGTTTATTTGTTTTGTTTTGTTTTTAAGGAAAAGAGGGTAGCTCTAGAAATGTCAGTTGGCTGCACTAGTTAGAGCTCCCTGTTCAGAGGCAGTCTATTTGTTCATTCTGGCCAAGATTTCTCTAAGAGGCCCCTGGAGAAACTCCCCGGAGAGCTGGCTTTCCCCACACGGATGCTGGGCCCAGAACTAAGCTGAGACCTTCCTTTGACCCCTTTGACCTTCCATGCCAGGCACCCCCCATCCCATCCCTGGGTGTCAAGTGCTGCTTCTCAGATGAAGAGTTTTGTATCCAGGACCCTTGATGAAGGGCACGGAGGGCTGGGCTTGGAAAGCTGCCCCTCCCAAGGAGCCCCAGAAGAGCCAGGGTGCCTTCAGGCCTTTCCCAGGGACCAGAGGGTGGCACAGGCCTTTCCTGCTTAGGAGTGCCCACTGGCTATCCTGGGTGGGCTGAGGGCAAGAGGGGCTTTGCTGGGCCCTTCAGTGCCTGCAAGTCTTAGAAAGCAAAGAGCAGCTTGGCTTCCTGGTTCTTCTCCTGTCTTTTGGCTCAGACATTTCTCTCCTGCCCCAGGAGCTGGGCAGCGGCAGAGGAGGCTCTGCCCATGCAGCAAAAGGGACATTCTGGGTGGAGGAAGCGCTGAGCCAGGCGGCCCCAACCCTCCTGCTTTGTGGAGGGCTCCCACGCACTCTTTCTGACTGACTGACTGACTGATGGGCAGGGCCTGGAGGGGAGCCCGGCCGGGCAGCAGAGGAACCCTTCAACCCCCGGATGGCTGCCTGGCTGGCTGGACCCCCATGTGAGCCCTGGCAGGAGGACGGGGTGTCTATGCCCGTGTGGCTCAGCCAGGCCAAAGCAGAAGGGGCAGGGAAGAGCGGGGAGTGCCTCCCCTGAAATGGGGGAGAAAGGGTGGGGCCCAGCAAACCTTGGAGTCCCAAATGGGGGGTGATGAGGCCCACCGATGCTCTGCTCGGTTCAGTGACCCCAGGGGTGGCCTGCAAGGGCAGCCTTGTGTTTGGTGGTCAAGGCATTGATCGTGGGAAGGCTGGCCATTCAGAGGGTCAACCAGCCAGCTGGTCAGTGAGGATCATCCAGAGAAGCAGCTCCACACGTCTGGTGCTGATCCTGGCAGCCCCAACCAAAATTCAGCATTATATGAGGGCGATTCGGATATAAACGTTTTGGTTATCAATGAGAGACCCTCGCAGGTACAGAACTGTTCTTATACACATTAGAAAACTACAACATGACATGACTTTTTGACGTAATCGCCATTCAAGTTGAGGCACTTGTCATACAAGTTTTGAAATGCCTTAGTAATAGTCACTCAGCGCCAAATCTGAGCTATGGGGTTTGTGTGATCCAAAACATCCCAAGGGAACTGCTTCAAAAGTTCTTGGTGTGTCTGGCGGTGTGTAGGCGAGCATTATCGTGAACCAACACCACCCCGGAAGTCAGCCTGCCCCGACGCTTGTTGTGGGTGCTCGTCTGAGTTTTCGTAACGTTTCACCGCAGACGTCTGAACTGATGGTCGAACCAAGCTCCATGAACTTTTCTAGCAGATGCCACTCCTTTGGCATCTTCACCGTTGGCGGGATTTTCTCTGGCGCCACTTCCGGTGTGGTGTTCATTCACAATAATGCTCACCTGTGCACCGCTAGACTCACCCAGGAACTTTTGAAGCAGTTCCCTTGGGATGTTTTGGATCACCCCCCCCATAGCCCAGATTTGGCACCGAGCGATGATGACTAAGGCACTTCAAACCTTATAAGACATTACGACAAGTGCCTCAATTTGAATGGCTATTATGTCAAAAAGTCATGTCATGCTGTAGTTTTCTAATGTGTATAATAAAAGTTCTGTATCTTTGAGTGTCATTGATAACCAAACGGAGGTTTATTTCCGAGTTGCCCTCGTAGCATCAAGTTAACATTGCAGGAAGTTTGGCTGGTATTTCATCAGCTCCTTCCCTCCCCCCCCCACGTCTTCTGCACAGTGCCTGAGTGGCCCCGACAGGATGAGACACCCCCCCTCTCTTTGTAGGAGGGAAGCCTCTGCAGGGCAGGAGGCCAGAGGGCAAGGAACCCCCCCCCATGACTGTTGAAATAAAAAGGCTACGTTGGACCGTTCAGCTTCATCCGTGGCAGATCTGACTGCAGGCCAACTGCCATTGGCAAAGGGAGCCACTATCCCGCTGGGGGAATAAATGGGTGCTGGGACCCCCTTCTCTGGAAACAGTTGTGGTTGCTCTTGGTACTTTCATGGTTGTGGATATTAATGATGCAAGAGGGAGCTAATTTGCCATTGGTTTCCATCATGGCTTCCGGTGTTGGGGTGAGGTTGCCTTGTTTACTTCTATTTGGCTGGGGTGGAGCTGTCCGTGGGGCCTTCCTGGTCCTTTCCCAAAAGAAGGCAAGCAAAAGGATTTCTTCTCCTCTTGGAGCCGAGCTGCTGGCAACTGAGGAATGGTGGTTATTAAAACGGATGTCCATGTGCCGCCTCTATGTTGGTTGAGGCAGGCAGGACAGGATTCCCTTGAGTCCCATTTGTTGGGGGTCAAGGGAAAGGGAGGGTTTTGCCTTCTCTTTCTGCTCAAGATCCCCATGTACAATTGGGGGGCCACTGTGTGACACAGAATGCTGGACTCGATGGGCTTTGGCCTGATTCAGCAGGGCTCTTCTTATGTTCTTATGTTCTTATGAGGAGTGGGCCAGCTCAGTTGGAGGTCCTTCTTTCTAGAGAAGGTCAGGAGGACCCCGGGCAGCAGCCTGGCCTTCAATTCAAATGCTGCAGCCTTGCAAGACACACACAACTCCCACAGCGATGGTTCCCTGCCTCCTGGACAGCCTTCAGAACCATGGTCTCATTGTGGCCGTTTGCCAAAGCTCTTCCGAGGCTCCCGGACTTGCTCCACCTCCCTTCCCTTGGTTGGGGCTGCATGGGCAGAGGAGGTGCCATATTGCACAGGCGTTGCCCCCCCCCAGCCCCTCTCTGGCCCCCTACTGGAAATGTCCGTCTCTTGCACAAAGAACCTGAAACTGGCCAAAGCAGAGCCATATCAGACCTTTGCCCCACGGTCACTGTGGTGACGGGTGCCAGTCCCCCTCTTTCTACGCTGGCACAACTGTCCAAGCAATTTCTTTGTTAGACAGTGAACCTTCTTCAAATTAATGAACATAAGGTGGTTATGGTTGCCAGGGCGACATCTGATTGCCTTGGCAACCACAGCCGGGTAAAGCCAGCTGAGTTTTATCAAGGGTCATGTTGCAAACAGAGGGAGAAGTGGGGGTTTTCAAGAAGGGGGGGCATAGGATACCACCCCTAGGCAAGTGCAGGGTTCAAGGCTGGGAGCTGCTGCCCACCATCCCCTCCCTCCCTCCACCTCTCTCGGCCCCTCTCAGGGGGCTACTTTACACATGGGCGTCACAGGAAGGAGCAGAAGAGATGGGGGACATTTTCCTGCCCCCTCCTTCACTTCAGTAATGTTGTATGGGGTTGCCTCCCCAGCAGGGCCTGACTGGTTCCCCAAATCCCCAGCTGGTCTTGCCCTTCCACCCCTAGGGCATAAAGGTCTAACATTCATTCCCCACTAACTCTGGCTCAGGCTGAGAAAGACCCTGGGGGACCCCCTGCCAGCCAGGGCCTCTGCGGGACCTCAGGCTAACCAGCAGAGAGTGTCAGACATGTTCAACCTGGGTGATTCATTAATGGCTCTGTGTGTCCTCAACACCCCAAAATTAGCCTTAGTGGTTATTTAAGATGTAAGTCACACAAAGCTCCCCTTCCTGCCTAATGAGAATTCAGGCACTGGCACGCTGGCTTATTCTGGACATTAGAGATCCTGGCTTGCTTAGAACAGAGTGAGGGGGCTTGCACCTTGCTGTTTTTTTTTTGAAATTGTGCTCAAATTGTGCTCTTAATACAGGCAAGGAATCCTGCATAGCGCAGATGTTACTGGCCAGTAAACCAATCTCGACATTCTCCATGTTATTAAGAAGCATGAAGTGGAAACCTTGTCTGAACAAAGCAATGATGAAGGTCAGTGTCCATTGTGATTTCACAGAAAAGAGGAGTGAAGAGGAAGAGCTGGGAAAAGGTATGTTGTCTTGTCTGTGAAAACCAGAGCCTTTCCTTACTTGCCTCTAAAAGCAGCGTAAAGAGGCCAAGATGAATCCTCCATCTCATGCAGTTTGCCTAACTGCTCTAGCATTTATGCAGACCATGATACAATTTAGTCACAGCTACAAGACCCCCCAGCTGATATAAGGATTGGAAGGAATCTTGGAGGCCATCCAGACTGCCCAGAGCAGGAATCCACCCCACCTACTATGGAGATTTTAGCACTTCCATGGAAGGAGATCCATCCTATCCTGAGTGCTCTACCCCTGGACAGCTGATGTCCAACCAGGTGCTTCCTTATTTCTAGTCCCGCCTTCTGAAACAAATATGAACGACTGTGCCCCGTTTTCTAGATGTCAGTTCTTCAGTGGCAGCTTTGATATCTCCCTAAAGTATTTCTTATCACTTGGTTGCTCTGCTCTGGACCTGCTCCAGGATGGCCTGGCATTTCAGCCTTGTGCAAGCCTTGGCCTCTCTTCCCCTCCCTCCCTCCCCAGTCTCTGGTGACTCTCACCCAAGGTTCTTCTGCCTCAGGTTCTCTCTCTCTCTCTCCCCTGCAAGGGCCAGTCTCTAAGTTGACCCTGACCCAAATTGAGATTAAACAGAGATTTGTCCAGCAAAGAGGGGGGTAGAACTTTGTTGATCACACATGTAGAAGGTGGACACTTTTGCAGGCAGATAAAGCTGTGCTCTTGGCTGAGAAGCCATTTTATACTATACAAGTGATGTCCACAGCTTTGAAAATGAATGTATGGAAGATGAAAGCAGCTGCATTTGCCAGCAAAAATGGAGCAATAAATTGGATGTTATTCATAAATGGTCAAAACTAGAGCATATGCCTATATTTCTAGAGTGTGCATGAAGACATTTCCAGGTGGACAAATATGGTCTGCTACTAGCAACAAATATGTGTACAAAGAGGTGAAAATAGCCAGGTGTCAGAGGTCCACTTTGCTGGAGGGAAGCAAGAGATCTCTGATAAATTGAAAAACAAAAAGGACAAGTATAAAAAGTGGAAAGAGGGGCACATAACTAAGGCAGAATATTAGCAAATAGTCGTAGCCTGCAAAGATGAAGTGAGGAAAACTAAGGGTCATAATGAACTAAGGCTTGTGACAAAAGTAAAAAATAACAAAAAAAGCTTCTTTCAACATGTAAAAAACAAGAAAAAAGTTAAGAAAATGATTGGCCCATTAGTGGGGGAAAGTGGCAAGAAGGTGACAAGCAACAGGGAGAAAACAGAATTATTTAACTCATTTTTTGCATCTGTCTTTACACAAAGGGAAAAAACAATCCAACCTATCAAAAACAGTACCATAAAAAACAGAATAGAAACACAAGTTAAGATAGGCAAGAAAATGGTAAGTGAGCACTTGTCCAGCTTAGATGAGTTCAAATCACCAGGACCAGATGGATTACACCCCAAGGTTCTCAAGGAATTGGCAGGTGTGATCTCAAAACCACTGAACTGTATCTTTCAAAGATCCTGGAGCACTGGAGAACTACCAGAGGACTGGAAAAGAGCTGATGTAGTTCCCATCTTCAAAAAAGGAAAAAAAATGGATCCAGGAAACTACAGACCTATCAGTCTGACCTCAATACCTGGGAAGATTCTGGAAAAGATAATCAAACAATGAATCAGTGAACACCTAGAGACAAACAAAGTCATAACCAAAAGCCAAGATGGTTTCTCAAAAACAGATCATGCCAGACAAATCTTGTTGCATTCTTTGACCAGGTGAGAAAATTAGTGGACCAGAGGAATGCTGTGGATATAATTTACTTGGACTTCAGTAAGGCCAGTGGTGGGATTCAGCCAGTTTGCACCACTTTGGCAGAACCGGTAGCTAATTTTTTGTTGCCAAGGCCCAGAATGGACTTCCGGAAGCAGCATGCACACAGAGAACCGGTTGTTCACATATTTGAATCCCACCACTGAATAATGCATTTGATAAAGTAGATCACAACCTACTACTTGATAAGATAGAAAAATGTGGGTTAGACAGCATCGCCACCAGATGGATTCGTAGCTGGCTGACCGGCCGTACTCAGCGTGTGGTCCTCAATGGAACTGCATCTACATGGAGGGAAGTGTGTAGTGGGGTGCCCCAGAGCTCTGTTCAGGGCCCAGTGCTCTTCAACATTTTCATCAATGATTTGGATGAGGGGATAGATGGGGAACTCATCAAATTTGCGGATGACACCAAGCTGGCAGGAATAGCCAACACTCCAGAAGACAGGCTTAGGATACAGGAGGATCTGGACAGACTTGAACACTGGGCGCTATCTAACAAAATGAAATTCAATGGTGAAAAAAGTAAGGTTCTACATTTAGGCAAGAAAAACCAAATGTACAAGTATAATATAGGGGGGACCTTGCTCAATAGTAGCAGTATACAAGAGAACCTTGAAGAAAATAGAATGCAGAAAGGAGAAGGGGGTTGAGGGACAGGGGGACAAGTACAAAATGAAAGGGGGTTGAGGGACAGGGGACAAGTACAAAACTGGGTTTATTGAGAGGGTTTGAGGAAATCAAACTGCCAAACAAATACATGAAACTGGGGTGCCTGGGGGGGAGGGCCCAGTAAAGCAGCTGCTGTCAACGCTGTAAACATTGGATGTTCCTGCTCTGACAACTGATGAAAATTGCAGCCATTTTCTTTTTGCCTTTAACATGTTTTTTCTGGTATTTAGAAATCAGGTGCAGAAGTGGTGGGGGGTGGGATGAAAGCTCAAGCTCAGCTAGTCATAATAATAGCTCTGCTTTGTGGGAACCCAAGGAGGAGCTGATAACGTTTTGGCGGGCTGAGGAGCTGGGGAGAAAGCCCGCATTTTAGGCTAATTGGAGAATGTGATTTATGACAGCTTATTGAGGGTGGGAACTGCACTTTGTTACTTTGTATCTGGGGGAAGAGAATTTAGTTTTGGGGTTCAACTATGTAGTGCCGATACTTTGCTTCCTGAATAAAATGTTCTTTGAGGAAGAATTTGGCCTTGCAGTTCTTTTGATGGGTTTCATCTATCAGAACCATGACAGCTGCAACTTACCTCTCCCAATTTTTCTAATGCAGAGAAGAGGGAAAGTGTTGAGAGGAAGGTTGAGAAAGCTGCCATTGACTTTTGGCTTGTGGATTTCAGTTTCAGAATTCTTTAGCGTTAGCCAGTTCAGGAATTCTGGGAGTTGAAGTCCACAAGTTTTAAAGTTGCCAAGTTTGGAAACCTCTGCTTTCCAGTCACAGCCAGTATCTTGAATTGCACCCGGAAGGTACTGGGAGCCTGTCCAACTCACGCAACAGGGGTATAATGTGGCTGAACAGGGGGAAAACCCCTGACTGTATGTGCTGCCACATTCTGGACCAGTTGCAATGTGGCTGGCCTTCAAAGGCAGCCCCATGTAGAGGACACTGCAGTAATCTAGGAGGGAAGGGATGAAAGCACAGATGGCCTCTTTAGATAGTTTCCCCTTTCATTACTTGGGTCTCGTGGCTGCATTTTGCTTATTATTTCTTACTTTTGTGTGTGTGTTGCCTGACATTGCTTACCACCAGAGGGGGTTAGCAGTTCCTGCCTTCTGTGGGGTGGTGGAGCCAGAAAGACTAGTTTTTCTCTCTGGGCTACACTATTCTGGCCTGCCTCATTGGTAGCAAACTCTTCCTGAGCGATTTTGGGAACTAAGTTGGTGCTGCTAGACCTGGATTTATTGGTTAATTAATTTACATATATATTACTATTGTGTTTTATTTGTTTATTTTGATCGGTTGGCTTTGTTCAATTTTGTAGTAAGCTAATGTGAATAGTTTATGGTTTGGCAGCAAATATGTTGGATATGTAAAACTGAGATGGAGGAGGAGGAGGAGGCAGCTTCTCCCCGGAGCAGGAAGGTCAGATAGATGGACAGAGAGAAATTAATCAATCAGAATCTCCCCCAAAGCAGGAGATAAAGAAGATCTTGTTAAGCCCCCCCCCAATATTTTTATTTTATTTATTTGTAATGTATTTATTTTCTCTCAAGCCTTTGGAAGTGCTCCGATCTCACAGTTCTCCACTGATGGCTGCCGCTGTATGCAGAGGACTCTGGTGGAGAGAGCAATTTTCTCCCGGCTTCTCTCTAAAGGCATCTGTCCTGGGTGCTGATGGATTTCCCCCCTATAATTAAGCAGGCCAAAAATAGCCTTGAGGTCTGCTGAGTGGATGGGAAGTCTGAGAGAAAATAGCAGCAGTCTGAGAAGGGGAATGGCATTCATTTGCCTTCTTGCAAAGACTCAGAACTTGAGCAAGGGTTCCACTACATTCTGGGTAGGACATCAGGACTAGTTGGGGGGAGTGGGGAAGGACAGTGTCACCGGCTGCCTAAACAGCTGGGCAATCCTGGGAGTGGATGTGAGAAAAAGGTGGGGAGATACACGTCTAGAAGTCAAGTTTAGGTCACTTGCACTATGTTGATACTTAGGAACCCCCAGGACAGTTTTGTCTAAAGTTCTGCCTCTCCTGAACCAGGTGGACCCAGGTGAGTCTCTTCCGAAGTGAGCCAGCACAGGAATGATGGACCACCTTGGACCAGGATGGAGCCAGACAGTTGGTGCTTTATTCAGTTTTGTCTAGTTGCGAAGGCAGAAGGCTTTTATTCTGAAGGTGGAAAACAGCTGGAAAAGACCAGTTCAGAGTCAACCATCCCCAGGAGAGGAGGATTGAAATTTTCCAATAATCCGAGGCGATTAGTCTGGAGGACGCTGGCCTCGAGAGACACAGGAAGAGACGGAGGTATTTATCGGATGGAAAGACATTTAAAAAGAAAGCAAGGAAGCGATTCCGGGTACGAGCAGCTGACTCGGTGGCGGCACCTTCAGAGCAGGAGCGCCGTTCCTCGTGAGAAACTCCTCCTGGCCGCCACCTTCTGCTCCCTCTGGGTGAATTCGCACACCGGGCTGACCCAAACCTTCCGTCCTATTTGGCTTTTTGCTCAGCCCCCAAATAAAAGGATGGCGGTAGTCGCTAGATTTTGTAAAATAAACAAACGAATTAATACAGTGCTTTTACTTTACAAAACGTAGCTACTGTATCCATTAGCCCTGCTACTACATCCAAGAAATTTGCAGAGGTGGGAAAACAAAGTGATTTTATAAGGCAACGTTTAAGCGCTGCCCTCATTCCCGCTGGGCGGGCAGACAGACAGGGAAGAGAAGGAAGCATTCCTTTGCAAAGCAGAAGACACTTTTAAACACGGGCTCGGAAGCCTCCATTCCCCACGACTCGCTCGCCCCGGGCTTCGCGGCTCCGCCACCTGCCACGCGCCGCCCGCCCCCGCTCGTCTGCCGGGCATGGCGCAGCCCCCACGCAGGCGCGTCCCGAAGGGGAGGAGCCGGGAGGGCGTGGCCGCCGTCTCCCGCGAGGGGGCGTAGGCCGCGCGCCGTCTGGTCGCACAGGAGACGGTGACGCACGCGTTACGCCAATGCCACGGGGGCGGGGCCATGCACCGTCGTCGGCCGGTCGCGAGGGGGCAGAGCGGAGCCTCCTCCGCCGAGGGCCCGGCTAGATCCGCCCTCCTCTCTCGGAGGCTTCACAGCCGGACTCTAGTAAACACCGTGTCCCTCCGCCGCGCGTGCAATGTAGTCCCCGCCCCAGCTGCCTCCCAAGTCGCGTTCCCACGACCCGCTTCGCGTGTTTGCGCTGCACGCGTCGCCTGAATGCGACCGCCTTGCTTGGCCCGCATCGCTTCGAGGTCGATTCGCCCCAGAAAGCAGAGTTGGCCTGATACAATGTGACACCTGAACTGCTGCCGCCGCTTCAGCCCGGAGTTTCGCTCCCCGGCCAGAGAAGTGCAGGCCGACCGGGGTTGTGCGGCGGCGGGGCTGGAGCCTCTCGGGGCAAGGGCGCAAGGCTCCCCGGGGGCACGCCCGCTGCCTCGGCCAAAGTCTGTCCCCGCCCGGCGCTCCGGCGCTCCTGGATCGCGCCCAGCTCGCCTGCCCGATCCCCGAGGGCGCTCCGGGCGGTCCCCTTCCGGGCTCTGCGCGCTGCTGCCCCGCCGGAGCGGCTAGCCCGGGGTCGGTGGAGCCTTGCCGGCTTCCCCACCCTCCCTCCCACCCGTCCGTCGGTCGGTGCCGGGCTGGGGCGGGCGGAGGGATCCGGGCGGGGTGGCGGGGGGCGGGTGGAGGAGGCGGCCGCCCTGCCCGCCTCGGCCCGGCGATTGGTCCCCGCCGCAGCTGCCCCGCCGCCTCGGCCCGCCTGGCTCGCCCTGCTGGCTGCCGGAGAGGCTGAGCGGCGCGGCGGCCTCGGAGCAGCCAGCGCGGGAGGCAGGCAGAGCAGCGCCGAGCCGAGCCGAGCCGGGCCGGAGCCGCCGATGCGGAGCCCCGCGCACCCGCCGCCCGAGGCTTGAGGAGGAGGGGGAGGAGGGGGCCGCCCGGCGCCTGGCCGGGGCCCGCAGGTGAGCAGCGCCCGCCGGAGCCGGGCAGGGGGAGCGGGCCGGTCCCTCCGCCGCCGCCTCGCTCCGCCACGAGCCTCGAGGGTCGGCCGGAAGGCGGCGGGGCCGGGCAGCGGGCAGCGGCGCGCCCTTGACGGCGTCCCGAGGATGGCGCTGCCGGGGGGTCCGCGGAAGCAGCCCCCGCCCCAGCCGCTCCTGGGGGAGGACCGCGGGGGGGCAGGCGGGGCGGCGCTTCAGCTGGGGGACCCCCCGGCCCTTTAGCCCTTCGGCCGAGGCCCTTCAGCGGCCCCAGCGGGGCAGCCGCGGGGAGGGCCGCGGCGCCGGTCGGGAGGGGCTTTGGGCGCCGGTGGGGCGGGCGGGGAGCCTTTGGTCCCGGAGCAGGCCGTGATGAGGCGGCGGCGGCGGCCTCCCGATTCCCCGCCTGGCCTGTCGAGGTCACGGATCAGAAAAGGCTCTTGCCGGCAGAGTGCAAATGTAACGACACCCCCCCCACACACACACACCCTTCGCAGGCCGGCGGGAGTTTTGGCCGCGAGCCGCTTTGTGTGTGTTCTGTGTGGTTGGCCGGAGAAGGAAGCTGTGCGGACGCCTTCCTGGGGCCTGGGCTGCGCTCAGGTGTCCCTCTTCTAAGTCGGACGCTGCTCAACCCCAATTTTACTGAATAAACCACCCTGGGCTGAGCTCTTAAGCCAGGAGCCACTGGATGAGCGGTAACTGGTTTGGTGTACTAAGTTGTGAATGATGGGATATGACAGCTGTGTTTCGTTCACACCATATGCCAAACTATAATGCGGTTGGTTTGTCTTAATGTGTTTGAGAATTGTGGCATATATCTGATGATTTATAATTTATCGTATGGTATGATGGTTTATTGAAAAAGCTGTAGTTAACCCATGGCTCAGTCTTTGAACCAATTTGACTGCATTCCCATAATAAGTTAACATTTCTCAGTTTTAATCTTGATGGGGTGTTTTTTTTTTACACAGCGATACAGCCATTGTGGTTAATTTATCATTCTTCTGTATGTCAACCCAAAATTGGGTTAATTGAGTAAATGGTGCCTCAATCAGCTGGGGGTGATAAGCATGCTGTCAACCCAGCCTCTGATGTGAAAGCATCCAGGTTCTCACAGAATTGTAAGTTGTTCTCTAACCATTTCCCTGCCTGTTTGTGTGTATTTTGTCACTCTCCTGCTGAATGTGATGATTCTTTGAAGCTGCTTCTCTTGGTTGTTACGTATATCCATGGGTAAAATAATTTTTCTCAAATTGAATTTTCCAAAGTTTGGGTGACATTGGTCTATGTAAAAAACACCCAGGTTAGTCTGATATGCCAGGCTAGTTGGGTTGCTGGTTTTGGGTGCCATGCAGACACGGGGACTGAACCACCACTGGGCAATGCCATTTTAGGTCAGAATGTCTTGCAAAATTGGCCAGTGTATTCCTGTTGGATTATTTCCCTAAACCATGGCCAAATTTATTATGCATAAGCCTGTTGTGAAACCAGCAACTGGGTTGGGTCTTCCACTTTCTGGAGGTGGCCACTTCTGTCCCCTGAGTTGGGGGGGGCAAGCGGCTCCTCTTCTGCCAGCATTTCAGACCTCGCTTGCTGCCCCCCTGGCAGCGGGTCTCTGGCAGGCAATGGGCAACGTCTGGTCTGCCAGCTGTGAAGGCTGGGCTCTCGTGCCCCGGTGAGAGTCGCCGCTTGGCCCACCCCATGAACACGCCAATTGTGCTGGTCAGACTTGTATCATTGGCAGGAGTCGGCAGCGGGCAGCCAGCCCTGGGCTGGGGAAAGCTTGTTTTGGGATAGGGAACCTGGCAGGGGGGAGGGAGACAGGTCCCGCAGTTGAAAAGGGGTCAAGGAGGTGGTTGTGAATGAGGTCCACAAGTGGCGGCCTTTGCTGTTGTGTGGGATAAGTGAAATATGACTGACTGACTGCCACAATGGTTTTGATTTCACCCTTTCATGTAGGTTGCCACAGCTTTGTGTGCATGCTCACACAGGGCCCAGAATGGATTGTTGTTTCCACAGCTGGGTTCCCACAACTTGGTTTAGCTTGGTTCCTGAATGAACCCCATATGCCGAGCCCTCATCCAGGCAAGGAGGCACTTCGCACCAAATTGCACAGGATTAAAATTAGCCACTTGGGAGTGCAGCCACCAGGCCTCTCATTAAGTCACTGAAACATGTTGTGTCAATATAGCCCATGTCGCGCTTTTTGCGAGTCTTCCTCCTGGGACCAGCAGCCCTCTTCTTCTGGGCTGCGTCTCTAGAGAAAGGGGGCACTAGCGTGTCTCTGAGGAGGGTCGATCCGAATGGTCAGAGGAGAAGGAGGCTGAATGTCTGATTGCTGCATGTTGACCATGGCTTGATGTGGCTGGCATGCACCATTTATTCTGGTTATGTAAGTCGAGAGTTTGCGCAGCACCTGAACAATCTGTAGTGCTCCGTGCCATGGGAACGGTTGCTTCAGTTGCTGAGAGAGTCGCTGAATGCCAGGCCAGCGGTGGGCATGGAGAGATGGGCATTCCTTTGGCTGCTCGTCCCTAAATTTGGGCCAGCGTCTTCCCAGGAAGGGAGACTCCTTCATCTAGGGGCACTTAATGGCTTTGCCGTTGGCTGTGGATCTGGAAAACGAGGCTGTGTGGAGGGGCTTGGGGGTGAAACTCGGCCTTCTCTCTAACCTGGCAGCTGCGTCCCTTGTATCCTTTTGGTCTCTTCCTTGAAATAGACGTCTAAATTGCCTCTTTGGAAAGGTTTTGTAAGTGCCCCATTTTCAGGCTTCTCTGCTGATTGGGGCTACTGGAGTTTTGTGCTGGTGTTGAATTTCAGATCTAGCCATCCAGATAGGAAAGGAAGGAAGGAAGGAACATGTGGCTGATGCGCAAGAAGGAGATTTTGGTGCAGTTTGGACCGTTTCAGGGACTGGTATAAAGGCTTGAGGGGGAGAGAAATCCTTAGAAGTCTCCTGCCTTTGTAAACCCATCCCTGCCCCATGTCTCGAGGGCTGTGGTTGGCCCTTCCCCCTGCAGCCTCCCCTCCCATGTCTCTCTCAGGCCCAAACACCTGGGCCAGCTCCTTGTTTGGGTGTGTTTTACAGGCACACACAGACCATTTGCACCCGCTGCCTTGCTTCAGGCTTGCCCAGTTGTCGCTTTCAGTATTGTGGCAGTCCTCTCCCCTCCCCGCCTGGCTTGGGAGAGAGCCCAGCTGCCATCTTCCTGGACGGGCGGGCAGAGCCTGTGGGCGCTTTCAGCAAAGCCAGCCACCTCTGCTGCAGGTGGATGCAGAAGCTCACGTTTGGTTTTGAAACTCTTTTATGGAGAACAGTGCTTTCAGTGGTGCCTGCCGCCTTCTGCTCTGAAGGGCAAAGATGGAGGGGAAAACGAGGTCAGAAACACATAATCTCCTACTTATTTGTATCCCCAGGAGAGCCCGCTTTTGTGCTCATCTCTTCTTCAGTCTTAATGAAAATATTTGGCGTTGTCCCTGCCTTTTCTCCTAACTGCCGCCTGGCTGAAGGATCATCTGTTGTGGTGTCCAGAACAGGGAGAGGGTGAACTGCCTTTCGAATCTGGTCAATGGGGTCAGACTGGCAGGGCTGCCCGGGGGGGGGGCAGGCTGGGGGTGAGGGACCTCTCTGAAGCCAAATCGGGCTTTGCCGGTGCTTGAAAAGCACAAGGTGCTCATCGTCCCAACTCCGCAGGTGGCTGTGGGAAACCGTAGTTTGGGATCCTTGGCTGTGCCTGCGGTTTTGATTTTGCCTTTTGGTGCTCTGACCTTTAACATGTTTGGTGCTTGTTGCTGCTGCTCGTTATTTTGTTTTTATGGTGAGCTATAATTTTCTCTTTTTTAATGTTTCCGTTCAGTTTTAACTGTTTACCTTTTGTTCGTTTAATTCACTTTTCAGTTGTTCAGTTTTAAATAGGGTGTAGACAGAAGAACAGGCTAAAAGTAAATCACAGTACCCAAAAAAGAACAGTCTCTGGCTTCCCGCATCAGTTTGCTTAATCACAGTTTAGTGAATAAGCCACAGTTGGCTGGATTTGTGTAATGTTACAATGCTTCATGCTTTAAAAACAGTAGTAGCTGCAGCCCCAAAATATGCTAAGTCAGAGGCATGCAAATCATGCAGTGGCTTCATGCTTATTTAAGACCTGAAATTGTTGCCCAGCCGGGAGAGGTGGAGGACAAACTCCAGCGAGGCCTTCCCCAGCTGGGCTTTCCTTATCTAGCTACTAGTGACAGGCCATATGGCTCCGAAGACTTCACAAGAGGAATGCAGAAAGAGGAATCTCTGAACAGTTTCAACAAAACCATCCACAACATTAGCAAATCTGGATGTGGTACAATAAAACCACAGTAATGCTACCTCGTTCCTTGATTTTGCAGTCCTTTTCCCCCCTAAAATCTGGATTGCTAGGGTTTGGGGTTTCTCCCCTTATAGCTCTGAAGAAAGAGAAGCCCCTGGTTCTTCAGAGGCATAGCTCCATTCATTAGAGAGGTAGCCCACCTACATGCTGGAATTCCTGTTCAGCCCCTCCTCTTTTGAGGGCTTGTTTAGCTTTGGACACGTCTTTCTGTTGGCTTCCTTGGGATAAAAAGAAAAAACGAAGAGCTTGGTCACTTTTGGCAGCCACAAATTCTGCACCTGTGAACTATACTTTTTTCTGTTTGCCATAAAACTCTTCTCCCATCCTACAGATCAAATCTGATCAAGGGATCCTATTTCTGTACTGCCTTGCCTTACCAAGATTTGCCTCTCCTGCCTAGATTGTAAAAGTTGGCACCAGACACTAACTCTCCCACTGCTGAAGGAGCGGATGGATGTTGAGAGCTCCCAGGGGACACCAAGCCCCCGTGGTCCAAGCCTGTTGTCTCAGGGAGAGCTTTGGGTTATTGTGCCAGCCCATGGCCAATCTCCAGTGTAAATGTCACTGGGAACATGGAGTCATTCCAGTTGCAACCAGTTAGGGCGAGTCAGTCTAGCAAGAGTCTTGGTAAGTTTGGGGAGAAATTAGCAGCAGCAGAACTCTCACCAGCCCATCAGACTCTGTGGAGAGCTTCTTGGTCAGGGAGCTGATGTTTTCAACACTTTTTAGATCCTTATGACCTGGATGCCAATCAGCTTCTCTGCATTCTTTGCAAAGGAGCTGCTCGATCAAGTTGCTATTCTACAATGAGTGACTTGAAGTGTTGCTGTTCTCCTTGGAAAGCCGATGGCAAGTTTTGTCTGCATTGGGTGGTGTCTAGCCTCAAGAATGTCCTCCCACTTAAGCCTAAGGATGTTGGGTGCCCAGTTCACCAGCTGGGTTTTTGGTAGAGAATGAGGCCGAGGGGACAAAGGAGGAGGACCAGTCTGGCTCCTCTTTATAGGCCTGTTGGATGTTATGCCCTTTGCATCATTGTTGGCCTGAATTCCTGCTTTGGTAGCCTCCTGGGCAGCAACAGCCAGAAATCCAAACACACGAGTGGAGTAATCAACCACAGCAGGGTTTCCCAACCTTGGGAACTTTTAAGATGTATGGATTGCAACTCCCAGAATTCTCCAACCAGCTATGCTACCTGAGGAATTCTGGGAAGTGAAGTCTGCACGTCTTAAAGTTCCCGAGGTTGGCACTCAACTAAAGAGATTCCTGCTCATTAATTGGACACGCTGCTCAGCTATTGGATGCTCAGGTCTAGCTTTTGAAAGTAGGCGAAGACAGTGAACTTGAACTTTCTAAGATCCCCACAAGGGGTAGGTTTGAACGCAAGATTTCATTTTACTTGTTATTCATCACATTTCTGTAGCCACCCCTTTCGCCAAGGCTAGCTTTCCATCATGTTCAAACCATTGTGGACACCATCTTGTTAGGCTTGTTTACTGTTGCTGTTATCTTCTTAGCACACTACAGACAAGACAAATGCAAGGACCAAGGCAGTCTCCCTAATCAGAAGCAGGGGAGAGGAGGGGGAGGAGGAGGGGAGGAGGAGGAGGGGGAGGTTCTTCCAAAAATTTGTCCCCGGCGTCTTCTCTCCTCTCCCTCTCTCTGCAGCAGCAGATTCTCTGAGATATGGAGACTTCATTGCCTGCTTTAGAGTTCATCCAAACCTTTGAGGGGCTAGTAGACGCGATGGCCCTTCAGGAAAAAACATTCTGTTCTTCCACAGGGCAACAGAGATTTGAGATCATTTTCTCTGTTTTATTAAAAACAAGGAGAGACAGTGTAAAATATTCATCCGAGTATTTCCTGCTGAAGTTGCAGAAATTGAGTGCCAGTCCTGGAAGGCCGCTGTTCGGAGACCAGTTGGCCCCTTGTCCTGGGACTGGGCTTCTCCGCTTGCCCAGCACCACAGGAGGGATCTCCCGAGAGGGCCAGGCCCTTCTCTGGGCAGCAGCACAGGAGCAGTTGATTTCTTCCACTCCAGCACCACCCAAAACTAACCATGCCCACCAACCCCGCTTAGCGCCCCAGTCCAGACCATGTCAGCCAGATGCTGCCTCTTCTTGAGTCTTGCCTACCAGCCTATTTTGACCTTTCGCGGGAACTCCATTCTACCAAGCAAAGAAATAAGAGTACAAAATAATAAGCCATTTTTTAAAAAAATTAAACGGTTGAGATAAGGAAAGAATAAAAGCAAATGTAATTAACTCCATAACAACATCCACAGGCTGCTTCAGGGCCTTTTGTTTTTTAAACATTTCATCACTTTTTCAGGATATCATCGCCTCCAGCCAGTCAGTTTCTTGGGTTTCCCGTTTATTTTTGGCTCTTGCTTTATCGCACGTGCTTCTTAAGTACAGGTAGTCCTTGACTTACAACCATTCATTTAACAACCATTTGAAATTGCAACGGCACCGGGAGAAGAAACTCGCAACTCTTGTGATCGCTGCGGCCTCCCCCACGCCCCATGATCAGAATTCAGGTGCTTGACAACCAGCATGAATTTAGGATGGCTGCAATGCCCTGGGGGGGGGGGTAACGTGACCCCCATTTGCCACCTTCCCAGCCTTCTGACAAGCAAAGCCAATGGGCAAAGCCTGATTCGCTTAACAAGTCCAGTGATTTGCTTAACCAAGGCAAAGATCAGGCGTGATTCACTTAACCATCTTGCTTAAGAATGGAAATTCTGGTGCCAATTGTGGTCGTAAGTAGAGGAGTAGCTGTACTTTCTTCCCTCTGCGTCGAACATAGAGGTTTAAAATTTCTCTGAACCAGTTCCTAGCGTAGCTTGTTTGAATCTGAGCTCCAACTGGAAAACGTAGTTCCTGATTTCCTGGAAAACCCTGGTGGCTGTTTTGTTTGTCCTTAAGAAGAGGGGCATCTGACTGGCAGAAGTGAAAGGAAGGGAGAGATGGGAAGGGCTCTGCTGAATGAGAGCAGCTGCCCTGTGTTCCCGGCCCTGGTTTCCCTGCACCCTTTGCAGAGCGGTGGGAATCGCCAGCTGCCCTCAGCGCCTCCTGGCAGCTTTCTGCCCAGAGGAATGGCAGGTTTACCCAGGCTGGCTCTTGGGCAAACGGGCTCATTGCATCTGGCCTCACTTCCCTGCCTAAGATTAGGGCGTGTTTTCGATGGGGCTTCAATCAAGGCTCAGAACTGGCTGATATTTAGTTTGCCTTATAATGGGTGTCAGGGTATTATACAAAGAGTGTCCGAGGTGCCCGAGCTAAATGTCCTTCCTTCCTTCCTTCCTTCCTTCCTTCCTTCCTTCCTTCCTTCCTTCCTTCCTTCCTTCCTTCCTTCCTTCCTTCCTTCCTTCCTTCCCATGTTGCAAGCCCTTCGTGACACATTCACAATCCTGTTTGGTCTCTGTACATGTCTGCCTGAGGCAGCCATGACAGGCCTGAAGTGTTTCTTTATTTTGTGTAATGTGGTTTTACCTCCCCCCAAGGGGAAAAATGGGGCAGTTGGTCATCATTAGGCGACAGTCCAGAGAGTGGGGTGCCATTCCCTTGCCAGCATTTCTGTGGCTGGTGGCAGAGGCCTTGGCCTGGCAGTGGGGCTCAGGCAAAGCTCCCAGTCCCCCCCCAGACCCGCTGAGCTTCTGCAGACGGAGGCTTGCCTGAAATGGCTCTGGACAGCAACACTGGTGGGGAGTTTTCCCTCCTCCCCCACTGCTTTCTTTTTCCTCCGGTGTCACAGCTGCTTGTCTTTAAGGCTACTCACATGTTAAGCTCCCTCCCCAAGAGCCTTTTCAGCTGAAGGAGGGGCTGGGGAGACAGTGTCAGGGCAAGAGAGTCGCTTGTGCAGTCCTCAGAGCCGGCTTGTGAATGTTGAGTGTGGAGTTGCAGAGGAGGTATCAGCTGCCCTCTGTGCTGGCTCTGAGGGGCCAGAGAGCCACGGGAGGGCTGTGCGCTCGGCCAGGACGAAGCAGCCCTGGGAGGAGACCGA
Source organism: Bothrops alternatus (assembly GCA_034064705.1). Classification (NCBI taxonomy): domain Eukaryota; kingdom Metazoa; phylum Chordata; class Lepidosauria; order Squamata; family Viperidae; genus Bothrops; species Bothrops alternatus. The sequence continues at coordinate 3,411,963 of JARGCV010000988.1, forward strand.
AGTGCAGGCCGAGTCGCCAGCTGGAACCGGCAGCTTTAGCCGCTGGCAGAGGGACACCTATCCTCCTGGGCTGTCAGTGGTGTCACATGCCCTGATGGCAGGATGCCAATGTGGGAACGTCATTTCTCAGCCCTGGGGAGCCATGATGGATGCCCTGGAGACCAGGGCTGTCCCTCACACAGAGACAGGTCCCAGAATTGGCCTCGTCATTAAGGAGCTCGGCTTGTGCAGGCCCAGAGGGACTTCCCTGAGGAGCAGCTTCAACCCGGCTTGCTCCTTAATGAGACTCTTGGAGGACCCCACCCCACCCCCCACCCGCCCATGCCCAGAGGGCGGCCCTCCCGTTCCTCCCAGAAGGAGCCTGAAGCCACTGGTGACTGGGAGTTTAATTGGGTTCCCTGGCCTTTGCCTTGGTTAGGAGCGAGAGAGACTGTTGACCAACAAAGTCAGGACCAACCGGAATTGGCAGAATCTGGCACTTGCCTTTGATAGTCAGTCCTCAGCCAGCCAGAAACGCCCTTTGGTTAAATGTTGGGGCCCCTCAGTTTAAGAAGTCTCCCTTCTTCTTTACTTGATCTACAACGGGAACTCCAGAATCTGAACAGCAGGAGGTGGGAAGAGCCGGAAGCCTGGGGGGGGGTCCCCTAGGGCTGGGGTCTTGGGAGCAGAGATGGGCTTGAAAGTCTTTTCTGTTGCTTTGCAGTGGAACGTTGAAAGCCTTTGGGCACAGGGGATGAAAGATGGAGAAGCCCCCAGCCCAAGGGTTGTATCCTGTTCTGACCACTGACTGATTAGGCGGCCTTGGAAATCCAGACTCACTTCTACCGCATGATTGTGGCTGGCAAAAAGGCACCCACTGTCAGAATCCAATTCTATTTCATCTCTAGTTATCGACTATGGAAAACCCCATTTCTGCCCTCTCTGGATGCTGTCATACGATGAAGGGGAAGGGGGGTGAACAAAGGGGTTTTATGGCCCTCACTTCCTTCGGTACAACTTCAAAAGGGACTGAATGTGGATACCACCAAAAGGACTAAATCATAACAATGGGGCCATCAGCTTTCATCTACTCCTCTCTGAAGTCTCCCTTCCACCGGCAGTGAGGAAAAAGGGGGTGGAAATGTAACCCCTGGGATTGTCACTGGAAGGATGGTGGGGTGGGGCTGCTGGGGACCCCTTAAAACCTTGAACCGTAGGGCTTGGGCCCCAGGTCCTGTCTAGAACGCCTGCAACCATTTTCTCTTAATAAAGGATGCCTGTTGGAAGAAATATTCCAAGAGTTCTGTCTTCTTAAGATGGTTTGGGAGGGCAGCTACGTTTCCGTCCCTTCTTCCCTGGTTGAAACTCAAGAGAGCTGTATTACACGTAGTTGTGTGCCTGCTGCCGCTGCTGAGCTGACCTAGCTGGCTGATGCTTCCACCGAAGAACCTACGAGGGCCCCTTATTTAAAAGACACGGCCCTCCTTTCTCCCAGGATGGGGAGAGAGGATCTGTCGTGTGTAATTTGTGTGAAGCTCTGGACAGTCTTGGCCAGACCCAGGGGCTGTGAGTCAAAAGCCCTTGTCCTGAGGGCAAATGCAGCTGCCCCCCAAACTCAAGCTGAAGAGGCATTGTGACTTCAGCCAAAAGAGGCTTTTGCCTGGGCTGGGTTGGGCAGCAAGGCTCGGCTTTAGCAGAAATACCTTTAAATGCAGAGGGCATCATAAACGCCATAAGAACGCCTTCCTTGCTCTCTTATGTAAGGATTCTTAGTCACCAGGCTGAGGAGGCTGCCTTGCGGCTGCTTTGTGAGAGCTTGTCAAGGGAGGCAGGAAGGAAGAAGCCAAGGATGACCTTGGCTCCCACGTCCCTTCGCTCTCTGCTAGGCTGGCCAAAAGAGCCTCTTTTCCACAGAGGTCAGAGCAGGTGAGCCTCCCAGCAGCCTCTGTATTAACCAACGGCGGACTGACCGTTCTGTAGCTCTAAAGAGGCATTGCCAGTGTTCATCATGTAAAAACAAGGCATCCTTCTCTTTTCCTTCTCAACTTTTCTATCCCGGCTTACTGTTCCCGCTCTAACATTCTCTTCCTCTCCAGAAATATCTGATGCTGATTTTACAACATCCTGATAGTTTCTGTGGCAATTTTTGTTTTACTTTATATATATAAAAACAGTACTACTACTACTACTACTACTACTACTACTACTACTACTACTACTACTACTACTACTACTACTAATAATAATAATAATAATAATAATAATAATAATAATAATAATAATTTGTCAAGACTTTTGGCAGGAAAGATGTGAAAGGGTGAGAATGGAACATTTTGTCAGTCTTTTAGTGAACTGGCAAACATCCAAAGAAAAGTTGCTGCAAGTTGGATGTGACTTTCAAGTGTTAAGGAAGAGATGCCTCTGGGTCCTCAAGGCAGAAGGGCCGGTGCTCTCAGAGCAGAGTCCCCTCAGTGGATCTAGTTCTAAGTCACTCACAAGCCTCGCCCAAAGAATGGGGCCACGGAGAGGCCCCAGAATCCAGGGGCCCTGTCTTCTTCCTGACCGAGGCCAGCCCTTTGCCTGGCTTTACTGTTTCCTTTTGCAGGCACCACACGGCAGTTAAGGCAAGGACATCCTTCTCCTGTCTGCTCTGATGGTTCTGCTCCAGTTGGTGCTTTCTCCGTCCACGATGGTAGAGCACCTGCATCGTGCAAATCCTGAGGAATGAACAGGTGGCTCACTGAAGGTCCTGCAGGACACCAAATGGAGCTTATGGGGGCTGAAGGGGTGACTGCCCCTCAAATATATCAGGGTCTGCAAACATGCTGGAACGATTGCCAACTTCATTTAGTAGGTTGTAGGAAGACTGGCCTCTTCCTTCCATGGTCTCCTCACTAGAAACTGCAGCTGAAGTGTAAAGCAGCCCCTGGGGTGGATGATGTCTTCACACGACACAGGGTTCATCTCACCACCTTCATGTCTCTCAAGGATTAGGGCTTCCTTGTATCTGCCTGGTTCCCCCTTCTCCAGCCTGCCATGTTGGTTTCTAGGTTTCTGAAAAGGCAGGAGACCCCCCCCCCCGAATCGTTCTATAGACGGGCAGCATGATGGCCTTGTTCCATGCAGAACCATTCTTGTGGATTGTCCTTCCTGGTTCTTACCTGGTTTGGCCCCCTGTCTGAAGAGTCAACAGTTCTGATTGGTATTCCAGTCTCTTTCCTAACACCCCATCCAGGAATGTGCCCTTTTACAAACTGGCTCTCCACCTTCCTTTCCTCCTCACTTCCTCTTTCTGGATAATTCTCACTGGATACAAATCTACCAGGAAAGGTATGAAAAGTGGATTTTATTCCTCAATAATTTGATGTCATCAGCTTCCCTGCTCAACTCCTCTTGATGAAAAGATTATTAAAATATTTTAAATATTTCACATTATGAACCTTCAAAAAACACGGTCCTATGGGAAAATTACTTTTTTGCATACGTCTTGCGAGAATACATTGCCTATATTCCATTGCTGATTTTTAAGAGGGTCTCTTGCCCCATGGTTTTTAAGTCTATTTAGGAGCTCTTAAGAAAGGTTGCCATGAGTCTTTCAAAAAATACCAATTAACAAAGACTTCAGATTGCCTGCAACTGTGTGCCTGTGTAATTGTAAGAGATTAGAAAGAGGTAATTGACGTTTCCCACAAACATGTTGATTCTTTCTTTTTTGCAATGCTTATCCGTCCAGATGGGACTGGAGGGGCTCTGAGTCAGTCCTGACTTCTGGCCACTGCCTGGACAAGTCCCTGCAGTTTTCTTCTCAACAGTTTTTCAGAAATGGTTTGCCATTGCCTCCTTCCTAGGGCTGAGAGAGAGTGGATGGCCCAAGGTCACCCAGATGGCTTAGTGCCCAAGGCAAGACTAGCCTGGTTTCTAGCCTGGTGCCTTAACCACCATGCCAAATTGACTTTCGTATGCTTGAGTTTTTAAATCTTTTAATAATAACAATAATACCAGTTTCATTTTCTGTGGATCTCTTTTGCAAAAAAAAAAATATGGTGTAACATTGGCCCCTTTCCAGCCCTCTGGACAGAGGTCAAGCATTAAGGACACGGTGTGAATTTTTGCTACAAGATGAGCAATTTCATGCTTGAGGTGAACCTGGACCTGGAGATTCAGATCTTTTCATTTGTCTTCTTTTCCTGCTCTCTTAAGCTCTTGACTTTTTAATATATATATCCCTCCCTCCCTCTCTCTGTCTCTCTCTCTCTCAGTCTGAAAAATACACTTTATGAAGCAGAATAAATGTTATTGGTATTCGTTTTCATTCTTCTTGGAAAAGGTGCTACCAGATTTCTGATATTTTGCCACTGTAGACTAATTTGGCGCTTCTCCTACAGTCTCTCTTCTAGAAAGTACCTGGGCAGACTCACCTTTCCCTCTGTCTCTTGCTTAGCAAGAGGACTCCTTCACATTTAGGGCATAGCAGGTGCCATCCAAATGCCCAGGAGGCAGAGCTGACCAAGCCCCCTTTGGCAAGCCAGTTGACCTTGGCACATTTCTTGCAATTCTCACAAAGCCGCCTTTCCCAGAATCCTCTGGGGTCACCTTTTTACAGAGCCCGAAGGGCTGTGTGCAGTCTGCATAAAACAATTCGTTCTGGTGTATCTGGCTTATTTTTTCTCTCTCTGTTATTTTTATTAGCTGTTTTTGAGGTCAGAACTGCCCTGCCTTTTCCTCCCCTCATAATTGGTCTTACACACCAGAGTCGTATACCATTGTAGGTTTTCAAAAGAACCAACTAAATTTGTAGCATGCTGAATCCAATTTCAGGAGAGTCCTTGGAAATAGCCTGCTTGAGTGAAAATCCAGGTTTTTGAGGAGGTGTCGTTGCTCCTTCCCAAATTTGGAGCTTAAATGCACATTCGCAGGCTTTAAGAGAAGCCAGGCATTTTTTAGGTTTGTTTTGTGTACTTTGATTAAAAATAGCAGCAGAGACTTGGTTGCCCTGCTCTACCCTCTCTCCAAAACCAGAGGCCTGGGATATGAGGAGCTTGCTGGCCACTCGGGGTCGTAAGTGTGGGGCAGGCCATTTCTCTGCCCAGAGTGGAGCTCCAGCAAAGCCACTTGAAGAGAGGGCCGTCCATAGCTGGCGTCACAGAACTGAGACCGAACTTGTGGAGTGATTCCTGCACTGCTGCTGTGGCCATTTCAAGCAGGGCAGAAGAAGTTGGTGGCTGGGTGTGGTGATGGAGATGGCTCCTCTGCCAGTGCCCTGTATACTTTTGGCAAATTCTTGAGGAATCGAGTATGCCTCATCTTGAGGATGGGACAGTGGAAACCCGATAGGCACCAGTTTGTAGCAAAGCATTGCCAAAAGTTTGGGACATAGCTGGAACTGGAGGTATTTTGTGCGTTGTCTCACCAAAGGACTGCCGCGAAGGGTCTGGCTTGTCATGAAATCTCCATTTTCCAGAAAACAAGCTATTTAAGATGCTGCCTGTCACTTTTCTCTGGAGCTTGCAAAGAAACTGCTGGACTGCATCCAGTGACCACTTTTGGTTTCTGAAAATGTCTCTGGGGTCCACATAGAATGCAGAAGTGATCCTGGGAATGGCCTGGAGGCTGGAGCTTTTTTTCTCAGGAGGAAAGAGGACTCCCGTGGAACCAGGAGCTGCTGAGGCGCCCGGGGTGGGAAGGCCTGTTGAATAGGATTATCCCAGCCTCTCTAATCCAGGGGAAACGCTTGTTGGGCTCTGAGCTGCACAGTCCACCCGCATTTCTGTTTGGGGGCTGTTCCTTGTAGCCATTTGGAATCTGCGTGCCTTTGGCTTAAACGTGTCCTACACAATCAAAGTGATACCACTAAATGACTGTGGAGATCCTCAGTCGTCCGGGTCATAGTTATCCCAAAAGTGCTTTCTCTGAAGAAGCTTTTTGGATGAGAAGCGAAAGTCCAGTTGCCTTGGAAGAAGCACCTTTGGGCCAATGTGGTATCCTTCCAGGGTTTTGAAGAATCATGGATTTGTCCTCTTCCAGTCCGCTGGCATTTTACTGAATCTCCAAGATTTCTCAAAAGATAATATATAAAAAACACACCATCCCATCAGCTCATTCCTTCGGCATCTTAGAATTCAGTTTATCTGGCCCTGGAGATTCCAACTCATTCAAAATAAATAGCTTTTTAACGATTCACCTGTGGAGATGGTTACCAGCATCAAATTCCTGGGTGTGCAGCTAACCAGTAGGCTGGCTTGGTTGCTGGTGAAGGGACACTGGTGAAGCGGGCATGGCAGTGCCTGCATTTTCTGCATCGCACGAGAAAAGCACATCTTCCTTCCCCTGTCCTGACCACTTTCTACAGGGGGACGATTGAGGGCATCCTGGCATACAGCACCACAGTCTGGTTTGGAAGCATCCCTGCTTCAGACAGGAAGGCGGGGCAGAGAGTGGTGAGGATGGCCGAAAAGATCATGGGCAGCTCCCTCCCTCCCTCCCATCCAGGACATGGCACAGAAGCGTTGCTTGAGCAGTGTCTGTAAGATCATCTGGGACACTACACATCCTCCATGACCTGTTTTCCTTGTTACCTTCTGGGAGGAGGCTTTGTGGTATCCGCAGCAGAACATCCAGATTCAGCCATAGTTTCATTTAATATTTATTTGTTATGTATATGTAGGGGTGTGGGTTTATACATATGTTGTACATAGTATGTTTATGTGTGTGTCATGTATGTGTTTCACTTTGAGAGAGGGCAACTAAATTTCATTTTTGATGTGTCCACAGTAAAAAAAAAAGACAATAAAGGTTATCTTTTCTGAAGTTTTCGTCTACCTCCATTTCTGCCCCTTTATTCTGTTGACAATTATTTGGTAAAATAAAAATCCTGTAGTTGGATTGGACTGACCCAAAATTGGGAATTGAGTCGCTTTGCGTTTTCATTGTCACCTTTAATATTTTGTATTAGCTTTTTGTGGTTCTGAGCATGTGGGTCAAGCCTCCCTTCACTCTGAGCTGCAGCTTTTCTGACACCAACTCAACACTTCCACTCACTGGTCTGACTTCCCATTTCTGAGTGTTTCCTTTTTCATTTCCTGATTTTGCCTAAGATTTTAGGGGAGCCATTCTGGCATTTCCTGCCTTTTCTTATTGTTGGAATTGCTCACAATTGTGCCGTTAGGATCTCCTTTAGTGAGCTCTTTTTCCCATTAGCTTGCTTTCCATTAGTGCTCCTGTCCCCTTCCTTGAAGTCCAAAATACGTATTTAAATAAGCTTGGCTTTACAGATAGTTCTCCCTTAATGACTCTGTCGCTAAGTGATCTAGTGTGATATCATGTGACTGTGCCACTTTACAACAGCAGTTGTTGCGGTTGCCATTGTTAGGCAAATCCTAACAAATCATTTGATCGCCATTTGCCACCTGCTGCCAGTTTCCCCATTGACTTTGTTGGACGCCATCAGTGAAGGTTGCGAATGGGATGCTACAGCCCTCTTAACTGCAAGCTGGCAGTCGAGCACTGAAACTGCAACCACACAACCACGGGGACATTGTGACTGCCATAACTACAACTCTGGTCAGTGAACGAGGACCGCTGTAGTTTCCCTTAAAATCAAGAACACCAAGTATCCTGTGATCCTTTCCATCTAAGGTTCTTGCTACTTCTCTGTCCCCAACAATGTCTTCTCAATTGATTAGTGTCAATTCAAGGTAGATTATCCTTCTGTGCCTTCCTTCGCTGTCTAAAGGAGGAAGTCATCAGTAAGATACATCGGGAATTTCCTGGAAAGCCCATCTTGTGCTGGTTTGTTTCTTTAACAGAATAGCAGAGCTGGAAGGGACCTTAGAGGTCAGGCAGAAGACTCTCTATACCATTTCAGACGAACGGTTGTCCAATCTGTCCTTAGAAACCTCCAGTGTTGGAGCACCCACTACTTCTGGAGGCCGGGTGGTGTCTCTATCAATACAACCTGATCTTTATTTGAAAGATCTGCAATTTACTTTTGAAGACCTCATCCACATCTTCTCCTTCGCTGGAGGAGTCATGCAGCCATATTGCTTTTATTTGTTCCTCCTTCGGTGCAGATGTTCTCCAGCATGATGAATGTAGCATCCACTGGTGGGCAATCTCAGCCTTCCTGCTCAGTTGAGACTAAGTCAGAACTTTAGCCACGCCTCTCTTGGGCGGTGCCTTCCCAGATTTTGATTTAATCTCAGCTCAGTAGGACGCAACTTTGTTTGGCTCCTCAGTTAAGCTAGTTAAAAAAATTATTTCAGGATTCTTAGAAGTAAATTGGATTTAGGAGTTAGGCTTTAGTTTACTTACAAATTGTCATTCTTCAATTTTGGTTTCAATTAGAGGATTTCCAAGGGCAGCTTAGGTGCCTTTCAGTTCCAAAGGGCCTTACAGGTTCTTGGCGAGCCGAATTTCAGCCGCACTGGATCGCCAAGGGATTTAGCCTGAAAACGCTTAGCGCTGAAAACGGAGGCTTTTTGTCATCGGGGATTCCTGGGAGCGCGGCTCGACCGGGCGGCCTCATTTTACTCACCTCGTGGCCACGAGGTCTCTGCCGGTGCAAATGACGATCCGGATCACAGCGGAGGCTGCGCAACTCAAATGCAAGTTGTCTGGGCTTTAAAGATAAAAGGGGAGAAAAGGGGCATTATTTGAGCTAAGATCCCTCAGCACCTCTCTCAGTCCGGAAGGCCTAAATTGATTGGTGTGTTTCTCCCTGGCGCGTCGCCATTTTGGAAGGTGAGGAGGCCTCACGGCCGCCATTTTGATTGCAACAACAGGCGTGGTCGCCATTTTGAGGGCCCTCGTGTGCCATAGTGGTACCATCAGGCCTGATCCCAGTTAAATTTAGCCTGCTGTGTCAGGCTTTCATGGGAGGGGGGGATTTCTCCAGCATCCCTTTGTACATTCCTCACCTTATCAGGGGAAATTGCAGACAAGGCCACCATTGGATTCACTAATTGGTCACATCTATACATCACAAATTCTATATTTTCTGTATTGTTTTCTGAGGGGGAATTAATTTAGAATCCACCTGTTCCAATTAGTTCATGGCACTGTGCTAGCAGGGCCTAGACAGGCAGTTCTAGTGGACTGTCTGGCTGTTTGCCATTGCGGTTATCCAGAGTGCGGGAACTTCCCTCTCTGATAACCAGATCTGCATGCTGATTTCCCCCTTTCCTGGACATCTCCTACCTGGAATATCCAGTGTGCAATGGCAGACAGTGCAACTCCTCAGACATCGCAGGGCTCTGATGTTCCCCCCGGAAAAAAAAAGCGCAGATCTTCTGATTTGGACGTGGGGGGAAAGAAAAAGGCCAAGACAAAGAACACATCCACCAAGGAGCCCTCCAAAGCAGCTGAGCGAGAGGCCTCGAGGAGACATCAGGCGCTGGAGAGGGAATTCTCCAGAGCTCAAAGGCTCCCCATTTGAGCCTCAATTCGCGCCTTCTCATGATGCCCCTAAGGCATGGTCTCCTCAGGGGGAAACTGAACAGGTTGGTCCCCCTCCTTCCTCTTCTTCTATCACACAACAAGCACCTGAAGCCACATATACTCCCACTGCAGCTGGAGTCCGTTCTGCAGACCAACAAGACATATGGTCAGAGCAGTTCCAGGCATTCATGCACCATGCATTTGGTCAATTTATGGCTTCCTCCATGGGTCAAAGGTTTCCACAAGTACCACCACCTTCACCCATGCCTTTACCTCAAACAGGGCGTGGCCAGTTAACCGGCTCTGGTAATTCTGAGACTTCGTCTCAGTTAGGTGAAGAGGAGTCCGTGGACCTGGAGACAGCAGACATGCCTATGTCAGAGGATGAGGAGGCGGTGCCAGCTCCGGTTCCGACATCTGGTCTCTTTGATCCTTCCCTGCTCAGGTCATTGCTTACGAAGGCCTGTACTATGGCCAATTTGGCTACTGAACAGGAGGCCAAACCATCTACCTCTACTGCACAAGAGTTTAATCCCTTTTTTTCAGAGCAAGTAGTGGAGGAGAAACAAATTCCTTGCCCCAATGTCTTCCGCACCACTGTGGAGAAACAGTGGTCCTCATTGGCCATTTTGCCTTCTCCCAATAGCACGGAAAAGAAACTCTTCAATGTTTCTTCTTCATTTTCTTCCCTTCTAGAGGTGCCTACTGTGGATACTCCTCTAACTTTGTTGTTTTCCACATCCACAATCCCGGGAGATATGGCAGAGGCCCTAAAGACGGAAGACAAGAGGTTTGAGTTTTCTCTCCGCAGAGCTCACCAGGCCTTGGCATGGGCGATCAAGGCGGCAACGTCTTCGTCCTTTTTCGCAAGGGCATCCATCATGTGGCTCCGCGAACTACAGGCCCTGATTTCTCCTGACCAGGTGCATGCACACCAGACGTTGGGAAAATTAGTTGCTGTGTCAGAATATATGGCAGACGCATCTCTCCATTCTGCCAGGTACTCCGCCAGATCCATTGCGGCCACTGTCTCATCTCACAGGCTGCTGTGATTAAAACAGTGGCGGGCAGATTTAAAATCTAAGTGGCGCCTATTGACGGCCACGTACAGTGGAACACATCTGTTCAGTCCAGTTCTCGAACCGTACCTTATAGAGGGAAAGGACAAGCGCAAAATTCTTGCGCACCCCTCTAAGAGGTCGGATAAAAGGCCCCAACAGGAATTCCACAGGCAGGCTTTTCGTGCCGGAGGTTCCTGGGAGTGGAGGCAGCCCTTTTGGGCCAGGCAGTCCTGGGAGTGGCCCAGAGGTTCTCTATCCTTTTCCCCTAGACAGGATCAACAGCAGGACCACCAAAATCCTGGAACCAGGGGTCAATTCCAGTCCAAACGTCCCTTTTGTGGGTCTGGGGGCCGTCCTTACAGGCGGTCCAAGTGACGCCAAGATGGACCCTCCTATAGGCGGTCGCTTATTGTTCGGCGACATTTGGGAGGTCACCACCAACTACTCTTGGGTAAGGGAGACCATAAGATACGGTCTCACCCTAGAATTTTTATCCAACCCTCCAGACCGATTTATACAGTGTCCCACCTCAAGAAACACAAGCAAGGCCGAGTTGGTATCCATGGCCGTATCTCATCTGCTAGAGATAGAGGCCATAGAACCAATGCCTCGGGAACAGAGAGGAAGAGGATTTTACTTGGTTCTGTTTGTGGTTCCCAAGGCGTCGGGAGGTTGGAGGGCCATATTGGATTTAAAGGGACTGAACTACTTCCCAACCTACAGGAGGTTCAAGATGCAGTCCCTCAAATCCATTCTGGCCAGTATCAGAAAAGGGGATTTCCTCTCCTCCATAGACCTGACAGAGGCGTACCTTCATATTCCCATCCTCCCACAACACCGCAGATTCCTCCAGTTTTGTTACGCGCACCGGTACAGGGCTCTACCCTTCGGTCTTTCCTCGGCCCCTCAGGTATTCACAAAGATATTGTCAGTCTTAGCAGCCCATCTCAGGTTAATTCCGGTGTGCGTACAATGTTATCTGGATGATATAATTATCCAATCTAGTTCCTTCCGTTCCGCCCAATCTGATCTACAACTCACAATCAATACTCTTCAGGAGCACGGATTTTCCGTGAATTTCAAAAAGAGTCACACAACCCCCTCAACTCGCCTCCTTCACTTAGGAGCAATAATAGACTCAAATCTTTGCAGAGTTTACCTCTCCCAGGAACGCAAGAACAGTATCAGGTCCCTTGTTCACAAGGTCCGGAGAGAGAAGGTAGTTCCACTGGTCCAGCTGTCTCAGCTGTTGGGGAAGATAGTCTCCTGTCTGGGAATCGTGCCGTGGGCCAGACTACATTCCAGAGCTCTCCAGTGGTTCCTCCTTCCCTTCCAGAAACGGAACGTGAGTGCTTCCACAAGGAAGGTGAGAGTCCTACACCACACACTGTCATCTCTTCTGTGGTGGACATCGTCAGCAATGAACAGGGGATCCCTTTTCAAGGAGCCTCCCAGGCTCACCTTGACTACGGACGCCAGCCTGTTCGGCTGGGGCGCCCACCTACAGTCTCACATGGCACAGGGTCAATGGTCCCAGTCAGATTTATCACACAACATAAATTGGCTCGAACTCAGAGCAATCCATTTAGCACTCCATCATTTCTCTGCCCTCATGGCGGGAAAGTACGTTCTAATACTGACGGACAACGTAGCAGCCAAGGCACATGTCAACAGACAGGGAGGGACCCGGTCGTGGTCTCTCATGCTGGAGGCCTTGAACTTGGGTCTGTGGGCAGAGTCCAATCTGGAATCTATCAGTGCGGAACACATATCTGGGGAAGCGAATCGACAAGCCGATTCACTGAGCAGGGTTACGGTTGACCACTCGGAGTGGCGATTGGACCCGGCCCTGTTCAGGGATATCTCGGTCAGATTCAGACAACCGCAAGTGGATCTGTTTGCCTCCCTGACAAACTCCCAGCTATCCAGGTACTTCACCAGGTTCCCGTCTCCGGGGGCGGAGGGAATAGATGCCCTCCGCAGCACGTGGCCCAGGGGACTCCTTTATGCATTTCCTCTTCTTCCCCTGATACCAGCGACAATCCGCAACTTCTTCAAGAACAGGCGGAAGTAATCTTAGTTGTCCCGCACTGGCCAAGGTGACCATGGTTTGCTGACCTCGTGGATCTGTCACTCTCCCCACCGTGGAGGATCTCACCGGATCGCATCTCTCTCAGTCAAGGGAGACTTCAACACCCAGACCCCCAGTGGCTTCAATTAGCTGCTTGGCACTTGAACGGGAGAGTTTAGCCAGTCAGTCCTATTCATCCGGGTGATCTCGATAATCCAAGCATCAAGATGCCCCTCGACCAATAGGATTTATGATGCCACGTGGAAGAACTTCTGCATGTGGTGTACTAAACAGAAGCTTAGACCGTTGGCGGTTATCATTCCTGACATATTAGACTATCTCTTGGAAGGTCTGAATAAGGGTCTGTCACATAGTACCATCCGCAGACAGCTTGCGGGCTTATCAACAGTTCTCACGTGTGACAATCTAGGCCCATTATCACAGCACCCAGCAGTTGGCGCCTTTCGAAAAGGGGCGGTTAACGCTAAGCCTCCTTCGGTGCATCGCTATCCCTCATGGGACTTACCAAAGGTGCTACAGGCTCTGATGTCATCACCGTTCAAACCCATCCGGTCTTGCTCACTTCACTTCCTTTCTCTGAAGGTTGTCTTTCTGGTAGCCATCACGTCGGCAAGGCGTTTTTCGGAGCTGGCTGCGCTATCAGTCAGAAGTGACCTGTGAATATTTCTGGATGACAGAGTGGTCCTTAGATTGGACCCTTCTTTCATTCCGAAGGTCAATACCTGGTTCCATAGGTCCCAAGATTTGGTTCTTCCAGACTTTTGTCCCAACCCGTCACATCGTCTGGAAAGGCTGTGGCATAAATTGGACGTGCACAGAGCCCTGAACCATTATGTAAAGCGGACCTCTGCCTTTCGCAAGTCAGAGGCCCTGTTTGTGTCTTTCCAGCCCTCTTCCATGGGTAAGAAGGTATCATCTTCAACCATTGGAAGATGGATCAGAGCCTGCATTGCTCATGCTTATAGGTCCCAGTCTCTCTCGATGCCCATAAACATCACAGCTCATTCTACGCGTAGCACAGCCACATCAGCGGCCTGGTCTACCCAGGCTTCTGTTGAGGAGATCTATAGGGCAGCGACCTGGTCTTCTCCCTCTTCCTTTATAAGGCATTACAAGCTTGATAGGTTCGCTGTGGCGGATGCCTCATTTGGTAGAAGGGTTTTGCAACAGGTAGTTTCCTCTCAGGGGACACATGCCTAGACTTTTCCCTCCCCGTAGGGACATGGGCGGCTTTGGTATGTCCCACCAGTGGATGCTACATTCATCTTGGTGGAGAAGGGGCGTTGTCTTACCTGAACGCCTTTTCTCAGCATGATGATGTAACATCCACACCCACCCTTAACGGCCGTCTAGGCAGGTGTAGTTCTATGAGGAGCCATTGCATCGGACTTCGTCATGGATGCTTCGCCTCATCAAAACTGGGAAGGCACTGCCCAAGGGAGGCATGGCTAAAGTTCTGACTTAGTCTCAACTGAGCAGGAAGGCTGAGATTACCCACCAGTGGATGCTACATCATCATGCTGAGAAAAGGCGTTCAGGTAAGACAACGCCCCTTCTCCTGGATATGTGGGAATGTTTTTCAAGTCCAGCCCCTCCCTTCTGACTGTTTTTGTTCCTCGGGAACAGGTTGTATCCTTTGGTTGCTCTGTTACAACCATGGGAGCCAATTTTATAATTCGCTAGCATTGTGCTGCAGTTTGAGCTCATGGTTGTGGTTTGTGCACTCCAGCTTCTGCTCTTGAAGAGATAATGCTGGTGTTTTTCCTTCTGTTGGCCCCCAAATTCAGAATTGATAGGTGTCTGTATGCACCATTAAAGTGGTGAGATGATCTGGTGGCTCTGATGAGCAAATTCTGCTGCTCCTGGGGGTGTCCAGACGGCTGATCCTCCTCCTGTACTTGTTGCTGGATCAACAGCTGCAGGGATGATCCAAAGGGAGCTCAGCCCCTCAGGAAGACAGGCATTTCTGAGGAGAAGCAAACCACAGCAAGAGGGGAAGATGCCTCCTTGAGCCTTCCCCACCTTTCAGAAACAGAAAGGAAGCAAATCTCCAGTCAATGCAAGAATTAAACCTTCAGATTACAGAATGAAGACCTTATATACATACTGAGTACTGGCATAGAGGAAACCCAGCCACGAGGAGCCAAGCAAATAGTGTGGAGGGAACATCTGGAGGATCCAGGTTCACCATACAGAGAGATGTAGAGTTGTAGAAAGAGCCATAGACTGGAGGGGGGGCGCTTGAGCCACTCCCTTCCAGACTCCAGCCAAGAGCACCTGGGGTCGGGGTTCTCCAGCCAACTTGCTTCCTTGGGCCAATTGTTCCTGGTGCCCTGGCCACTGAGGGTTTCATGCAGATTGGGTGATGAGAGACAGGGAAATAACTAGGCAATATCTGAGGGATGTGTCCCTGTACATTCCTAAATTGTCCCCAGGTTTCGCATAAAGCAAAATTCAAAATGAAGATGGGCAGTTCTTTTCCTTTCATGGACTTTTGAGAGAGGCCAGGAACCTCTTATCCCTTCACCAAACAATTCCTTATTTATCGATGTGAAGAACAGCAGAAGACCTAGACCAGGGTTATCCAACCTTGGCAACTTTAAGACCTGTGGACTTCAACTCCCAGAATTCCCCAGCCAGCAAAGCTTTGTAGAGCT
This sequence comes from Bothrops alternatus, assembly GCA_034064705.1. Classification (NCBI taxonomy): domain Eukaryota; kingdom Metazoa; phylum Chordata; class Lepidosauria; order Squamata; family Viperidae; genus Bothrops; species Bothrops alternatus. Next base: position 3,427,187 of record JARGCV010000988.1, read on the forward strand.
GGCTGGGGGATTCTGGGATTGAGATTCACAGGTCCTAAAGTTGCCAAGGTTGGATAACCCTGGTCTAGGTCTTCTGCTGTTCTTCACATTGATAAATAAGGAATTGTTTGGTGAAGGGATAAGAGGTTCCTGGCCTCTCTCAAAAGTCTTAAAGTTGCCAAGGTTGGGCATCCCTGACCTAGAGTAAGTCTTGCAGCACATAGAAGCACTGATGAACCCTTGGTGAGTGCAGCTGCTGGGTTGATGGCTTGACCAGCTGATGGGAACTGAATGTCTTCAGATGCGTTTGTTGGTTGTCTGTCTTTATCAAAGAGGGACTCAAATTTTCCAGGCCTTTTCCCAGGCTTCAGGATGCAATTCTCTTCTTCCTCGGCGTCTCTGGAAGTTACCTGTGAAATCAGCTTGTCCAAAAGCCACATTTCCTGCTCCCAATATTCTTCCATTCCCCCCCCCCCCCGTTTTTGCAGCTTTTCTGGGGACGTGAGAGAGTGGCTGCAGCCAACTTCATTGCTGGGGTCTCGTCCAGCTGACTTGTGAGAGAGGGGTTCCTTCCGCTTTCCTCCTTGAGCAGCTCATCTGATGCCAAGCTTCTTTTTCGGATAGGGTGCTTCTGGCTTTGGCGCTCCAGTGCCAGTTGTTTACTGAGATCCAAATCTTTGATTCTTTGCATTTTGCATCTGGCTTTCTTAGTATTTTTGTTTTGTTACTTGGTGGCAGTTCTTGAGAGAAGAACTGCCTGTTCCGGGTCCTGATTTGATGATAGGAAAAAATAAACTCCTTTGAGAGTATTATTTCTGCACCCATCTGCGTCACCACCTAACAGCTGGATTGTCTCCAGCTGGATTTGGTTGTAAAGGCAGATGTTTCCTGCTTTCTCTCTGGGTGGCACCTGTTTTCAGGGTGCGGGACTTGGAGGGGGCTGCCTTAGCTGCTGAGATATAGGAGATGGGCCTTGGGTTATGTATAGCTGTTGGCATCAATTCTCTATCAGAGGCTAAGTAAATGGAAACTTAGTTACTTCGACTGTACTTTAAGAAAGATACGGAAAATAAAATTGCAGGTACCATAAGTACATTAAAGAAATCTGTAGAGCACCCAGGTTGGAAGTCATCATGATGTCTTCTCATTGTCTCAAAGCATCTTGTGGAGGCAGAGGAGGCAACAAAAGGGTTGAGGAGTTGGAATGGTTGTGTGAAAGCCCGTGTGGTGTAGCTAGAGGGAAAGACCCACATTCAAATCGCACAGCTTGTGGAATGTCCCGAGATCAGAGTTCAGAGTTTTCTAAAAAGTGTTTCCCAATTGCCTCTTAGCAGTGAGTATTGGCTAAGACATCCTGAAATAGCCAGCATCAACTGCCAAGGGCAAGGAGCAGGAGCCAGTTGTTCAGCGGGTAGCTTGTAGGTTGTTGTGTTCCTTGGGAATAAGTAAAAGGCCACTTTAACAGATGGAACAAGAGTTGTGATAGGACACAGCTGATTCCCCCATCTGGCTAGCTGTGGGAAAAAAGGTGGACTGCAAATGGGGGCCTGTTCTTCCTTTTATCCATTAATCCTTCACTGGTGTCCAGTTAGCAGTTCAAGGAGCAGAGTGAGTGAGTTTGGCTGCAGTCCTCGGCTTATGACTACAAGATGGACTGGAATTTACATCACTATGTGATGGGGTTATAAAGATGACATGATTGCAGGGGTGCTGCAGTGGGCCATAACTTGGGGACTAGTGCCAAAGTAACTTTGAACGGTCACTGAATGACTTCCTGTAATCTGTTGGGGGGGAACACATCCACAGGATCCCTTCCCTCCCTTCCTTCTCCATTTCCTGAATGCTCACCTGAGTACACAGCTGCACTCAGGAGGTCTCCTACACATAGTAGCCATAAGGTGGTTACTTGCTGTGCCTTTCAGGTTCAGCTGATACGTTTTAGTTCCCACGAGGTATCTGGCTGAAGTGGAGGATGAGAGCCGCCCCAGAAGTCTGGACCCTTTTACAGAAGAAGCCTCTGGCTCACATCTGGTTGCCAGGCCGAAACTGCGGAGGATGACTGGGCCATCCCCAAGCCTGGGAGAGGGATGGTGTGGGTTAGGTTTGTAGGAGCTCTAAGCTCAGCCTTATCCGCTCCCCACCCTGCGGAGAGCAGGTCTCCTCCTGGGCTGAGGCTTTTGTCTGGATCTGCCATTTGCCTTCAGCTCCTGCCTGCTGCTCCTTGACCTCAGGAAGCACAGAAGGAGCCTTTGGCTGTGGAGGGCAGCTGTTGGGAGGCCCCCCTTGGATCAGGTGCCCCCGCCGCCTCCCTGGCCCAGAGCCCTGGAGACCCAGAGCTGCTACCAGACATGCCCCTACTTGGTCCTCAGCCTAAGAGGGGCTGCTCACCTCCGCCTGGCTCTTTATCTCATTGCAGCCCTCATGATGAGGAGCAATAAAATCAGTCTGTCGCTTCAGCCTGCCAGGCCCAGGCAGGGCCGGTCTGCGCGTCAGCGGAAGCGGTCAGTGGCCTTTGCCTTGGGTAGAGATCTGCGGAAGCGGTCAGTGGCCTTGCCTTGGGTAGAGATCTGCCGGCCGGACTGAATTCCTCAAGGGACAGAGCCCTCCGGTTTCCCATAATGGACCGGGGGGGGGGGTTAGACTCAGAGAAACTCTGAGAATCTGCCGTCCTCCCCCCTCTGCCCCCCACAGCCAGTGGGATTTTGCAACCCTGCAGCACTGCAGCTGCCCTCAGCCAGGGCTTTCCTGAGCAAAGATTCCTTCCTTCCTTTCTGAGAACTAATTTTTGAGAGACAGCAGCGCCCTTGGAAGCCCTTTTCCATAGGAGAGTGGGAGAGAGGGCCTTACTTTCTAGCCCATCATTGGCACGGTTTGTGCACTCAGCCACAATGTGGTTTGTTTGGGTTGATTTAGTGTGATATGTGAATCCAACCTTTGTTGCCATTGGCAAATTGGGAAATAATCATGAAAAGGTCACTTAATAAACCATGGTGAAGTAGATGGGGTTTGGTGAGAGTTGGGAGATGTTGCAAAGAGTAAGGATGATGGTCTGGGTCAGAGCTGTGGCAGGTCCAGTAGCAAACTGATAAGGGGTGGAATACAAGCTGAAATCTGCAAGAGATACACACACACACACACACACACACACACACACACACACACACACCAGTTCATTGAAGTATTAGAAGGGGATGGGGAGGTTCAGCGCAATGAGACTTGCAAGATTCTGTTCTTATAGCCAATCTCCATAAAGATAGTTTTAGCTTTCCTGTGGAATTAGAGTGGATTCTTGGTCTGGTCCATCTTGCTGGCTGACTGTCATCTTGGAGTTGATCCAGCCCATCCTCAAGCCGGCCAGCGCTGGACTCTTCCGCTCACAGCAGCCCCAGGAAATACAGAAGCCAGCAAGGAGGCCCGTCCAGCCTCTCCTTAAAGCAGGGGTGTCAAACTTGCAACGCCATGTGACGTCTTGTGACCTATCGTGACTTTTTTTCCATTGCCAGCAATGGGGTGGGCGCAGTTTCGCTATGATGCATCCGGCCTAAGGGCTCCAGGGAAGGAGAGCCCAGCCTTCCCTGCTGAACAGAGCATTTTCCTGGAGGCCCCTTGAAATCTTCCTCCTTGCCATTTCATCCCCTTCTCTCTTCTCTAACTTCTGGAGTGACGCTAAACAATTTTGCTCCATCGTTTACAAGAGTGAGACAGTCCAGAGGGTCATTTATTGTGATGACAGATGGTGGGTCTCTTAAGAAGGCGGCACTGAGCTCCTTGGCGGTTTTCTCAGAAAGGCTGAGCTTTGCTGGGCTGGGAAGAAGCCGCCTTCCGGCAGGTGAGCAAAACCTTTGCTCCCGGATCGCTGGTCCCTGCTGGGAAAGTTTTGGGAGCCTGGCCCAGCCCTGGGTGGCCAGGAGCCAAGGCTTATTCTAGGAAGGAGGGAAAGGCTGTGGGAATAAAACGGCTTTCAGCAGGCCACAACCCCAGTGAGCCCTGCGCAAGGCTGCGGCCACTCTTGAGTCCCAATGGTGGCTGTGGACCCCAGTAACAGAATTTGCCTTTTGGGGGAACAAGGGATTGGACTGGGGCATCTCAGATAACCGCCGGGGACCCAGGTTTACCAGCTTTCTGTCCCACATGTGAGCATTTTTCAATACCTGGGGGTGGTTGGGCGTCACCTAAGTCATGTCCAAAATGCCTCATCAAGAGTGGGTGAAAATACGGAACCATAGAAATGGCGTTTTGATCATTTTTAGGGCCATTTGTTGGTCCTGTGCTGGGAATGGCGTCAAGGGTGCCTCAACCACGTTGTCCTGGTTGAATTGGTGTCATTCCTTGGATCAACCTGTGACCCATTATTCTTCCTCAAGATGGCCACCTGACAGGGAAGAAACTGAAGGGCTGACAAGATGGCCAGCAGTGCAGTTCTGCCTCTCCCATTTGCTCCTGTTTGGGTTCCCCTAGTTGGAGCTCCTCATCACTTGAACATTTGGAAGAGGAGCAGTCATGGGACAGATGGAGCAGCGAATGCAACTCCTTTCCCGCCCAGGTGGAGCCATTCCCATGTCTAGGGAGTCCACATCCAAGTAGAATAACAGAATAACAGAGCTGGAAGGGACCACGGAGGTCTTCTAGTCCAGCCCCCTGCTCAAGGCAGGAAAGCCTACACCATTCTGGAGAAATGGCTGTCCAGTTTCTTCTTTAAAACCTCCAGTGTTGGAGCACACACAACTTCTGGAGGCAGGTCATTCCACTGATTAATTGTTCATGTCACCCCAGTCCTTCTCTTCATTAGACTAGACATTCCCAGTTCCTGCAACTGTTCATCTTCTGCTTTACCCTCAGAAGAAAGATAACAGAACAACAGAGTTGGAAGGGACTTTGGAGGTCTTCTAGTCCAACCCATTGGCCAAGCAGGAGATCCCATACCATTTCAGACAAATGGTTGTCCAATTTCTCCTTGAAAACCTCCAGTGTTGGAGCACACACAACTTCTGGAGGCAGGTCATTCCACCGATTAATTGTTCTCATTGTCAGGAACTTTCTCCTTAGTTTTAAGGTTATTCCTCTCTTTCCATCCGTTGCTTCTTGCCCTGCCTTCAGTTGCTTTGGAGAATAGCTTGACTCCCTCTTCTTTGGGGCAGCCCCTGAGATACTGGAACTCTGCTATCGTGTCATCCCTGGTCCTTTTTTTTCAATAAACGTGTCCCACATTAAATTGGTCCCATATTGCTACACCCTGTTCTTTTGCTCAGCTTTTAGACAGTCTCACTGTGATGGAATGTAGTCAGAATAACAGGGTTGGAAGGGACCTTGGAGCTCCTCTAGTCCAACCTTCTGCTCAAGCCGGAGACTTCCAGACAAGTGGCTGTCCAGTTTCTTCTTAAAAACCTCCAGTGTTTTATGATAAACAGGAGGGATTTTGTTTTTCAATCCCCACCAATTTTGCCAGCCTTTCGACAGGACGGCCCATCTTTTCCTGGAACTCAGAGTCCAAATGCTTCCATGAATTTGGAAATTCTAATTTCTCTTCCCAAGAAAAACCCTCACGATGGTTGCCAGTCTCCTGGCCATGTCTGCTTGCTGCTGCAAAGGCTTTGGGGACCTGGTGTGGGGATCGTTGACAGGAGAGCACCTTCCTCCTCCCCTGTTTGTCAAAGCAGAAATAAGCAAAAACAAGTTTCTGCAAGCTTCCAAAAGTCCATTTTCTTTGTTTTTTTAAACCAGACCTTTGACCTGGAAGTGCAGGGAGGTGTCCTTCACTCAGAGGCCATTCCTGAACTCCCCTGACGGTCCTTTCTTCTTAATGGGAAGGGAGAGGAAGTGGCCTCTTGGTTGCATAGAGCTGCTGTTGTCCCCAGGTAGGGAAGAAAGGTTGCCAATGCCAGTAAATGTGTCTTTCCAGCTTAGCATGATATTCATGAGCTGGAGCTGGATGACACCAGGACCACCTCCCCCCTCTCCACGGCTAATTTTGCCTCCAATGTTCTCAGAACTTCTCACCTCTTTGGGGGTGACTCATCAGCTCCGCCACAGCAGACTCTCCTCTTGCTCTGCCTTTGTATGTCTCTTTTGCAATTTCATCATTTGGTAGCATAGAAAATCACTTTGGTCAGACTTTCAATTTGGCAAGTATTGAATCGACAGGATCAAAACTTTCAGCCGAGATCCAGAAGGATGCTGCCTTGGCTGTCTTGCCAAGCAGGCAGGGATTCAAAGGTCAGCCTGTCCCCGGCCTGCTGAGGCCCAAAATCTGCTCTTCAGCAGATTTTGGATGGGTGACGATTGTGCCTCGCCATGAAACCTTCATAGAAGCTTCCACCACATTTGTAGGCAGTTTGCCCCACCACTGATTAGTTTGCATTCAGATTCCTCCCTTTTTCTGTCATTGTTGGGTCAGTTTCTGTCATGTAGAGTAGTGCTTCTCAATTGTGGCAACTTCAAAAATTGTGGACTTCAACTCCCAGCTATGCTGGCTGGGGAATTCTGGGAGTTGAAGTCCACACCTCTTAAAGTGGCTGGGAAACACTGATTTGGAGCAATGCGAAGTAAGTAATTCCTGTATCTACCTGCCATATTGATTACATTTCTCTTTCCACCTTTTCCCATCAACCTCTTCTGAATATAATCTAGTTCATTAACGTCTTCTTAGATTGCGTGTCTGTACGTGGTGTTGGGGGTGTAGATGGGGAACCACAAGATTCCAGGTGAGATTTGGCCAAGGCATAAGATAGCCAGACTTTTACGCTTTCTCGCCACTGGACTTCCTTTGTACTTAGTGGATGCCCGTCCTCTGCGGTATGTCAGGTTTTCAAGTATGGAAAGATAAAATTAAACGACATCTTAGAGCTGCTGAGCTCAATATCAGTACAAAATCCAAGACTCCTAAATATATCTGGGCCAGAACTAAAGAGCAGAACTGGGTGGATTGAGAACAGAGCAGCATTGATTTTGCCAAAGGCTTCAGGAGAGCTTCCTAATGGGCAAATTAAGAAGCTGAAGGTAGTAAAATCACGAACCGACTCCTTGGAAAGGATGCTTAAAGTGAAAGCCAATAACCTCCAGTCACATTTAGATTTCAACCCTAATTCTGCATTGCGTTTGATGGGCTATTTATTCTCTAATGCAAGTTTTCTTTGGGGGGGGAATGCAGTTCTGTAGAGGCCTTTTAAGTGCGTGAAAAAGAATATGATTTAAGCAGCATCCAGTCCTGTCTTATCCCAATAGGCGGCCCTAACTGGGAAGAGGGAAAAGATCCATTCATGGGGATCTGAAGGGAGGGAAGGAGGAAAGATTACATGAAATGCTCAGGTGCAGACTTCACGTCAGGAGGAGAAAGAGTTTGTCAAGCTCCCTATGTTAAAAAAAAAATTTCACAGTAGTTATAACCATGGGATGGCCTCTTATGAGATCTGCAGTGATCGCACCTCCAGTCTCCCCCCCTGCATTGGTCCCCCCTCCAGACTGCCAAGAGAGCTTGCCTTTGTGGGAGCCCCTTCGCCTCTGGCAGGGGGCCTCGCGCACCTTGCAACCTGCTGCCCGTTGTGGCTTGCTTGTCAGAACAGCAGCACTCTTGCTGCAGCCTTTGTGGGCCAGGAAAGTGTATGTGTGCTTGTGTGTGCACACGCGCTTGGTTGCCATGGGAAGGTGGGCAGGCTGTCACTCCACCTTGCATGTCGTGCGTTGGTGTGGGGGTGGTGTGTTTCTCACAGGTTGCTGACTCACAGGGAAGCAGTTGCACATCTGGGCCAGCGCAGGACAGTGCTTCTGCTGATCCCTCTGGCTGCAGTTTAAGCAGGCGGCTCCCCACTGCAGGCCTCTTTCCAACAGCAGCAGCAGACCTGGCTGTGCGGTGTGTGTGTGTGTGTGTGTGTGTGTGTGTTTGAAGCCATTGCAAACTGAGGTCATCTTGCCCAAATATGGGGCTGCTGCTGCTGCCACTGCTGCCACTGCTGCCACTGCCACCTTGGGACTCCAATTTCTTGGCTGGCTTCCAAGCGATGCAAGCTGCACGTTCTGCAAGGGGGGCTCTGTGCCAGGGCGCTCCTCCCCCCAGCCTGCTTCATGCCTGAGGAGATGCTTTTCAAAATCAGTGTGCACTTTCTGAGAAGATCTCCAACTCTGCAAGGACCTAGGAGGGCTTTGATGCCCCGATTATTAAGAAGAATAAGGCAGAGGTTCTGAAGGTATATGGGGGGATCGACCTCAGGCCTTCCTCAATCCATCTTGCTCTGAGCAAGGGGGGCACTTTTGGATCAACCCCTCCCCAGGCCCTTGGACCCTCATCAGGGAGGGGGCAGATATTTCCTCCCAGGGGTGGCCAGTCCCTCCCTCCCTCTTAGCCTCTGCTCTTTTGCTGTGCACATGCATGGGGTGGGGAGGGGAACGTTTCCTGAGTGCAGTGTGAGAAATGACACCTCCGCCGCTCCATGGGAGCCTGCCCTGGAGCAGCGGCCAGAGGCTGCCAGTGCCCACAGATGTGCCAGCGCCTGGCAGAAAAGAGCCGGATTATGTAACCCAGCAGCCTCTCCTGGCCAGCAATTAGCCAGAGGCTCGTCAATCATTAATGCTTTGGCTGACTCACCACTAAGTAGGTCAGGAATGAGATGGATTGGGGGGGGTCTCTCCAACCTTGAGAGAGGCGGGGCCTTTGCTGGAAGCCTTCTCCCACCCAAGAGCCTGGCTTCCTGCTTCAGGTGGGAAAATTCCCTGCCTGGCTTCCCTTTTTTAAACCATTTGGAGTTGAGAGATCTCAAGATAAATAGAATATTGCAATTCTGCAGCAGTCTTTGGTGTCTCTTTCAAAGGCTTCCAGGCCCTCCGTCCGTGGGGCGCTGAGTGGTCCTCCCCTCTCCTGACCCCTGGATAGGAAATGGCTCTGCTGGTTGCTGCAGCCCAAGGGAGGCTCTCTGTGAACCCCATCCTGACGACATCTGGAGATGGTTTTGCCTTCCTTTTGTGACAAAGGCGACAGAGGTATAACTGTGAAGGGGTTAGGATTAGGGTTAGCGTAGTCCCAGGCAGAACCCTCCCCTTCCCTAGAGTTTTCAAGGAGATGCTATATAATCTTCTGTTGTGGTGAATCCTGGACTGTGTGCAGAGAGTTAGACTGGATGACCCCTTAGCTCCCTTCCTGCTCTATGATTCTAATGACAGACTGAGCAGTTTCCCCCTCTGCAGCTCCTGGCTGACCGGTCGGCTGGGATCTGCAGGCTTCCTCCTCACCCCTCCAGTGGGGAAGGGGTGTCTGTCATGTCCTTCTGAATTTTGGTTTTCAAAGGTTAATGTGGTAAGAGGGGGGGGGCTTTCACGCTTGGTAGAACTGGATTACAGATAGGCCTTGACTGACGGCCGTTCATTTAATGACCATTTGAAGTTACAGCAGCACTGAAAAAAGTGGCCCACAACCAATCCTCGCTCTTACAACCATCACAACATCCCCACCGCTTGGCAACCGGCACGGATCTGTGACGGCCACACCACCCTGGGGTCCCCTTGTAGCCATTTGTGACCTTCTCAGCGTCTCCTGACAAGTCAATTGGGGAAGCTGGATTTGCTTAATGAATGTCTAATTCTCTTAACAATTGCAGTGATTCACCTACAGCCACGGATGAAAAAGTCATAAAATCAGGTACAGCTCAATAACTGCCTCGCTTAACAGCAGAAATTCTGGTCCTGATTGTGGTCGTAAGTTGAGGACCCCCTGTATATTGAGCAGCATCCTGATTCTCAGAAAAAGAAAAACTCTGTTGGTGGAGATAAAGCACACATTTCAGGGAACTGAAGTCCCTCCCAAAGCCTCCGGTTTGCCAGCCTGCGCCCGCTGCATGACTGCGCCTGGTTTGCCTTGCAAGCGGTCGGGGAAGTTTGGAGCTGCTTCCGAGGGTGGCTCCAGGAGCCAAGAAACGTCGGATCTCAACGTAGACAGAGATGGGCAGCCAGACAGCGGTGGGGCTCGTGGACCCCTGGAATTCCTCTTTCCATGAACGGGTGGGCTCCTTGAACTGGGCCTCAGTGGTTCTTAGCTTGTTGGAGGTGGTGGGTGTTTCAGGAGACGCAAAGCACAGGAAAGGGACAGGAGTCTCTGAGCGCCCGCCCCGCCCCGTCCCAGCTTTTAAACATAGAGTTATTTTGTTGCTGTTTTAGTTTTATGTACATGTTTACATGGTTTGGGGATTTATTTTCTTTTTAATTTGCTGTATGCAACCTTGATGATCTTTATCAAATAGTGATACAGATGCCATAAATAAAATAATTGCAGGGCCTACGGTATAGAATCAATATGCAAAATTTTAAAACGTGGGATTGAGGAGTTTAGTGAATAAAAATCAGTTCTAGCACTGATGTTACCTAGTTCAAGTTATGAAACATCTGCAAGAGAACAGTCAAGCCAGAGAGCACCAAAGAGCTCTCATTTCAAGCCTGAGCTGCAAATATTCTCCTAACTAAAACTAAAATCAGTTTTAATGCTGTTTGTGTCTGAAAGCAAAGGCCCAACTTTCACTGACCATCTTGGACATTTTTTTCTCAAATATACAGTAGTATAGTTTAATTACAGTAGTAAGAATTAATACAGATTTAATTTAGAGAAAGGGAAGAGAATGGACAGAATAGGAAGTACAAGAAAGAAAGAAAGAAAAGGAAAAATATAATAAAAGAATATATAAAGAAGTGACTTCCAACCTTCATTGCGAGTATAAACAAATGTAATAATACTTCAACCCCTTCAAGCCACATCCTGTCTCTTATCTGTAAGCAGATCCATGAATATCAACTTTTCAATCGTGGTGTCAGTAAAAGGTCTGTAAAAGGTTATAAGAAGATTACAACAATATGTCTTATTTTAATCTTGATCAAATAAACCAACTTTATATTCCTTTTATTTTCCTTTACAGTTTAAATCTTTAATCAGATGTCATATTGTTGTAGGATTTGATTTCGCTTCATTTTTATCCCATTGCATAGATTTCTTCAAGACTTTAACAAGCCTCTTTTTTAAATTCAGTAAGAAAACATCTAAGAGGACATTTTTTTTGTTTATTGTTTGTATTCCCCTTTTAATTTTTAAAACGTCAGCCAGGCCTTTTTTTTTTTTTGATAACTAGTTAAAGCATCCTTTTCCAAATCATTCTCTTTGTCTGTCATTTATAGTCCCACATTCTGTACTTTATCTTATCAGATAAAATCTATTCTGCATCTGTAATTTCTTTATTAACATCTTTTAGGCATAGTCTGTCCTTAGAAGCAGACACCATTACCGGCGGGTGTTGCTGGCTCCATTCTGCAAAGGTCTCCTTTAGTACTTCCAGTGTTATAGCATTTTGTATCGTTCTATAAATCCCAGAATTAACTGACATCAAGCTTTTTCTTCTGCTTAAAATCTTTAGTCCCTCTAGTGCAGGGCTTTTCAACCTTTTCACCCATTGTACCATTTTAGGATATGGCAACATCCGAGGACCACCAGTCGCCTAGCAAGGTGCCCAAAACTTGACGACCAAAACAAAAAAAAGAAAAGAAAAGAAAAAGGAAAAAAGTGATAAAATACAGGTAGTCCTCGACTTACAACAGTTCGCTTAGTGACTGTTTGAAGTTACAATAGCACTGAAAAAAGTGCCCCCCAAGCCACAGCCGAGCATGACGCCTAACTGCCCACCCGGCGGCACTCTTCCTCCTATCTGAAGTTTCCATTGTTGTGAACATTTCTGTTGAGGATTGGCAACAGAGGTGTGGGGGAGGGGTGTTTGATTTTTATTCCCCCCCCCCATCTGCTGGGTGGTTGCAGCAGGTTTTGGTCACTTCACATGACCCTGGGACACTGTGACTGTCATAAATATGAATCAGTTGCCAAGCATCTGAATGTAAATCACAAGACCCTGGAGATGCTGCAACGTTCCAGCTAATCGGCACTTCTTCTGGGCTCAGCAGAAGTGCCAGAATCAGCGCCGAGTTCCAGCTGGAGCCTGGCGCTGATCCTGGCGCTTCCACTGAGCCCTGACAGCCCCGTAGAAGCGCCCATCAGCTGGAGCCTAGCATTGATCCTGGCGCTTCTGCTGAGCCCTGACAGCCCTGCAGCTCCAGCCGTCTCTCGCTCAGGCTTGTGCGGTGCTGCCACCGGTTCAGCTCATTCCCCTCCCCCACTACCACTTTTCTAGGATGGTCGCGTACCACTGCCAGGTGCCAATGTACCACAGGTACATTGAAAAGCCCTGCTCTAGTGTCCATTTTCTAAAATCATCACTTATTTTTTGTTATAACTTGTAATTACCAGGATAACCAAATCAAGTTTTTTTTCCCATAAGGAGTTATTCATTTTTTATACTTAATTCCAAAATCTCATAGTAAAAATCAATATTCCAAATTTATCTGGATTCTTTATCTTTTGTTCAGATGTGAAGATAAAATTACCCTATGAACTTTTTAAAAATCTGCTGTTCTCAATGTCTCTAATAGCTTTAGAATAGATAATAGGGAAATTTTGGAAAGTGATTAGAATCTGAGGTTTGTGAATTTAGTGTCCTTTAAGAGTCTGCTGTGATTGGAAACAAGATGGCTGATTCCATTATCTTCCAGTGCTCAAATTTATGGAAAACCACTGTCCTATACTCTCCTGTGAGGAGCTGCTATCCAGAGCACATGTAGGCGATCTCCTACCTTGTCGTTATCTGGAGAGGTTCCACGGAATGGTCTACTCACAGCTTCCTTAATCATTCGTCCATTCCACTTTGCAGAGCCATCTTCAGGTCGCTATGCCTGTCTCCCCAAAGTCTTGAACCTTCCTCTCAGAGGAAAAAGCACCACCCAGAAGGTTCTTTTAAAAGCTTGTGGTTGGAGAATCCCCTAAAACCAACTCATAACATGATAGCCGTCTTCCAATATTTGAGGGGCTGCCACAGAGGAGAGGGGGTCTTCAAAACATCAGAAGGCAGGACAAGAAGCAATGGATGGAAACTAATCAGGAAGAGATCCAACCTAGAACTAAGAAGGAATTTCCTGGCAGTGAGAACAATTAATCAGTGGAACAACCTGCCTCCAGAAGTTATGGGTGCTTTTTAAGAAGACATTAGACAGCCATTGGTATAGGAATAGGAATGGAATACAGAATAGAATAGAATGGAATATAGAATAGAAGAATAAGAATAGAAGAGAAGAGAAGAGAAGAGAAGAGAAGAGAAGAGAAGAGAAGAGAAGAGAAGAGAAGAGAAGAGAAGAGAAGAGAAGAGAAGAGAAGAGAAGAGAAGAGAAGAGAAGAGAAGAGAATACCGGTAGGAGTTTGAAGGGACCTGGAAGGGTTTCCTGTTTGAGCAGGGGGCTGTACTAGAAGATAAGATAAGATAGATAAGATAACCTTTATTGTCATTTTTTTTTTGCTGTGGGCACAACGGCACACATCAAAAATGAAATTTAGTTGCCCTCTCTCAAAGTGAAACACATACTTGACACACCTTGAAGGTCCCTTCCAACTCTGCTGTTTTGTTAACTCATCCCCCCTTCTCTGTCTCTTGGCAGGGACAGCTGGGGAGAACTGGAAAAGTTTTGCAGACAATCTGCTTCTAGGTGCGATTGACTTCAAGCCCTGTTTAGATCTGGGCTTTCTTCCCTGAAACATCCCTCCACTGTGCTTGCTGGCGCTTTGGTGATCTCTTGATCACCAAAAAGCCCAGGAGGTCTGGGGCTTTAAAAAGTTGCTGACTTCTGTGCAATTAGATTTTAGAGATCTGTGGATCTGACAGATTCCCCAGTAGCAAACCTGTTGCAACTCACTGCCACAGGGTGGTCACCGTCACTTGCAGAGGTGGTTTGTGGCATGTTACTGGGTGCTGGAGGAGGAAGAGGAACTCCCCTCCCCCACAAGTGGTCCTCCTTTCTTCAGGGAGCAGAAGACATGCTTGAAAAGTCTTCAGGCTTGGTTCTTTGTGCTGCCAGGATTTCCTGCGAAGAAGGCCCGGCCCTCCCACACCTTCCGTTTGCTGAAGTCAGCCGAGTGACCGGTTGCTCAAGGGACCCGATCCTGGGACTCGCAGGCGAGACACTGCAGAGGGATTGGGGGCAGGGGCTCTTTGCACCGCAGGGTGGCTGTTGAAGGTCTCAGGAGACCCCCCCTTCCTCCCAGGGTGACTTGGGGGCCCTTCGGTGGCATGGAGTAGCCTCCCCCACAACTGAGGGGTCAATTTTGTTTTTCCTTGCTCCAGCTTCTCTCCATCTGTTGGTTTCACTTCTTTCTCTCCCTGGGCAAGAAGGAAGTTGATCAGTGAGACTGAAACTCGTGGTTCTAACAGTCACGGCCCCACATCGCTCTCTGGTTCACCACATGGGTTAGGATTCTCTTGTAGGGTGCAGACACACATACACACTCACTCACTCACTCACTGCCCCGGCATCCTGTTGTTCTTCTGCCTGCTCTGTTTCCCCTCCTGAATTGACCTGTTCTCCCCAGTGTTTCTCAGAAGGTCACACTTGAGACGGCCCAAATCAGCGAATGCCCACCACTCTCTCGCTGCTGATCCCTGGCTAAGACGTCTGCTTGTCCTATTAAATTGTAGTGTAGCCCAAAGGATGTATTTTCTATTCTTTGAGAGAATATATTTGGGGAAACCATGGAATAATTGTCCAACAATTGTACATGGTGAGAGTTTGTGTGCAGGAGATTCTTGAGGCCCAGCTCTGCAGTTCCTCCGAACATGAGGCAAGCTGGGTTTTGCCACAGAGGTCCCCGTTCCGTGGCCTGTGGGGAGACAGGGAAGGGGGGTGGCTGGGTAATCCCGAGAGGGTCCTTGCTTGTTTAGATGTTTCTGAGTGAGAGCAGACATAGCTAGAAACTGGACTGGGAGACCGGGAGTTCTAGTCCCGCCTTAGGCCTGTGACTGTGGGCCAATCGTTCTCTCTCAGCCCAGCCCACCTCGCAGGATTCTGGAGGTGGGAAAGCCAGGAGGATGAAAGGTGTATTAGGTACGTTAGCTGTATTGAATTACTTGTAAAGAAATAAATGTGGTGTAAAAATCAAAGAATAATGAAGAATAATGTGATTAGAAAAATGAAGCTATCTGAACCAAGAATGAAAGTGACAAAAAATAAATCTGTTCCCCCCAGCGAGATGGTGACTTGTTGTAATCTGCTGAATAAAAAAGTGCAGGATTTATTTATTTATATTTTATTTATTTATACTTCATACTTCTTAACTAACCATCTCAGAGAGTGACTCTGGGTGGTTTATCAATAAAATTAAACAAAATCAGAATAATTTAGGATTAAACCTTTTAAAATTATAAAACAACTTTATAAAAATTTCAAAAGGTGAAGAATTAACAGTTAATACAGGGGGGATTTCATGGGGTCAGTCAGCCCCATAATTGGGGGGCATGTGCCCCCCCACGCAAGGCTGCACAGAAGGCCAAGAGACCGGGGGGGGGGCTCTCCTCACCTCTGAGGACGGGATGTCCCACAGTGCAGGGGCAGAGAAGGCCACTTGCTAGGCTTGCCAGTCGAAAAGGCAAAGATGGAAAGGAATAACGGGGCTGATTCCTCTGGAGGAGAAGACCCCCAAGGGCCATTCCTGGGATTTCTGAAGTGGGTTGGACAAAGGACTTCAGCTTAGCTCAGCGGCCGTGAGACATGGAGGATGTTCCTCTTCAGGGCTGGCAGATGAGGGGAACTGCTCTGGCACAAGGGCTGGAAGAGCCCCAGCACTGCAAAAAGCAAAGAGATCCCTGGAAAACATGCCCAGTTTCGTGACTCTGATGTACTGAGTCTTATTTTACAAGCAGTGGCTCAGTAGCTACAAAACAGTTTTCTTCAACTGATCCCCCCCCATGCCCATGATGAAGTGCTTTTAAATGGGGGGAGGGGGATGCAGCTCTGTGGAAGTGAGTAGGAGGATGGGGGGGGGAAGGAAGCTCCTGGCCAGCCCCTCTCAAACACAGGCTGGGGGGGGGGCTTTATAGAGAGCGGAGGTGGGTGGGAGAGAAGGGTAGCTAAGGGTAGCTGAGAGCCTGGTGGGTAAACGGGGCTGGGGGGGGGCATCCTGTGATCCTGGGTGGTGATGGCAGCGGAAATCTTCAAACTATCAAAGAAACCTAGAGATGGAAAGCCATATTGGAACTGATTTTTGGTGCCAAGTTTTTGTAATTTTTAATCTTTAGCCAGTTGAATTTTATAGTTTTAATGGGATTTTATGTATCTTTTAAGTTTTGATTGGGAGCCATACAGAGTTGGTTGAAGATGGATGGCCAAATAAATGTTTTAAATAAATAAAATAAATTGAGGCCGACCTATGCTCAGGAAAGATTGCCCATCCGAACCTGAACTCTCTCTGTATGGCCACAGTTTGTCTCATGATCCGGGATAGCTGGCTCTGCCCAGGGGCCTCTGTCTTCCAGAGCCATCGCTAGCCTTCAGATGGCCCCGAGTTCAGGCCAGGAGCCGGGCGGCCCGCTCCTGCCCAGAGGGTCTCCCTCCCCTTGTGAGCAGCATGCACAGAGGCTGGCTCGTTTTTGGGGGGGGGGAGCTGACGGGGGGGCGCTAACATGCCAGAGAGGAAGACAGTCTAGCAAGGCTGGGAGCTGTGGGATTGGCTGTGTGTGTGCCATTCCTCTCTTTAAGTTTAAATTGCTCAAAAGGTTTGAATCCCTGTGTGAGGAGGCTGAGGGTCAGTCCTGAAGAGCCAGGCCGCCTTGGACGGCTTGGCTGTTGCAGTGACCCGACTGCCAGCTTCGGGCAGGGCATCCAGCCTCTCCCTCTCCCCTCTCCATGTTGTGTGATGGACAGCTTTGCCTCCCAATCACCTTCCAAAGACAGCTGAGGCTGCTGGGAGCAGACAGACAGACAGATAGACAGACAGGTGAGGGGTGCCTGCCAAGAATTGTGGGGCTGGGTGGGGTGGCTTCTTTTCCCCTGAGGGTCCCAAGAAGAGGAAATCCTTTCTCCCTGACGGAGAATCTACCCTTTTAAGACTTTTTCAAGTGAATTGGTTGAGGAATTAAACTGCCATTCTAAACAGTTTAGGATTTGGGCTGAAAATAATTGCATCTCTTACTTTTTGGCAAGCTGATTTATCAGCTTCTGGTTTAGCCACTATGTAGGTCAAGCACTCCAATGGTTCGTTAGGAATAGCTTGACCCCAGAATTGAGGAGATTTTTCTCACTGTGTCAACTACGGTATGTGCCAGGAAAACAACTCAACAGCATACTGTGTGTGTGTGTGAGTGAGTGTTACCTACAGAGGGTAGAGGCAAGTCAAAGGGTCTCCCCTCCTGGACAGAGGCAGCTGGCTTAGTTTTGTCTTTCCCTGGGAGAAAACCTCCAGAGGGCTTGGGTATCGGATGGATGTCAGGCCTGGAATGAATGACGCAATAAAGGCTGCTTCCTTGGCTCAGGTGGAGGGAGAGCTGTGTGGGGCACAGTGGGGATCTGGGCATACGGGCTTCCCTGGCAGTCTAACCAATTCAGTGGGGTGTGTCTGGTCCACGGGGGGGGGTGCTTGGTGTTTTAGCCTCTTTCTCAGGAGTAAAGCCTATAGTGGGGGCAAAGTCAAGAGGGAAGAAGGTTGGTCTTGTGCTTGACTTGGAACCTGGTCGGCTCCTATCAGCTCTGCTCTGAAAGCAGCTCCTTGGCCCACCTGCCTTACCAGCTTGCTGGCCCCTTCCCACTCCCCACCCTGATCCCCTCCCCTTGGATCCGCCAGAAAGGAGTAAGAACTGACTGGCCTGGTGGAGCCTCTTGCCTGGGGGGATGCTGGAGCAGAGCCTCTGGACAGAGGGAGGGCTGGCCCTTGGCCTGGGCCCGCTGGCACCTGAGGAGGGGCGGCTGAGCTCAGCAAGAGAGTGGCTGGCACTTCTCCCATCACTGTCACCCCAGCCATGTGGCTCCGTGTGTGCTTATAGTGTTCCCATAATTTAGAACTGTGGGGGGGGTGTTGTTTTGTTTTGTTTTGTTTCTTCTTCTCTTCCTGTAAGGAAATTGTGGCATGCGGAGTATTTTGGAAAACCTTTTTTTCTTATTAATTTAATAAAGATTTTTGGTTTGGTGTAATGTGCATTTTAATGGGTAAAAACTTGAATCAGAGGAAAAAATGAAAACAAATGCCACACTAGACATTGTGAATCTTCTTGGGAAATTAGGATTGTGACACTTTTCATGGGACACAAGATGGCATGAAAGTTGGCCACGGAAATGGGTCACCAAATCATTTTTGTGAGTGTTTCTCCCAAGGACAGGATCAGAAATGGAGGCATTTGTGCTTTAATTTCTTGACAGCTTAAGAGAGGGAGAGCTGGGGACTTCCGGTTTCCGGGCACGCGGACCGGAGGCAACCGAAGAAAGCTCCGAGACGGGGCTTCTTCTTTTCGGCAAAACTCCGGTCCGACGGGAGTGCGAGGCACCAGGAAGGAAGACGCAAGCGTAGGAGACCCGCGGCCGGACCCAGAGAGGCGGAATTCGCCGCCAAGGGACCGGGGAAGGCCACGGACGGGGCCGAAGAAGCCGGCGGTGGCCGGCCGGCCGACAGGCCTGAAGAAGAGGCCGCGCTGCCGCGCTGCCGTGCTGCTAAAGGGACCCGGCCAGAGCGGAGAGAAGACGGAGGAAGACGCCGGCGACAACAGCAGCGGCCACCGAGAGGGTCTGCAGACCGAGAGACGGCCCCCGGACAAGCTGACGGGGGAGAAGAAAGCCGGAAAAGCGAAAGTGGGAGCCAGACGCGGAGAACAAAGGGAGACGCGAACGGAGCAGACTGGAAGGCAGAAAGCGGCAAAGAAGCAGACGGCGGGGGAAGGCTCGAGCAGAGGGACTGGTGAGTGCTATCCCACGCACTGCACCCTAGACCCAGCAGAACGGGAGCCCCAGGGACTCAGAAGAGGGCAGGAATTACCTGGGAAGAAGGTGGGAGGAAGAAGAAAGCTTGAAGGCACCCTGGAGCGCTATAAAGTAAAGGCAGAAGGGATCTCTAAACACAGGCTGCCAGAAGACAGGAGAAAGTGACCTGGGCAAGAAAGCAGAGAAAGAGGGGTAAGAAAGAGCCAGAAAAGAACAAAGAGAAGGAACAGGCTGGCAGAGGGGAGTGAAGAGGAAGCCAAGGCAAAGGCACTGAATAGGCTCCCTGAACACAGAACTGCCTGTCTATAGGCTCTTACCCCTACACTGCCTAAACCCTGAAGCCACCCCCCTGGAAAGGCTAGACTACTGGATCATCACCAGATCACAACCTAGTATCCAGTCTGGTCCAATTTGGAAACCAAAACAGTGCCAAGACAACAGGAAGATAACCTCAGGATGGCCTCCAAACAGACCAAACTGACAGAAACGATGGGAGTTGTAACCTCCCATGCCCAGCCTACTAAACCACCAGGAAGCACCCTACCCACCCCCACACCCTCCCATCCAACGGCAGATCCCCAGACCCACCAATGCACACAAGCCAGCCCAACAGCACACATATTACAAGACTTAAAAGAAGTAATAGGGACGCTGGTAGTGAGGATGGATGGGATGGGAAAAAAGATGGAGGAAAATTGCAAAGAATTAAAACAAATGCTGATGGACCAGGGTAGGGAGCTGGAGAGAAAGTGGGAGGAGCAGCGCAGGGCGATGACCGCAGACCTGGTCCAAATGAAGGAGGCAATGCAAGCACACTACAAGGGCATAAGGGAGGAAATGGAGAAAAACTTCCAGGAGATCAGAGAGAAGGTGGACAAGCAGATGGAAGAAAGGGAGAATCATGTACAGGGACAGATAGCAGAACTGAAAGGGGTGGCTCAAGACCAGTACACCATGATGCAATACTGGCAGATGGCATCTGTGATCAGGTTTAGAGGCTGGAAAGAGGAGCCAAACGAAGCCCAAGGAGACCTGCTTGGAACCTTTGTAGAGGCCCTGGCAACATTTCTGGGAAAGAGCACCACAGAGATCGTTGGGCAATTCGACAGAATATACAGAGTGGGCGCATGGAAGGCAACAGACAGGCGGCGGCCAAGGGACGTGGTTATCCATTTTATGACGCAGGGATTCCAGAACCTCATCTCAGCCACATCTTACAACAAGAGATTATACATAGAGGGGCAGGAAGTGAAAGTACTGAAAGAGATCCCCCCAACGATGCTGCGAGACAGAAAGGACTACCAATTTTTGGTCGACGAACTGAGATCACGCGCCATGAGATTTCGATGGGAAGCCCAACGGGGATGTCACTTTTCTATAAGAATAGAAGATGCTACCTGACCTCGGTCCAGAAAGCCAGAGAATTTCTTGCAAAGGAATTGAAGGCAGAAGGGCCACTGGGACGCGGAAGGGACCGAGAACAACGAGCAAACCACCCAGAAATACAGACCGACGCAGCAGCAAGAGAAAGGAAAGGACCAACTCGAGACACGATGACACAGAGAACAGAAAGCAACAACAACAAGGAAACAGGACAGACGGCAGATAGCAGAATACTAAGATCCACTACCAAACGCATGGAGCAGCAAGGCACGACCCCTCTACACAACATGAGCACCAACCTGGATACCATGGGAACGAGACCAAAGAAGACCACAAGAGATGGAACAGAAGCGGTCTTGCAAGAGTATTCTGAAACCGACAATGGCAACTAATTACTTGACATGGAACGTTAACGGACTAAATTCTCCACAGAAAAGGAGAAAGATATTTCATTATCTGTTTCAAGGAAGAAACGACATAATTTGCCTACAAGAAACACACATCAGAGCAGCGGACCAGAAATACTTAATCAACAACAGACTAGGTGCACATTTTGTCGCAGCGGCGCCACGAAAAAAGAATGGGATTGTTATATACGTGAGGAAACATGTAATAGCCAAGCTAATAGAGTCAGACTCCCAGGGTAGATACCTAGCAATCGAAGTGACACAGGATGACAAGAAAATTCTAGTGATGGGCATATATGCACCAAATCAACAACAAGGAAAATTCTACAAAAAGATACACAAGAAGTTAACACAACTCAACTACAAATCATGTATTATTCTGGGAGATTGGAACGGGGTCATAGAGATTGCCCTAGACAAGAAGAAAAAAAAACCTAACCCACAGAAGCACTCCAAGTTGCCTAAATCTTTCTTCGACATGAAGGAAGACCTTGTACTGACAGACGTCTGGAGGGAACGGCACGGCAAAGAGCAAGAATTCACCTTTTTCTCCGACAGACATCAGTCATTCTCCAGAATTGACTTTATATTAACATCAAGCGACCTGTTAGTTTGTCTAAACACGGTGAAAATCCTGCCCAAAGTGCTAACAGATCACAATCCGGTGAAGATGGAACTAAGACACGGCATGAGACAGAAGAGATCCTGGAGAATTAATGAAAACCTGTTTAGACATGGAGAAAAGGTGGCAGAATGCAAAAATGCTATGAAGGAATTCTTCAGCATAAATATGAACAACGAAACACCGATAGAAATGATCTGGGACGCCAGCAAGGCGTACATGCGTGGGATTCTTATGGACATGAATAAAAGGCACCGCCGCCAACAAGAACGAAAAAGAAAAGAGCTAGAAGAGGAGATAAGCAAGAAAGAGAGGCTATTAATAAAAAGACCAGAAGACAAAATCACCAAAGAAGAAATTAAGATCTTAAGAAAGCAGTTTGACATGTTGATGGCAGACCAAGTTGCGAGGAACATACAATATGCAAAACACAAGACATTCTGCAAGGCCAACAAACCGGGTCGATGGCTGGCCTACATCCTAAGAAAGAAACAGAAATCCCGCATAATTGAAAAGATAGAATATAAAGGCAAGGAGGAATTTCGACAAGTAACCATTAAGAAAGCCTTCACAGAGTTCTACTCGAAGCTATACGCCGAGGAGAAGACACAGGACAAAGAGACAGAAACTTTTCTACAAAACGAAAAGATACAGGCAATCACCGATACACAGAGAGAGGCCCTGAATGCCGCAATCACAAAGGAGGAAATACACTCAGCGATCAAACAGCTGAAACCAGGAAAATCGCCAGGGACGGATGGGATAACAGCGACTTATTACAAGTGTCTCCAGGAAGAGATGTTAGAACCCCTTAGACAGCTACTTGTCAATATACAAGAAGGAGGCCAAGTTCCACCATCCTGGAAAACAGCCTATATTTCATTAATCCCCAAGGAGGGGAAAGATACTACACAACCCGCAAACTACAGACCCATCTCACTACTTAACACAGACTACAAAATATTCACAAAAATTCTGGCCGATAGACTAATGACTGTACTACGAAAAACAATACACCCGGACCAAAGGGGATTTATACAAGGACGCCAGATGAAAACAAATGTGAGACAGCTGTTGAACATAATAGAGTACTTGGACAGGCACAAACAGGTACCAGCCGCCCTTATGTTTGTGGACGCAGAAAAAGCCTTCGACAGACTGAATTGGCCATTCCTGACGAACCTGATCCAGAAGATGAAAATGGGAGCACAGTTTCTCAACTCCATAAGGGCAATTTACCAGAAACAAACAGGCCAGATCATTGTGAACGGAGACCTAACAGACCCATTCAACATAGAGAGAGGCACGAGACAGGGGTGCCCGCTGTCACCCCTGCTATTTGTCCTAACACTGGAAATTTTACTGAACAGGATAAGAGCGGCAGAAGACGTACAGGGCATACAGATTAAACAGCAAGACTACAAACTATGTGCCTTTGCGGATGACCTGTTGGTGACAATGTCGCAACCAGCACAGTCAGCAAGGAAATTGATGGAGATAATGGAAGACTATGGTAGGGTGTCAGGCTTCAAAGTAAATATATCAAAAACAAAGATGCTAGTCAAAAACCTAGACAACAAAGCAAAACGGAACCTGGAAAGAATAACGGGTTGTGAAATAGTCAAGAAAGTCAAATACTTAGGAGTGGAGATAGAATCAACAAATGCGAAATTATACAAGAATAACTACGAGGTCCTGTGGAATAAGATACAAACAGACCTGGAAAGGTGGAAATCACTACGTCTGTCCCTGCTGGGCAGGATAGCGGCAGTAAAGATGAACGTCTTACCCAGATTTTTATTTCTCTTTCAAATGCTACCCATACTCAAGAAGGATGCGGACTTAGACAACTGGCAGAAGGGCATCAACAGATTTATTTGGGACGGCAAGAGACCGAGGGTGAAACTAAAAATCATCCAAGACGCAAGGGAGAGAGGGGGACTCAAAATGCCTAATCTAAAGCTATACTACTATGCAGCGACGTTGGTGGCGGTGAGTGACTGGATCAACATGACAAATGATAGAATTCTGAATGTTGAGGGGCATGGTCTACTATTCGGCTGGCACGCATACTTAGTATACGACAAAAAGGCAGACAGGAACTTCAAGGAGAACCCACTACGAATCCCATTGTTATGGGTCTGGAAGAAATACAAGCACCTCCTACACGACAAGATTCCCATCTGGACGATCCCCGGACACGCAACAGGGGATATGAACACATCCCAAGGGCAAGAAGTGGTGCCCTACAGTGAACTTGTACTGGGAGAAGAAAATAGGTTCCTCTTGCTACCCCAAGCAACGCTAGCGAACAAAGGAATAGGAGGTACCTGCCTATCATATATACAACTGCAATCAAGGTGGCGCAAAGATAAGAAGGGTTTCTCCAAGACCGACGAGAATCTAATTGAACAGATTAGAAAACAGGGGATCAGGCACATCAAACGAGTGTACAGCATTCTGATAGAAATGGACTCTGAAACCGAGCTAGTCAAGAACTGTATGACAAAGTGGGCACAAGACTTCGGACACTCTATCACCATGGACACGTGGGAGAAAATCTGGGTGAGGAATGTAGAATTCACGAAATCGCAACACTTAAGGGAAAACTTCTACAAGATGTTCTATAGATGGCACCTAGACCTGAAAAAAATATCACTCATCTACCCGGACTCCCAGCCCAAATGCTGGAGGTGTGGGGACGGGGAGGCTACTTACTTTCACATATGGTGGACATGCAGAAAAATCAAAGCATTCTGGAGGAACATATGGTGGACACTCCAAACCATTTTTAAAAAGCGTATAGAATTTTTACCTCAGGTTTTTCTGTTAGGGATCACAAAGGATTTCACTACCTCAGAGACAACCTTATTTCTGAACTTGATTACAGCAGCAAGATTGTTGGTGGGACAATACTGGAAGAATCCGGAAATACCGCCTATTGAAGAATGGACTGTGAAAGTAACAAATTTGGCGGAAATGGCGAAAATATCAGCATACTTGAAAAATCGCACCAATGAACAATTTTTGATGGACTGGAAACAGTGGATAGACTATATCCAAGAGAGACACCAATCAAACAGAATGCAGCTGGCGTTTAGCTGAGGCTCGATGGGAGGAGGGAGGAAGAGTTAACAAATCAAATGTTTACAAAAACTAACACCCAATGTTGAATGTATATGTTCTATAACTAATGCCTCTTAACATAATCTTCTGACTAATGTTTACTTTAATATTGTTAAAGTAGACTGAATCTCTATCTCAGGGTATGAAACTTCTACCTCAGGATCTTTGGTTAGGGACTATAAAAGATTGCGCTATTACTGAGACGAAGTTAATTCAGAAGTGTGAATGAACAATATGTGATCGACTAGATATAGTAGATAAACCATATATAAGATTTACCTCAGGTTATCAAACTTTTATCTCAGGATTTTTGGTTAAGGATCATAAAAGATTATACTAATACTGAGATTGAATAATGTGTTATAGACTAGAAACTGTGGATAGGCTATAGAAAAGAGAAACACCAATCAAATAAATGGTAACAGGTGTATAGTTGAGGTTTGATGTGAGGAATGAAAAATGCTAACCAAACCAGCCGTTTATAAAGATTAACACTTAGTGATGTATACCAGGTGCTATGAAGATTGGTACAAACTATGATTTCATGTTCAATGCTGTTTGTATGAATGTAGATAGACCATATATAAGAGCTGTATTTCAGGTCTTATGAGGACAGCTTATTAATATGAGCCCAGATTTAATGTTGATTGCTTTAATATTGGAAAAGCGTACTGAATTTCTACCTCAGGATACTGAATTTCTACCTCAGGACCTTTTGTTAGGGACCATAAAAGATTGCATTACTACTGAGACGAATGTACGAGTTGTATTGCAGGATATATGATGATTGCTTTTTAATATGAACTCATGTATAATGTTGATGGATTTAATAAAATAATTTTTTAAAAAAAAGAGAGGGAGAGCTGCTCCTGCCAAGGCCAGAGGGGTTTGTATATCCCAGGGAGGGAAACGTGGGGGGTCTTTGCTGGCTGGAGGATCAAGCAGCCTTGGCCTTGTTCAGCACCTTTAGGGGGGCTTAGAAGGGGGAACCTGTTGCATGGAAAGGGGGTGCAGATGCCCTCGCAGCTGCCAGGCTCCTAAATGGCAGCCAAAGGACCCCCAAATCCAAAGAAAACTAAGCCACATTTTAAAAGCTCCATCTTGTCAGCAGTCCTGCCAAATCTGGGGAGTCTGATACCTTTTGTTTATGGGGTCTTGCCAGGAGGCGCAGAGGCTGGGCTGGGACCGTGCTGCTCTGCGGCTGGGACAAAGATTGATGTGAGTTGGGCTTGGAGAGCTTGCTGGAGCAAACTTCAATGGACTTAGGTGCAATGAAACCCCCCCCACACACACAAACAAAATTGTGTATATCTGCATCTTTTTTCAGGAAAAATAATATGGTTTTGAACTAAGTCTGTAGAGAGAGAGAGCTCTGGATTTGCCTGGCTAGGCAATCCCTAAATTTGGGTTGTTGAACAGTATGCAGGTCTGTGTACCGCAGTAGGCTAGCTTGATGCTCACACCAGTAAAGCATAAAGTAGCGTAATGCGGTGGCCTTGGTCACTGGGTGCAGATGAACTCCCTCTAGCCTGGTTGTGTGAACCCAGCAAGCAGGATTTTGCCAAACTGTTTTCATCCTTAGCGCTGGTTTTTTAATTTGTTCACAGCCTGCCACGTGTAGAATGTACCCCTTTCCTTCTCCCCCTCCAGCCACACTGTAGGGATTTGGGCTTTCCACTCCTCTTTGGAGGGGAGGCTAGGACGTGGCAATTTGCCCGTTAGGGTGAGGAAAACTTAGTGATGAAATTGTAGAAGACAACAACAACTGTTTATTGTTGGGTTCATTTGCAGATTGTGAGACTTGCCTCCAGCTCCATGTTTATTCATGGTTCTTCCAAGGTCAGGAAAATTGCCCTGGTTTGAACAGCCGTTGAATCTTGGCCCAGTTGCTTTTTTGGTCCCTGCAGTGTCCAGATCGGCATTTTGTATTTTACAGGTGAATAGAGTACAATGTATTGTAACAAATGTTCCTTTGACACACAGGAGAAGTTAGGGCAGAGGGAAGGAAAAACAAGGGGGCAGACTCGAGTCCCAACTGGGGCTCTCCCCTACACACACACACACACATCTTCAGGCCTCGGTCTCGGCTCCCTCCCTCAGTCGGTCGCGCAGTTTCTCCCTGTCATCCAAGCAGGAGACCGGCACTGTGTGAGTAAGCGAGTCCAGGTGAGGGGAATTGTCAGGTGTGCTGATCATCAGGCCCCACGGAGCCCTGCGAGGGGGCAGCAGAGGCCTGGTGGGGAAGA
This sequence comes from Bothrops alternatus, assembly GCA_034064705.1. Lineage (NCBI taxonomy): Eukaryota > Metazoa > Chordata > Lepidosauria > Squamata > Viperidae > Bothrops > Bothrops alternatus. The sequence goes on from JARGCV010000988.1 coordinate 3,453,748, forward strand.
AAAGCCTCTTTCTTCATGCTCGGACGCTGAGGTGCCCCTGGGCCTGGCTGGCTTCCCTGCAGCATCCAGGGCTGGGGAGAAGTGGGTAAGGACGCCGTCTTCCTGGCGCCTCTGAGGGCTGCCTCACTCTTTCCACTGGAGAGTTAAAATTAGCAACGCCCCCCCTCTGCTCCCCTCCCTTTTTCTCTAAAGGACGGGCATTGTCTGAACAGAGCCCAGCCACCGCAGAGGTTCTGTTTCTTTTTAAAGCTCCTGGCCTCCTGTTTGGGAAGCAGGACTGGCTCAAGCGAGGTCACGGATGGAGAGTCTGGCAGGGAGCGGAGTCGGGCCAAGCTCAGGCAGGCGGCTTGGCTCCCTTGTCAGTCGGAAACCCCGAAATAGATGCGGGAGGCTGTGCTTGGAGGGAGGGCTTATTTCCTGCGAGCAGCAGGGCCTGAGTGGCTGCTGACTCTTCCGAAGGAAAGAAGAGCCGCCACCTCTGCTCCAAAGCCCGGGTGGAGGTGCTGGGGGCCTTCTCCAGGCCTGCCTGGGAGGGTTCCTGACTCTCTCATGGGGCCAGGAGGGGTCTGAGCACACCTACAGAAGTGGCAGGAACAAAATTAATGGAATTATTAGTGGAAGCCAACGGCCAGGCTTTCACTGACCTGCTAGTCTTTAATTGGAGAGTTTGGCATTGTTGATACGTTTTTTCGGGTTCTTGGTGGTGGTGTTTTTTTTTTCCATAAATCCATCCCAGGGCATCAGCCTCTTGCTGTGGGGTGTCCAGAAGGGAGTCAGAACTGGGGTGTGCATTGCCAGTAAGTGACCTTCCATGATCAGAAACCTCTGAGGATGTGCGGTGGTTTCCACCATAATGACATTGGCCAAGATTGAGAGAGACAACCTTGCCTTGTTTGCCAAGGACACCAACATCCATCCCCAAGACTTCCAGTAGGCCTGGGGAGGGTCCTTCTGGGCGTGGCTCTCCAGAAAACAGCTGAAATTTGGGATTGAGGAACCCTAGAACAGATGTTCAGCCTGCCCAAGGGCTTAACAAGCTTAACAAGTTGATGCATTCAGAGCAAAAAACCATAATTGGATTAGGATGGTGGCCCTCAAGAAAGAAGCTTAACCCTTCCCTTTGCTCCAGCACCTTGGTGGCCAAGCCAATCCGCTTTGTCTTCCCTGCTGGCCTGGGATGGTGGCCCAGCGTTGGGTCGAGAAGGTGTCTGGAGTGTCAGTCCTGTGGGGGTCGCTGGCTCCCCTGAGTTTCTCAGAGAGGCCTTTGGCTGCTGCAGAATCTGTGCCTCCCATTAGCTTTGCCTGGTTTTATTGCCTGCCCTTTAGAGCCAGCAAGGGACCCCATGGTGGGCACCAAAGCCACCCTCCATGCAGCCCCTCCCTGCATCACGGAGGCCCAAAGGCAGTGGGGGAGGGGTCTTGCCAGTGGGAGGGCCTAAATTCTTCCCCTCTTGTGTTGATTAGACTTTTTTTTTTGGCTTGGAGGCTGGTGGAGCTGCAGGATGGGCTTCCCAATCCTTGCGACCCACCCGCCCTCACTCAGGTCAAGATGGAGGTTTGGTTGCATTTGTTGTGGGCAGTGGAGTTCCCCTGGCCCCCTGCTGTTCGTTCCTGCACACAGAGGGGTGGGTCTGGAAAGCAAGCTGCTGGCGTAGAGCAGTTCCAGTGGGAAAGAGCCTTGGTGCCCAAGGCGCTGCAATTCAGCCGGCCCTTCCTTTCTCTGTGCCACTTTCTGCTGCCTTCCCCCCCACCACCACCACCCAGAGCTTGGAGAGCGAAGGCAAGGTTTGAACCGTCTTCTTGCCCATCTGGAAAAACTGCAGAAGCTCAAGAAACAGACTGGGTTGAGCTGAGGTGGTCTATCGTATGCAGCCCTGTGGCTGCCTTCAGATGGCCAGCGAGCCACCCATTGGGCCATTGGCTTGGTTCCCTTTGCTTGACCCAGGTTTGCTGTGTGATGTGAGTTCAGCCCGGCCTTAAAGGTGCTGCTGCTCCAACTCATCTCTAAGATAAGCTCCCCAAGGGCAGATTGCTTTTCTATTTTTGCCCCCATCACATAGGGGTGCAGCCTTCTCTGGCCGACGAGGGTTCGAAGCAATGAGGACAGCCGAATGCCAGGCAGCCTCTGAGCCTCCAGGTGTGGCTGATGGGCTTCCCACTCAGAGGGGCCCTGGCACAGGCCAAGGCTGAGCCATGGGCAGGTAGTCCTCGACTTACAAAGACCTTTCAGAATTACACTTTAAAAATGACTTGTGACCAGTATTCACCCTACAGTCCTGTGATCAGACTTAAGAACATAAGAAGAGCCATGCTGAATCAGGCCAAAGCCCATCGAGTCCAGCATTCTGTGTCACCCAGTGGCCCACCAATTGTACATGGGGATCTTGAACAGAAAGAGAAGGCAAAACCCTCCCTTTCCCTTGACCCCCAACAAATGGTACTCAAGGGAATCCTGTCCTGCCTGCCTCAATCAACATAGAGGCGGCACATGGACATCCGTTTTAATAACCACCGATACACTTGGCATCCATGAATCTATCTAACTCTGCCTTGAAGCTGTCAAGGCTGACAGCTTTCACGACCCCTTCTGGAAGTGAATTCCATAAATCAACGACCCTCTGGGTGAAGAAATATTTCCCTTTATTTGTCCTCATTTTCTTAGCTATGAGCTTTAGGGAGTGCCCCCTTGTCCTGGTATTGTGTGATAGAGAAAAGAATTTTTCTCTATCCACCTTTTCTATCCCATGCTACTTCAGGGGCTACCAGCTGTATTTAGCATCCCGGGGTCCTGGGATTGTCATCTGCAACCTTCTTAGGGAGCCTCTGATAAGCAAAGTCAGCAGGGTAAGCCTGATTTGCTTAATGGCTGCATGATTCACCTAAAAACTGTAGTGATTTGTTTAACAACCATGGAAAAAAAGCTTGTAAAATGGGGCACAACTCACTTAACAATTGCTTTGCTTATCAGCAGGAACTTTGGGCTCAATAATGATTGTAAGTTGAGGACTCCTTGTATGCATGTGTGCCAGTTGCTGCTTAGGAAAAATGGGTGAGGGGATGAAAGCAATTGGGCTTCTCGTGGGAAGCTCTCTCTGTGCAGAGATGCCCCCCAGAGGCTTCCCAGGAGAACCAGCCAGCCCAATCCCAGCATCCGTGAGACACCCCCCCCCCATGTTCCTCTCGTGCTTCTGGGCTGCTCCCACCCTCCTCACCTTCTCCGCTGAGTTGGAGAGCCCTTCTGTCCCAGTGAGGTGCCGAGCTGGAGCAGCCGGCCTTTTCATTTTCTCATCGGCCACCCTCAAGGGCTTTTATCAGCGATCTCAATTTTTGCAAGGACTTGAGGAAAAGCCCCCACCTTTGTGCAGGGAAATGGTGGCTGGTTATTTCGTGCCCTGCAGGGGGCTGCGGGTAGGCGGGGCGGGGGGGGGCTGCAGGTGTTACTGGCTTCCCTTCCTTTAGAGAGGAAGCTGCATGTAGCACTGGCTGTTTTGAGCTGACATCAATCACCCAGGTTGCTGCTGTTACGACACCTTTGGAACGAGGGCAGAGGATCCCTGGGCGATGAAATGGAGAGCTTTGCCCTGTCCTGGCCTCCTTCCTTGTAAACCCTGCCTGGGCTGGGCTGGAATCTGTTTGCAGAGTTAAAGAAGTGGACGGGCCCTAGAATCCCGGGCCCTCTGTTCTCCTTTGCCCACAGATGGAAGCTCAGCTGAAGGGCAGGAGCTCCATGGCCTCTCCCTCAGGCTGCTCTTAGACCTCGGAGGTCTCTCTGGGCATGGAGCCAGAGTCCTCCTCCGGCAACATAAATCTGTCATTGCTTGTCCTGGGATGAGAAGCTGGACCTTGACCTTCTCTGCCTGGTGTCCTTGAGTTCTCAGCCATCTTTCTGCCAGGCCGAATATGAATATGCCGCATCTCCTCCAGGGTCTCTTTAGGCGTCTTACTTTCTGCTTCATCCCTGCTGTTCTATCCTATGCAGACTGGAAAGTACCCCTCTCTCTCTTCATGCAGCTCGTACTGAAAGTGTAAAACCAGGCTTGGACCGACTGGCAGCCACTTGGTGCCTCACCCCAGTTTGGGGCGGGACCTTCGATGAGTGTTTGTAGACCAGTATCTGAGCCAGCCCTACTAACCTTGTTAGCTTGCTTGTCCAAAGGATCCCCTACGGCTACAGTGTTCCCATGTCCATTAAGGAAGTCAGCCAATCAAAACATGAGATAAGATTAGTCTGGTCTTGTCAAACACACAATTGTTTTCCAGGTGCTCTAGAATTTTTCTGATCCTGATTGCTCTTATTTGTTGGACCCTCCTGCATTCCAGCCACAGGATTCTGCAAAGATTTAAGGTGTAAAGATTTGGTCAGAGGATCAACAGGTTCCTTCCATGCCCTAGCAGGGGATTTAGCTGGCCCTGGAAATGCAAGCTGAGACGAGGGTCCTCTCTGCCTTCAATCCTGCTCTCCCCTCCTGCTTTTCCAGGGAGGCAGACCCAGGTAGGCGCTGAGCAGCTCTGACTCTGGGACTGTCTTGAAATTGAAATAGTTTAAAAAACTGGGAAAGATTAGGGAGAATGATCAAGGGCCACTGTCTGTCTCTTCACGGGAGCCCTAAAATGAAGGCATGTGTGTATATCAAAAGCCTTCTTGTGTCAAAGGTGTGGTGATCGTGCAGTGGATCAGGTGAGGAGAGTTCCTCTCTCTTCCCCTGTGGCCACTGTGGTTTTTCATGACTAGGTTCAAGGGCAGCGTTTAGACCCTTTTCCCTGGGTTTTTAGTAAAACCTATGTTCATTTCTTCCAGTGCCATTTCACATCTAATTTAAAGCCAAAATTTGCAGTGATGGAATCAATTCTCAGGTATGAAGTTTATGGGAACACAAAGGCAGGGTGGGGGTTCCTCCCCTTCCCCCCCAAAAAAGAAGGCAAAAAGAAAGCTCCTGAGCATTTCTAGAAAATGGAGGCGAGAGGAGTTACGTTTGTGTTTTGAAACCTGTTGTGTTTTCAAACTCAGTTGATGTGGCCACCCACTTGCCAAAGCTATTCTTGCTGGCTGCCAAGGAATTAAAGACACCAGAATTCATTGAAACCGGCAAAGTCACATGGAAGGCCAGGGCAGCCTCTGGATCAGGGGCGTTTTCTGGCCTGGGAGGAGCGTCCCTCTGCCTGGCGAGTTGGTCCCTCCCGAATGCTGTAGAGTTGGCAGGGCGGTTGGCACTGAGGGCTCCGGGTGTCTCCAGCTTTTTTTAGAGCATGCTGAAGCTGGGATCCGGGATGTTGCTCTAGCCACTCATTCGGAGAGATGCAGAGCACATTCCTGATTTGAGGTCTGAAGAACCTCAGTCAATTAGTCGCCATTTGAAGTTTGGGGCTACTGAGCACTCAGATACGAGGTTCCAGTGGTCCCCCCCCACAGTCACATGACTTAATTTTGGGCACTCAACAACAGTGCTGAATTTACAGCCATCACAACTTTTGCTTAGGCTTCATTATGATCCTGAGTTGAGGACTGGCTCTGCTGGTGCTTGGAGTAAACTTTTGTCTCCACCCTCTGAATTTAGCACAACTGGGTGGTCTTGCAGGACTGTTTTTGGTTAAATTGCAAGATGCCAACTTTTAATTCCCTTCCCACTCTTTTTGGCTGGCTTTGCACCACGAGCCAAATTCTAACCTATTTCTGGATCCACACAATCATAAACTAAACATATAGACTGGAGTTGAACAACTCACTGGCCAGCAACAATCTAACCTAAGAAGTACCCACTTAACCTTCTCAAGACTTCTGGACCACCTTTCTCCTCTCTTCAGCTCCAGTTCAGAGCAAGGGGTTGGGAGCAACACCCCTCCCCCTCCCCCTCAGCTAACAGGCACCTGCTTGGATGAAGCCAACCAGCCGGGTAATTCTTGGGGCAGAAGGTTGGGGGTGGGAGGGGCTGTGAGGCTGGCATGGGATGTTGCTGGTCCTTCTCTGTTTTTCTGGGTCTGTACAAACTAAATAGAAATAGAGCAAGTGTGACTATTGCAATAGAACAACGTAACTCTTCTGTGAAAGAAGGGCCTTATACTGTAGTTCCAAAGGACAATCTGATACATTACATCTATAAAAACCTACTGAACATAGTGAAAAAGAAAGCCTACATTAAGGAACTTAAAAAACAAAAGAAAACAAAATTAAGTTTATGGTTTAGCCCTTGTGCTTAACCCTAAGAAACCCCAGATGGTGTATTCACACAGCATGTTCAGTCAAACAAATAAAGCTTTAAAGGCTTAAAACTACAATGACTGGTTAATATAATATAATAAAATATAACAATATAAATACAATATAATACACTAATATATAACCTGGACTATAGGGTTTAAAAAATAAACACGAGAGTTTTGGGAAGTTTAATGGATGTTATAAATTTGTTTCATATTTTAATCCAACAACGGAATTGAATGACCCTGCTGGGACCTTTGTTTATGGCAAAATAATGTACATGGAGGTGATGTTATTTCCAGGAAGGTGTATGCATTAAAGGCAAGTTACAATTTTGCAATGAGACACTTGATTCTCTCTTTGTGGCTATGGACTGTGTTCATGGAGTTGTCTGGATTTTTGCAACCAAATTCTGGTTCATTTGCTTGTATAACCTTGTATAAATTCAGATTTGCCTGCATTTGCATTCTTTGAGCTGATTTCCTTCCCCTTTGAGGCTTCTGCTGTGACCCTCTAATCTTCCTTTGCATCCTCAAGTTTTAGAAGCAGGAATTGTTGTAAAAAATGAGAGTCAAGGCTGTCGGGCCTGGTGCCCCCAAATATCTGATGCTGGGTCTGCTCAGGCAACCATGTCTTCTCAGGCCCAGAAAAGGTGGCCCGACAGCTGTGAGCTTGGGGGCTGGTGAAGCTCCTCCCTCCCGGCCCTGCTGCTCGCTGCAAATGGCTGCCATCCCTGTCCTCTGTTTACCTAGTTAGCTTGCAAGCAGGGGGAAGGGGCTTGGGAAGGGGGAAAACCTCTAACTCTGTTGCGTAGTAATAGTTGCCATGGAGACCATTCCCTCTGCATCCTTGCATCCTGGCTTCCTGATGTTTTGGTCCTGTCTCTCCACAGATTTGAGAGAGAGGCTGGGATGGGAGGGACACCTCCTGCCTGTCATAGAAAAGGTGCCAGTCCTTGCTGCCAGCCATCTCTTGAGGGCACCAGCAGAAAACAGCATCTAATCCCCCTGGGGTGGCCTCGTGGGCCAGTGGGACTGCAAGGAAAAGGTCCTTCCCAGTTGCCACCCACTCCCCATCTGCCCCCCTCCCACCTCCCAGGCAGCTCCTTGCAAGCCCAGATCCTCCTTTGCAAACTAGGTCATGCCTTCTGCCTGTCTTCCCAAGCAACAGCAGCAGCAGCAGCACGTGTGGAAGTGCCCGAGGACGCCCGCCCTCTTTTCTGAAGAAGATCGCTGCAGCCCACCGCCTGCCTTCCCTTCTGCCTGCCAACCTTTGTCTTCCTCTCCCAAGGAAATGTTCCTCTGGGCGCCCCTCTTCCTGAATGCCCCTCGCGCCCCCATCCTTCTCTGCTGCCGGGGCTGAGCAAAGCCTCGGCTCCAGCCTTCTCACGTCCTGAGCTTCCCCTCCCGGAGGCATCTCGGGGCCACTTCAGCGGGCCCTGGAGCTGACCTTGCGAGGCCGGAACACTCTGGGACCTGGCTATGCTTAGCACGTGTGCCTCCAGAAGCAGTGAATGCTCCAACACTGGCAGTTTTTAAGAAGAGACTGGACAGCCATTTGTCTGAAATGGTGTAGGGCTCCTGCCTGAGCAGGGGGTTGGACTCGATGACCTCCAAGGTCCCTTCCAACTTATTATTACTACTACTACTACTACTACTACTACTACTACTACTACTACTACTACTACTACTACTATTATATGGCTGGCTCCCCAACCACATTCCAGTGTAGCCAAGCATTTCGTACAAGTGTCTTTCTACTATCCCTTTAATATGAAAAGTGGAGCCTGGTTTTTTGCAAGTAGTTTTTGAAAACCAAACATTTGAGGCTCAAATCCTTACTTGGCGCCAAAGCTCACCAAATGCTTAGGAGGGGGTGGGAGGCATCTCGTTTTGGTTGCATTTGCTTCTCGGGGTTCTTGTATGGAAGGCAGGAAGGCAGGACCCCTTCCTCAGCTGCAGCTGTGCAAGCAGGTAGAGGACGTGCCCCCCCCCGCTTCTTAAACCAGTGGATTCTGCTTGTGGTAGAAAGTATCTAGGCCGCAGCCAGAGCAGACCCAGGAGTGCTGGTTAAAGAGCTAAAAGGGGTCGGAAGAGAGTAGGCAATCCTCAGCTGCCTCAGCTCAAGAAAAGCAATTGTTCCTCATGATTCTGCATTGGTCAACGCAGCACTCGAATAGCTTACCCAATTTAGGGTAGTATATTTGAGGAAAGATGTTGACACCCTGGTGCAGGTCTGCAGGAGGGCAACCAAGACATCAGGACTCTGGTGCATAACGTTTGCAAGAAATGGATGGCGACCCTGTGGGGCTTTGGCTTCGGACATCTCCAGGGCTGCCATGTAGGCGACAGGGTAGATTTGTCCAGAACTGTTCCAGAAGAGAAAATGAGGACGGTGGGTTGAAGTGCAACAAAGCAGATTCTGGCTGGACTTCGAGAAAAGATCCCTTAGGCCAGTCAAGGGGAGCAGCTGCCTTGGGAGAGGTGGACTCTCCTTTCCTGAAGGTATTTCAGCAGAGGTGGGGGAGGGGGTCACCTGTTGGGGAAGCTGCAGGGGTAGCCCCAGGGGGGTTCTGGTTTTGTGATATGGGACAGATTTTGGTCAGAGGGACATTGTTCTGCTACTGCATGTGGGCTGCTAAGGTCCTCGAGGGGTACGTTAGTTTGAAACAGCTGCCACATTGTGCTGAACCTCACTGCTATTGCCGAAGGCAGTGTTGGCACACAGCAGAGCAACATGTGGGCAGAGACACTGCTGCTGATGCCATCCTCCCATAGGTCAAGATTGATGGGCTGAGTGTAGACCGGTGTTTCTCACCCTTGGCAACTTTAAGAATATGGACTTCAGAGGCGCGCATGCGCAAGGCACGGAAGCAGCCGGCTTCTGTGAGGCTCCGAACTCCGGGACTTGAAAAGCCACGAAAACAGTGCAAAACAGCTGTTTTTTGCGGCAAAAAACCCCCTCCTCGGTCGGAGAAGGGGTCAAGAGCTGTGAGTGGGGGTCGAGAGCCTCTGAAAATTCCCTGGAAAAGAGTTCGGGAAGAAAGAAAGAGGACTCCCCCGGGCGCTCACGATAGCTCCAGCCAGGAGCTGTTTCTCTGTCTGGCTGACAGACTTACAAGCTAAGACCAGCCTCCGCGTGAGGAAAACTTCGCTAAAGAGGCAAGGAGACAGATGGACTGAACGCAAGAGCCCAAAAAAGCAAGTATTTCTTATATTATACAGCAGATTAACTACTTTCACAATAAACAAAAAGTATCCAAGATGGCGATTACTTTTACTTTAAAACGAAAGTAGCCGGAAGAGAGGGAAAGTGGAAAGTGAGACAGCATTGCAAGAGTGAACACTAGAGGGCAGTCTAGACGCAAACCTTAAAAAAAAAAACCTTACAAAATATACATAAGAAAAAGAATAAAAAGGCTACAAGAGGATAAAAAAAGACTATAAAAGGAAGCATCTTGGCAATATAAGAGTAAGAATTAATCTTCTGCATTTAAAAAAAAAAGGCTTGGCTAACAGGGGACTGAACTCAGGATGGCCACTAAGCAGTCCAAAATAATAACCTCAAAGGTGGCAACACCCTCCCCAGGCCAGTTCCTTAAAATACCAGGGAACAACCTACCTGTCCCCTCATCTTCCTCCATACCTACGGAATCCCAGGCCCCCCTGTCTACCCAGGCCCCTCCAGAAATGCATATGATGAAAGAATTCAAAGAGATAATGTCAGCAATGTATGAAAAACTAGAGAAAAAGCTGGAGGCAGTGGAAAAGAGGGTGGAGGAAGTGGATAAGAAGATAGAGGGAATGGGGACGAAGATGGAGAGACAAGGCAAAGAACTAGAACAGAAGTTGAAGGAACAAAGCAGAGAATTGGAGAGGAAGATGGAAGCACAAAGCAAAGCTGTTACTAAAGACCTAGACCAAATCAAGGAAACAATACAAACAAACAATAAGAAAAGGAGAGAAGATATTGAGAAAAATTTTAAGAAGGTCTGGGAGGGGGTTGAAAAAAGGATGGAAGAGGTGGAGAGTCAAATTGAGGGCCAGATGGCTGAGATAAAAAGTGAGGTGCAGGACCAATCAACTATGATGCAATATTGGCAGATGAGGACAGCAATCAGGGTCAGGGGACTGGGAGAATCAACAAATGAAAAGCAAGAAGATTTGAAAAGAATTTTTGTAAAAGCCTTGGTACAATTTCTGGGAGAGGAGGCTGAAAATATCTCTTGGCAAATCGATAGAATCCACAGAGTCAACTCATGGATCGCAAAAAACAAAAATCTACCAAGAGATGTGGTTATCCATTTTGTAACAAAGGGATTCCGAGACCGTATTTCTACAACATCCTATAACAAGAAATTGTATGTAGAGGGGCAAGAGGTGGTGATATTGAAAGAGATCCCCCCCCAAGATGTTAAGAGAAAGAAAAGACTACAAGTTCTTGGTCACTGAACTGAAAACACGCGCTCTACAATATCGATGGGAAGCCCCAACTGGAATGTCATTACTCTATAAAGGCAAAAGATACCATCTGAACTCAATCCGGAAAGCAAAAGAATTTCTTGAAAAGGAACTGAAGGCGGGGAGATCCCTGCCCACAACACTGGATAATATAGATTGGCCACGTGAAAGAGGAATGGACTTAGAACAACGATCAAACTCCCCAGAAGCACAGACCGCCGCAGCAGCAGGAGAAGAAAAAGGAGCTTCTCGAGATGCGACTGCACAGAGTATGGATGTCAATAAAATCATGGAAGCAGGACAGATTAAAGAGCAAAGGCAGATGAGGGCTACTACTAAACGCATAGAACAGCAAGAGAAGATCCCACAAAGCAATACAAACACCAACCTGGATACCATGGGAGCGAGACCAAAGAAGAAAGCAGGGGGAAAAGCGGAAGTGGTCTGGCAGGAGTGTCCCGAAGCCGATCATGACAAGTAAATATTTGACTTGGAATGTTAACGGGTTAAACTCCCCACAGAAAAGGAAGAAAATATTTCATTATCTGAATCAAGGTAAAAATGATATAATTTGCTTACAAGAAACACACATCAGAACTACGGACCAGAAATATTTAACCAACAACAAGCTAGGCACACAATTTGTTGCAGCGGCAGCAGTAAAGAAGAATGGCATAGTCATCTATGTGAAGAAGCATATAAGAGCTAAATTAATAGAGTCAGACTCTCAAGGTAGATATCTAGCAATCGAAATAGTAAAAGATGATAAGAAAATTCTTTTGATGGGCATATATGCACCAAATCAACAACAAGGAAAATTCTACAAATTGGTACATAAAAAGTTAATACAACTCAACTACAGATCATGTATTATAATGGGAGACTGGAATGGTGTCATAGAGGTCGGCCTGGATAAAAAGAAGACAGCACCAAACCCGCAAAAACACTCCAAGTTGCCTAAATCCTTCTTTGACATAAAGGATGACTTCGACCTGATAGACATTTGGAGGGAAAGACATGGCAAAGAGCAAGAATTTACCTTTTTCTCAGACAGACACCAATCATTCCCTAGAATTGACTTTATATTAACAACCAGCGACTTGCTTGTTAGCCTAAAGAAGGTGAAAATCTTACCCAAAGTACTAACAGACCATAACCCAGTGTGGATGGAATTAAGACATGGACAGAAACCTAGGAGATCCTGGAGAATTAATGAAAACCTGTTTAAATACGATATAAATGTGGATGAATGCAAAAATGTTATGAAGGAATTCTTTAGCATAAATATGAATAAGGAGACACCTATAGAAATGATATGGGACGCCAGCAAGGCATACATGCGTGGTATTCTCATGGACATGAACAAAAGGCACCGTTGCAAACAAGAACAAAAAAGAAAGGAGTTAGAAGATGAGATAAGTAAGAAAGAGCAACTATTAATAAAAAGACCGGAGGACAAAGACACCAAAGAGGGAATCAAGATTTTAAGGAAACAATTTGACTTGTTGATGGCAGATCAAGTGGCAAGGAATATACAATATGCAAAGCATAGGACATTCCATAATTCCAATAAACCTGGTCAGTGGCTGGCTTATATATTAAGGAAGAAGCAAAAATCCCGCATAATTGAAAAGATAGAGTATAAAGGAAAGGAAGAGTTTCAACAGGAAATGATCAAGAAAGCTTTTACAGAATTCTACTCCAAGTTATATGCTGAAGAGAAGACACAAGACAAAGAGATAGATAAGTTTCTGCAAAATGAAAAGTTATTGATAATCACCGATGAACAAAGAGATAGTCTGAATGCATTGATCACACAAGAAGAAATACTTTCAGCGATTAAACAATTGAAAAAGGGAAAATCGCCCGGGACTGATGGGTTAACAGCGACCTATTACAAGTATCTTCGAGAGGAAATGATAGAACCCCTTAGAGAGCTATTTGTCAACATACAAGAAGGTGGCCAAGTTCCACCGTCGTGGAAAACAGCCTACATCTCTCTAATCCCTAAAGAGGGAAAAGACAACGCTCAACCAGAAAATTACAGACCCATCTCGCTATTGAACACGGACTACAAAATCTTTGCAAAAATCTTGGCTAACAGATTAATGACAGTGTTACAAAAAATAATTCACCCGGACCAAACTGGATTTATACAAGGACGTCAGATGAAAGCTAATGTAAGACAACTTCTTAATATAATAGAATATTTGGAAAGGCATAACCAGGTGCCCGCTACTCTCATGTTTGTAGATGCAGAAAAAGCCTTTGATAGATTGAATTGGCCATTTCTGATAAAACTGATTGGGGGGATGAAAATGGGAGAACAGTTTATTAATTCCATATTGGCAATTTACCAGAAACAAACAGGCCAGATCATTGTGAATGGGGACTTAACAGGCTCATTTAACATAGAGAAAGGTACTAGACAGGGATGTCCGCTATCCCCCTTGCTGTTTGTTTTAACGCTGGAGGTTTTACTGAACAAGATAAGAGCGGCAGAGGACATAAAAGGCATACGGATTAGACAACAGGACTACAGACTATGTGCCTTCGCAGATGACCTGCTGGTGACACTGGCTCAACCAGCACAATCAGCCAGGAGATTGATGGAGATAATTAAGAACTATGGTAGGGTATCAGGCTTCAAAGTAAATATATCTAAGACGAAGATGCTAGTTAAAAATTTAGATAACAACTCAAAACAGGACTTAGAAATAATAACGGGCTGTGAAATAGTTAAGAAAGTTAAATACGTAGGAGTTGAGATTGAAGCTACAAATGGGAAATTATATAAAAATAATTACGAGGTGTTGTGGAACAAGATACAAACAGATCTGGTCAGGTGGAAAACATTACAACTGTCTCTGCTGGGCAGGATAGCGGCAGTAAAAATGAATGTACTGCCAAAATTTTTATTTCTCTTTCAAATGCTACCTATATTCAAAAAGGAAGTGGAACTAGACAAATGGCAGAAGGGCATTAACAGATTTATTTGGGATGGCAAGAAACCGAGGGTTAAATTAAAAATCATCCAGGATACAAGGAGAAGAGGTGGTTTAAAAATGCCCAATTTGAAGTTATATTACTACGCTGCGGCGCTGGTGGCGCTGAGTGACTGGATTAATATAACGAATGACAGAGTACTGAATGTTGAAGGACATGGTTTACAATATGGCTGGCACGCATACCTAGTGTATGACAAGAAGGTGGACAAGAGCTTCAAGGAGCACCCACTGAGAATCCCGCTGTTGCGGGTATGGAAGAAATATCAGTACCTACTACACAAAAAGATTCCCATCTGGATGATCCCCGGACACGCAATAGGGGACATAAACATACTTCAAGGTCAGGATGTGGTGCCCTATAGTAAACTTGTAATGGAAGAAGGAAATGTTTCATATTTGCAACTGCAGTCTAGATGGCAAAAAGACCTGAAGAAGGGTTTATCCCTCACAGATGAGAATTTAATTGAACAGGTTAGAGAGCAGGGGCCCATGCACATCAAACGAGTGTACAGTGTACTGATAGAAATTGACTCTGAAACTGTACTAGTCAAGGATTGTATGGTAAAGTGGGAACAAGATTTTGGGCAACCTATCACGATGGAAACGTGGGAGGGAATCTGGGTGAGAAATGTAAAATTTACGCAAGCGCAACATTTAAGGGAAAACTTTTATAAAATGTTCTATAGGTGGCATCTAGATCCGAAAAAATTATCATATATCTATCCAGACATCCAACCTAAATGTTGGAGGTGTGATAGTATGGAGGCTACATATTTTCATGTATGGTGGACATGTAGAAAAATTAAAGCCTTCTGGAGAAAAATATGGTGGTCACTCCAAACCATTTTGAAAAAGCGTATTGAATTTCTACCTCAGTTGTTTTTGTTAGGGATCATAAAAGACTGTACTACCACAGAGACGAACTTAATTCTGAACTTGATCACAGCAGCGAGACTGTTGGTGGGACAATACTGGAAGAAGCCAGAAATACCACCTATTGAAGAATGGACTTTGAAAGTAATAAATTTGGCAGAGATGGCTAAAATATCGGCATATTTGAAGGATCGCTCAAATGAACAATATATGATAGACTGGAAACATTGGATAGACTACATACAAGAGAAACACCAATCAAAGAAAGTGTATCTGGCTTATAGTTAAATCTTGACATACGGAGTGAAGAATGTTTACAAATTTAAATCGATTGTATTAAGTTGGATAGCAGTTAACTTGAATTTTCTCCTGGTTTACATGTACAAATATATATCTATTAATAAAAATTTTTTTAAAAAAAAGATTGATGGGCTCTGGGTCCAGAACCAGGACTGGCCTTTGCTGGGGAGGGATCTTACATGGTGAGTGTAAGATAGGAGATGCAGCCACTGATGAGCATGCAAATCTTGCCTGGCCTCAGTTGCTTCTTGGGCTTGGCAGAAGGGTGTTGTTGAAGGGTGCAGTGGCCTCTTGCTGGCTCCCCAGGTGCACCTTTCGTTATTGGTTGGGTGCTGTGGAAGTGGGTGCAGCTCCTTTGGGGGACCTGCCTTGGATGCAGCTGGCAGCTGTTCTCAGAATCCTGGGCTGTGCAGGAACAGGAATCTCTGTTTCTTGACAGCAATTGACAGACACCCCACCCCCCCCATTAAAGACTTTGGTGGCTGGACGAGGCTCTGCTCTCTCCAGGAGCCAACGCCGAAAAGGCCCACAGTGCTCCTTCTTCCACTTGGGTTGGAGAGTCCACTTTCCTGCTTCTGGATCACCGTGCCCCTCTTCTGGCAGGCTGGCTTTAAGATGGGGGCTCTGTTGGAAACTCACACCTCCTGCAGCTGGCAGGAGAAGGGCCTGGCCTGGCAGAACTCTTTCCAGCTGCCTCATCTTGCTTGCCCCACAGACTGCCAGCCATTCCCCAGCCAGCTGGGCACAAAAGCCCCTTGTGGCATGTGCTGAATGAAGTGGCGCATGTGATCTGTGGCTTGATTGCATCTTCACACACACACAGCTCCCCGTCAGGGGCATCGAGGGGCCCTTCCTGGCTGGGAGGTTCATTCCAGACCCTGTTTGGGGGAGATAGAGTTCTTCTGTGGGTGATACTCGCCTCCCTCAGTTTGCCCTCAGTGAGCTTCAGATGGGCTGGGCAAGACCCAGCGGGACAGTCCACACTGCCCTGGGTTGTACAGAGGATTGTTCTGAATTCAGGACACGGAGGAGATGATGGCAGGATTCTGGGGGTCTCTTTGGCTTGTAACCAGCAGCTTGGATGCCACCAGAGATCCCGTCTCACTGCTGGGACCAGAAAGCAACTAAGGAGAAAAAATGGGCTGGTTGTGTTGGCTTTTTAGGAAGGGGGGAAAAGGACTAAATCGCCAGGTACATTTGGGGCGGTGGTTCTTCTGGAGTCCTCTGGAGTTCAGGGGTTCAAGGGGAGCCCAGCCCAACAGGCAAAGATCTACTGGGCAGCCCCACCCCTGTGGACTTGGGGACAGCGAGGGATTTGACCCCCGACCTCCCAGGCTCAAAGGTGGCTGCCTCTCTGGGCCTCTGGTTCTTTCAGAACGCCAAGCACTCACGTGGCAAACGACTGTTTTGAAAGAACAACAAACCACGAATTGATTGTTGGTTGTGGCTCTTTTGTGCCTGCACAGGCCAGGTGTGTACAGTTTGCACTTCCTGTTGGGCTGTTCTGGGGTTGAAGTGTTGTTAAGTGGAAACTTTTCTTCCACTTCCCTCTCCTCCTTGCTGGGGAGGAGAAAAGGGATGGTGATGTCTGACCTTCCCCGGTGTCAGAGGCCTCTCTGTCCACCCGGGAACCATAGAACCACAAGGGCCTGAAGACATCAAATTCTGTTATTTCTTTTACTAAGTGGTAGTATCTGGTTGTATTTATTTACTTATTACTTATTACTTATTCTTTTTGGCTTTTTAAAATTTTGCTGCTGATTGACCGAGCAAATATTATTGAGTGAGTGAGTGAGTGAAGGCACTTAAGAAGTCATCAAGTCTAAACCTCTCCACTAGGCATCTCCAAGAGATTATTATCTAGCCTCTGTCTGAAAACTGATCAACTTTCCGTTATCCTTTTTTATTTTTGTATGTAGGCATCTTTTTGTATTCCTGAATGCGTTTGTCACAATGGGCTGACTTTGACTGAACTCAAAAAAATTGAGTGGCTCTCGGACTGAGGAGTCAAAAGGAAGCTCTGGAAGAAAAACCAGCTCATGCCTGACTTGACGGAGACTTGGCCAAGTGAGAAGCTGTGGGGCTTCTTCTAGGCAGGGGCCCCGGAGATTCTTCTCTCCTGCTCCCCCACATTGCTTGGGGGAGGGGAGAGGCCCAGTTGCTTTCTAGGAAGGACAGGTGGGGAAAGGGCTGATCAGTGGGGTGTTGGGAGCGGCTGTACAAAAATAATAGGCTGTGCACGCAAGCCTGGTCACAGCGGAGGGGCTGCCTTTCCTGGACTTCAGGCACAGGTGGGCTTCTGCTGTGCTGTCAGTTACGCAGAGCAGCTGTCGTTGAGAAGAGGAGATCAGGGTGGAATTCTGGTATTTCTAGGGTGAATCAGAAGGAAAAGCAACTTCTGTGTGCTTCTGTCGAGAAGTAGCAATCGGAAATTGTTAGGGTCTGAATTGAGGGGTCCCCCAACATTTGCCTTTCTGCTTCCTGGGGTGTTTGGGGGGGAGGATTTTATCAGGAACCTGCTGCAAGATTGTCGTGGGAAGGGGGACAAGGAGGTGAACTGTGCCCACAGTGTTTTTCCTGTGTGTGTGTGTGCTTGCGTGTGTGTGTGTGTGTGTGTGCTTGCGTGTGTGTGTGTGTGTGTGTGTGTGTGTGTGTGTGTGTGTGTGTATGTACACCAGGATCCCTAGCTGATTTTAGAGGCACTCAAAGGGGAGAGAAATGCAGCTCATGCAGCCCCAGAATGTTTGGCCCCACAGATCATCTCAGCCCCAGCCAAGCCATGATTCTGACCCCTTCTCCTCCCTTCTGCTTCCTTGCAGGGCTCCTCCTGTCTTTTTTATGACTCCCCGTCTGGATTTATACCAAGTGGAATATCATGAACTGAAGAAATTGGCTCTTCTGTTTTTGCCTTCTTAATTTTTTTCTACTTTTTCCTTTTTTTTAAGAAAGCTTTTTTTTATAATACTTTGATTTTTTTTTCCTTTTTAAACTTTTTTGAAATAAAAAAATTGAGGCACCTCATATCGTGAGAAGATGGGGAGGAAAAAGATCCAGATCCAGAGGATTACGGATGAAAGGAACCGGCAGGTCAGTCGCAGGAAGTGGCTTTATTTGTCTGTGTCCTTAATTGATCCTGATTAATTCACGGAGGCCTCTGCCTTCTTGCTGGTACAGCAAGGAGATCAGAGCCAGGGAGATGTTTGGTGTTCCTGGCTGTGCCTGATGGGCTTCTGGTGGTCTGAGGCTCCCAGACGACATCTCTGGGGATGGGGGTGTAGGTGTGTCTCTGCATTTTAGGGTCACAAGGCTCTGGGATATGTAGGGCCAGACCCCCTGAAGACCCACCCAGACTCATTTCTTGGGGCCTGGGATCCTTTCTTGCTAATTCTGGGTCTGGCAGCTGCTTCCCAATCCTTATCCTATTGACTGGGACTTCAACATCCCTGGCTATCTTCTGGTCCTCGTTTGGAAGGCAGCCCGGCAGCCTTTGAAGCCTTCAGTTCAGAGCTGATTTGGGGTGTCACTTTTCTTCTCACATGTTAATCAATATAGGCAAATACATTGGATAGCTTCAATGTGGTACAATGGACTTCAGAATCTTATGGACAAGGTAAAGGTTTCTTTTCTGCTTTGCCAAGTGCTGGACCACTAAGTATGGTGATGGACTGGAAAGCCATTCCTGCTCTTTGTTCATCTGGCTTGTAAACAGGGATCTTCAGGGTTTTCAGCTTCTTCCTCAAAGTTCCTGGGGATCCATCCATTCATCCATCCATCCATCCAAATTTAGGATAACGCCAGAGATCAAGGAACTAGTTTCCATGTTATGTCACCTGAGACTGCTTTATGTCATGACTAATACAAGCTGTTCTTTTCAACTTCATGTCTGACTTTATGAGGAACCCCCAATTAAAAAAAAAAGATTACTGGATGAGACCTACTGAAACCAACAGTTAAATCAGCATTTCTGACGTCTTTTGGAATCTTTGGGTGGGGAAGATGATAGGGTGGTTCTAAACTTAGCTTCCCATATTTCTGCTTTAAAATAAATGAGGAAATTCTGCGCTTGCAGTTGTTGGGTTTCTAAGGATTCATGGATTTCCCTGGAGTGAGGAGGGGGATGAATCCTATACTGGTATTAAAGGGGAAACAGATTCCCAAGTTGACCTGGGAAACTAAAACCATTACTTCCAAGCAAGCACTGGCTTTCCTTCATCTCCCTTGAAGCAATGCTGAGGATGACTGGAGAAGTATGAAAGAGAGCTTCTTAGAAGGCTACTTCATGCGGTGAAGTTGGCAAAGGAGTTTTCTCTGCCTCTCTTACATCTTAGCAGTGGCTGTGTTTGTACAGTCCTAAACTCGAGTTAATCAACCTCCTTCTTGTGTTTGCATAACATGATATGGCCACCTAACATGATATGGCCACCTTGCTTAATCTGGTGGTCCAGTTCATGTGAAGGAAAGGTTGGCTTCCCACAACCCCTCAAATCACAAATTACCCAACTCTCTGTTGACTTTAGTCCAAGACGTTGTATGAACCCAGACACTCTTATCTAGTAGGCCTGTTTCAGATAATCAAGAGTTTTGGAGAAGGAAATGGTGGGCATTCCATGGACTTAGGGTAAAATTGTAGGGTGCTTTATGAGCTTCATCCTGAATGATTTTAGGCATTATTTTCTTGACCCAATCTGGAAGGAATTTTGGCCACCTGTTCTCAAGAGGGGAATGGGGAGCGAACCCGACGGAACCTCTGGGGTTTGGAAGCCCCGTCAGCCTGGTGATCTTCAACGCATTGTCTGGCAATGTTTCCACTGCAACTTGGATGGTTATTTGATGGTTATTTGAAGGATGATATTATTTGTGGATTAGGTAGAGATGTCATAAATATGCTGCCCACCTTCCCTGTCTAAGAGTTGGCCTTCGTGGCAGAAAGAAGGGGGACACGAGACAGTTATCTAGAATTGTGTGTGGTGGAGAATGTGGATGGAGAGGTATTTTCTCCGGCTCTTACCATGACAGAAAAGGACAGGAAAGAGTGTGTGTGTGCGTGCGTGCTCACCCACATTGCCTTGTTGTGGATTCTGTTCCAAGTCCCCCTTCTTGGGTGTGCCCTCCTCCGGATTTGTCTGCCTTCCCCCAAATGCCCTGGCCTGGATCTCCCTCCCTCTTCCTCCCACTGCACCCAGCTGCCCTTGGAGCTGTCCCTCCCTTGCAGATGGCATCTGTCCCTGCCCAGAGACTCTGCGGCCTCGTCCCTTTCACCTGGGGTCCATCCGCTGCTGCCCACTCCCCAGGAGGGCCACTCCCCGCGCAAGTCCTTCCCTGCTCTTCGGGGATCAGGGTCTGAGAGTGACCCCCTGAGGGTGGCAGATGGCCCAGCAGGTCTGCTCCCTTCGTCCCCTTTGCTCCGGGTTACCTGCAAATCCTATTAGGAAACCTGAAGAGCCTCCTTCAGCCCCTGCTGGCTGAGTCCACCCAGCAGGCGGGCAAGGGGAGTGGAGAGAGGCCCAGGGGGCTGGGTGGCACTGGGAGGGGGAGGCGCCCATGCTTGGGATGGGAGCCACCAAAGAGAAATGCTTATGCAATCAGACACCCCCTCGGTCTGTTTCCTGGCAGGTCCCCTGTGTTGCTCATAGAGGCTCCCAGGCGTCCATGTGTGATGTGCCCCCCCTCGCCTCCCCCCCTGCTCTGCTGGAGGCATCAGGACTCTGAAATTTCTTTCAATCCACTTGGACTCCTGAGGTGGCTGGTCTTGAATCCGAACAGAATCTCGAACCTTCCTGCCCCCATTGTGCCCCCAACTCCTGGCTTTCCGAACATCTGGAGGCCCCATTTCAGTGGGCAGCTGAACTTCCAGGAAAAGCTGCATTGGTGGGGGGCTTTGAGAAGGGCCAACTTCATGGGTCATCACAGAGGAAGGAGGCCGGTGCTGCTATCATGACTGTGAGCATACACAGGTTGCTCCCTTGGGGGGAGAAAAAGGTGCCCCCCCCCAGTTACAGGAACTGCACTGTGCACAAGGCCTGTGTTCCCCACGCAGAGCATAACTGGTGGAAACAGGCTCTGCGGACCCCCAGACGGTGAGAGGACAAACTGCAGCCCCCTCCCTCTATAGGGGAAGAAGAAATTGACACAGCTGCTCATCCATTTTAGGCCCTCACAAATCTTCTAAATAAACTTAACAATAAGTTTAATCAGCTGGCTGTACATGTACCATATATGTTGTTTTTATTTGTTTGACATCTACCGCAAGTGAAATCTCCTTCACGCCAGTCTGACTTCTGGTGATGTCATGGAGACATTTGGGAGGCTTTCTGGGCAGAGCAATGGACCTTTTTTGGCACTGACTTTTTCTGAATAGTCTCCGTTCCAAATCCTGGCTGGTAAACCTTGGGATGAGGTTCCATCCTTTCATTCCTAGTGACATTTTCCTTCACTTGACAGCAACCCAGCAATACAAGTATGAAGTATTGAAAAAAAAGACTGTTATTTTGAGGAGAAATGCTACATTCATGTGCAAATGTATGTGAATTTGAATAAATCAATCAAAAGTCTCATGACTGACTGACTGAACATTCTTGATAATGTTTCTCAGCATTCTGCAGTGATTTAGAGTAGGAGTAGGCAGAGTATTTTGAATTTGAACTGTTTTATGTTCCAGTCCCAAATGTCACCCTTGAAAGGCCCCGTTTCTAGAGTGAAGCAGCTGCTTTTACTGTGGGGTGGGATGTTGCCACAGTTTGGGGGTTGTTTTGAGGACATGCTGTGCTTCCAAAATGATTGAAACAGGGAGATTGGGGCTCAGGATGAGATTCCTGCCTTTCTGATGGCTGCTGCCTTCCTGGCTCCCTCTGGGTCCTGGAGCACGTGGCTGCTGGGAAGCTGGGCCTAGCAGAATGCTGGCTAAATCCAAGGGCCCCCACCGCTGGCTTGTCTAGGGAGGGGCCCATTTCACACTAGGCAAAGAACCCAGCCTGTCCAGGTTGTCCTTGGAAACAAAAGAGGGCGGGCAGGCACATGTTTTCAAGAGGGAGACCCTCCTACCTACAGCTCAAGCCCTGGGCTCTTACCCACACACACACAGAGAGAAAGAGAGAGAGGTCTTTTCAAGGGGGGGCAGCGTTTCTGCACTTCCTGGTCTGCAGTGAATGATGGGGGGTCTGCGAGGCAAGTGGGGAGAGAAAATGTCCCAGTTATTCAAAGATTGAATCTTTTTTTAAAAAAAAAAGAGCAGAGGAAACTTTTGGTGAGGCCAAATAATAACTTTGCTCTGTTGGAGAGGAGTGTTGGGTAGGAGAAACAAAATCCAAGGCTACCTGGGTGTGCACATGCATCAGCAGGGGCTGCTCAGTGAATTTTGTAGTTGGGTTGTAGAGATGTTGTTGTGGGGGGGGGGAGACACAGGAGCATTTGTGATTTCTCACCATGATGAAGGACCAGTGTGGATTTGTGATGGTGGGCAAAGGAGGGCTATTAGCCCAGGGTCAGGAGTGTGAATGAGGGGCAAACTCTGCCCACTGCCAGGAGTTCGGTCCTGACCGGCTTAAAGTGGATGGACTCATCCTTCCCTCCTTCCGAGGGTAGCAAAAGGAGGAGGGGGCCGTAGGCTGATGTTTGGAAGCCACACAGAGAAGGCTGTAAAGCACTGTGAAACGGCCTCATGACCACAATTGAGCCCAAAATTTATGTTGCTAAGTGAGATATTTGTTAAGTGAGTTTTGCCCCATTTTACAACCTTTCTTGGCACAGTTGCTAAGTGAATCATTGCAGTTGTTAAATTAGTAACACGGTTGTTAAATGAATCTGGTTTCCCCGTTGATTTTGCTTGCCAGAAGGTTACAAAAGATGGTCACAAGATCCCAGGACACTGCGACCATCATAAATATGAACCAGTTGTCAAACATCTGAATGAAAATCGCATGACCACGGGGATGCTGCAGCGTTCAAAAGTGTGAAAAATGGTCATAAGTCACTTTTTTCAGTGCCGTTGTAACTTTGAACCATCACTGAATGAACTGTTGTAAAACGGAGGACTGGCTATATAGAAGGCCAAGTGCCCTTGCTGCCTTCCCTATGTAGGTCATCAGCCAAGGGGAAGGGATTGGCCAGACCCAGCCTCTTTCACGACTGGCTGGGCACCGAGCAGTCTCTTTGTGCGTGTGCATGTGTGTGTGCGTGTGTGCGTCCTTGGAAAGGTGCCCAGCCAGCCCAGACCAGGGCAGGCAAGCGGTTGTGGTGGCTTTCGGGGAATGAGCTGCTCTGCAGAGAAACGGGCATGAGCTCCTTTGAATGGAACTGGGACCAAGTGGATTTGCTGCAACTGCGGCTGCTTCCCCCTAGCTGAGCTGCTGGATCCACCCCTGGCTGGCCTGGCAGTGCAGGGACGGTCCGGCTTATGGTCTCTGGGGACCTCAACCTGCCTTCCTGGAGTGGGGGAGGGAGAATCCAAATAATAATCGCAACTGCAGACTTGATGAAACATGGCTGGTGATGGTGGTGGTGTCACACACCAAATCTAGTTTTTATCTTCTGGCAGAGGCAACATCTGGGACGAGGGTAGGTTGCTGTCAATGCCTTGTCCTAGGCAGATGGTTCCTCTTGCCTCCCAGTTCTCCCGGACTGCCCCCTTGCCAGAAGGAGGAAGGTCCTGCTTGATAGGACCACCCCAAATGTTTGATGGACCCTGTAGAAGGAGCCTGGGGCTGTCCTCAAGGTCTCCCCACTGATCCCCTGTGCTGCTTGGAATCAATGAGTGGATCACAAGGTGCTTAGGTGGATTCTTGCTGCTTACTGATCCTAGAGATCCCCCCCCATTTTGGGAGGAGCTCCAGGGCTTGAAATATCGGAAGAGACATCCAGAGTCCTGCTGGCAGAGCCTTCAGTAAAGATTATTTGATGGCAGTAAGAGCAGCAAAATATATTTCTCTGTCTTGTGGTATCTTCAGGCTGCTGGCCAGCAGCTTTGGCGAAGGTGACCTGGTTTCTCCTGGGTAGGGAGGGACTGGGAAGCCCCTGCAAGGCTGCTGCGGATAACATCCCTGGGATCTGCTCTGAGCTGGATTATCTGGACCCTTTCTGATGATCTGTGGCAGGGAGGGGATCTCTGTCCTACCCCTCTGACAGTACAGAGGTCTTCAGAGCTGCCTGCCCTGGGATCCTGGGGAGGCTCAGTCAGGGGCTGAGGTGAGGAATAGGAGGGACAGTGCCCCACTGAAGGCGCCTCCTTTCTCCAGGGCTAGTCCAGCGCCTTTTGGCTGGGGGCGAGAGAGAGGCCCCAGAGCTTCCCTCTCTCCCTCTTCCTTTAACACCCCCTGAAGCTGCTGAATGAGGTTTAGTTCATCAGTGGACTGCTGTTTGCGCCCCTGCCCTTGGGAGCAGGTCACCGGGAGGCTGGGACAGTTCTGGCTCTCTTAGCTCCTGATGGGGCCTGGGAAGCCCTGGCGCTTTTTCCCTGCGCCGGAGGTGAGGGGGGGTGGGGTTTCACCCCAAGCCTCAGTTTATGCAGGATGGCTAGGTTGGATCACAGTTTGGTAATGTGTTCTTTTACTGTTCAGTTTGGGTGGTCTTTTGCTGGTTGCTTTACTGGTATTCAGCACCCAGAATAATGTACTTGCAGTAGAAGTTCAGTTATTAAATGAGTAAATCTTTTGCAGAGTTCCTGGGAGCCGGGAAAAGCAGATAAAATACTTGGCGGCTGGGATGTTCTTAGGAGCCCTGAATGAATTGAGGTTCCCCCCTGAAAGAGGGCCTGGCAGTCGGCCCCGTTCCCTCTCCCCCATCAGCTGTTCTGGCCCTGGCAGAGGCAGGGGAGAGCTGGAGGCGACGGGGTTCTGTGCCCCCCCCCCGCTGCAAGTGTTGGATGTCGGGGGTGCAGCTGCTCCGTGCAGATGGTCACGGGAGACGTCCTGCAGGTTGCTGTCCCAGTAGGTCTCTGCTCACTGCAGAACGGTGTGTGTGTGTGTGTGTGTGTGTGGATCCACTGGCCTCCTCTGTTCCAGGCTGGGTGACTCTGAGCCCAGTTTGGAGGGTGGAGCCTGGCCAGCGGGATGCCCTGGGAGGGCAGCTCCTAGAGATGATCGCAGGGACAGCCTGGCTTTAGTGGGCATCTTGGCAAGATTAGCATCTAATCCTATCTTCACCCAGAGAGGGCTGAGCTGCAGCAGGTCCTCACCGCTAGCATCCCCCAGAACGGATGCGTTGGAGGAGTGAGCCGTGGGCAGCCGCTCTGGGAGAGGGGCGGGAGACTCTGTCTCCCTGGGGCAGAGGCCCACAGCTTTGGAGCTTGTCACCCCGATGACATTGCAGGAGTCTCAGAGCAGATGTCCTGGCAGCAGATTTGCCCATGGCCAGCCTTGGAAAGTGCTGCACCTTGGCACTCTCAAAAGGTAGCAGCGGGAGTCTGTGCCAGGCTGGGAGCCGTGGCTGTGCCTCCAGCAAAGAGCTTATGTCCCAGAGGAAGAGGATTTGATGGCCCTCTTAGACTTAAAAGGTTAATGCCGCCAGATGAGGAACTAAACCCCTGTCCTGGCGTGAAGGGCAAGCAGAGGGAGAGATTTCGCTGCCTGCCTGGTGGGATGCTGGCTCAGCTCCCGGCCAGAATCCAGGGGTCTTGTTTTGTAAAGACCCCACTGGGCACCCTCGCCAAAGTCAAAAGTAGCCCAGCTGACCTGGAGGAACGATTCCCTATGAAGCGAAAGGCAGAGGAGCAGGAAGCTCTTTAGGAGCTGGGTTCAAATTCCCTCCCACCTGAGCTGCAAGACTGGTTGGCTGTTCCTGGAATCTATGAATGAATGAACCAGACCGCATGAGGCCCTGCTCTTCTCCCCAGACCCTCTGGGGCCCACACCCCAGTGATGGCAAGAGGAGGTGGGCAGGTGCCTCCCTGGCTCGCCCATTATTTTATTGTGTCACATTCCTTTATTGGGAAAGGAAAAGCAGCTGCCAATACGTAAATAGGGACAGGAGGACGTCAGAAGCTTGTTGGTGGAATCCCATCATTTTTCAGCTACATTATTTGTCCTCCTTTTGATCGGTTGATTGTGGTCTTGCAACACCTTGTGCCTTAACGTCACATTCCTCTCCCCGGTCGTGCCATTGTCTCCCAGGCAATTGTACAAAGCAGAAAAAAATGATGCATTCTGAAGCATTGAATGTTCTGTAGCAAAATAATATTTGAATGCAATATTTTTGGCTATTCAGTACGTTCATGCTGCCTGCAGAAGTCCATTCCTACCTGTCTGGCTTGTTTTGTAATTCCTGCCCTGGCTGGATCTAGTGGGTCTCTTCTGCCGGCCCACCTACCATGGGCTGCTCCTGACCCCGAGGGTGGGGCCGCTCCTGTCTGTCCACCCATCTCTTCAGACATGCACAGAATCTCCAGCCCTGCCATTTAGCCTGAAGAGACTGATGGATGCTTTCCCCAAGGGCAGTTTGGGGTTGATCAGAGTCATAGAATCTTAGGGCTGGAAGGAGCCTCCTGTGCCACCTTTTTTTATTCAATCAGAATAAAGGTGGAAGGGACCTTGGAGGTCTTCTAGTCCAACCCTGCTCAAGCAGCAGACAGCCATTTCCGACAAGTACCAAGTTGTTCTGACCAGTTTCTTCTTAAAAACCTCCAGTGATGAAGCATCTACAACGTCTGAAGGCCAGCTGTTCCACTGGTTAATTATCCTCACTGTCAGGAAGTTTCTCCTTAATTCCAGGTTGCTTCTCTCTTTGATCAGTTTCCATTTATTTTTTTTGTCTTGCCTTCTGATACTTTGGAAAATAAGTTGACCCCCCTCTTCTTTGTAGCAGCCCCTCAA
Source organism: Bothrops alternatus (assembly GCA_034064705.1). Taxonomy (NCBI): domain Eukaryota; kingdom Metazoa; phylum Chordata; class Lepidosauria; order Squamata; family Viperidae; genus Bothrops; species Bothrops alternatus. The sequence continues at coordinate 3,480,386 of JARGCV010000988.1, forward strand.
ATACTGGAATACTATTATCATTTCTGCCCTAGTCCTTCTTTTCTCTAGACTGGCCAAATCCAAGTCCTGCAGCTGTTCTTCATATGTTTTAGTCCCCAGGCCTTTGATCATCTTAGTTGCTCTTCTTTCCACTGTTCCCAAAGTCTCAACATTTATTCTGTAGTGTGGTGACCAAAACTGGATGCAGGATTCCAGGTGTGGCCTTACTAAGGCTTCATAAAGTGGTACTAATACTTCACATGATTTTGATTCTATGCCTTTGTCTATATAACCAAGGATTGTATTACTTTTTGGCTGCTGCCACACAGGGCTGGCTCATATTTAAGTGATCATCCACTAGGACTTCAAGGTCCCTCTCACCGTTACAGAAACCTCCCCCCCCCCCAGTTTTTGCTGTGAATTTTTGACCAGCCAGGCTGCCTGTAGTTTGCTGATGCTACCGAAATGTCGCTTTCCTGGGGCCCAGCAGCATTCAGGGTCTGAGGAGCATCCAAGGCTGAATGACATGTCAGATTGCTTTTTTCTGTTATGCTCTAAAGGAACTTATTGACAATGTTTAGAGGAGTTTGGGGCCCTCCCCATAGACCTGGGGTCTCCACCTGTGCAACTGTCTTTGCTGTTTGTTTGTTTGTTTGTTTGTTTGTTTGTTTTGTCTGCTAAGACGCAATTGCTTTTGATAGGATGCAGCCTCTTTCCATGGGGGAAAATGGGCTTCTGGCTTGTGCAGCTGACTAGAGGCGCTGCCTTCCTAGAGACACTGGCGCACCAAGGCCTGAAGGAGATGCCAAGTGGATGGGCTTTTCACAGCAGAAAAAAACACAATTTGCTCAAATATGGGGAAAGGGGCAGAACAAATGGTACAGGGACTGGAGAGAAGAAGAAACAGGTGGAAGCTGACTTTCCTCTCTGGGGCATCGCTTCTGCCCCTTTCTTCGGATTTCCCCTCGCAAGACGTCCCAGGGAGGCCTCATTTGAATCTGACCCCTTCTCACCCTCACCCTGCTGCGACCCACATCTGCAGCATGAGGTGGTTGATGCCTGGTGCACGGCAGCCTTTCAGTCATGTCTGTATATGAAGTGCTTTGAGTGCTGAAAACCCTGCACATGGGCAGGCCTAGGCTGATTAAAATAGGAATGTGGTGTTGTTTCTATGCCTTCTGTCACCGGCTGCTTCAGAGGAGGTTTTACCTCGTGGGTTCAGTCCTGCAGGAACAGGGGCTGCTCCTTTGGGCCTCCCAGGGTGCCTTGCCCGCTCTGGGCTGCCCCTTTGCTTCCTTTGCCTGGGTAATTTGGGGGGGGGGAGAAGTGGATTAAAAGTATCTTGCTACAAACATCTGTGCCTCCACATTATGTTTGTGGTGGGTTTTTCCCTTCACAGCATCTGTGCACACATTGGTTTATTATTTATTTGTTTACAGTGGTTTGTTAATGGTTCAGTTGCAAATGGCTCTGAGTGGCTTTAAAGCAAGCGATGAAAATGTTAAAATGGAACCACTAGAGCCAAAGCAACATTCCCCGATGGCTGGCAGCACCCATTGCTGGTGAAGATGCGTCATGTCTCCAGAGGGGGAGGGGTCCTGGGTATTTGGGGCCAGCTGTTCCATGGAGGAGGCCACCACTGAGGAGGCCCTGCAGAAGTCCTCCTCTTGGTAGGGGACCGTTCAAGGGGTCTCAAGGACCCCCACATCCTGAACCTAAAGGAAGGCTCCAAAAAGGACAGTCAGCATCTTAAATGGCAGCCAGGAGCTGATTCGGGAGGTGGGATCTGGGGAAGTCCTATCTCCCTGGGTTGCTGCAAATTCATGCCAGATAAAGCTTCCAGATGTCATTAAGGCATCTGTACAGCCTCAGGCAGGGACATGCTTGCCTCACCCTCCTTCTGTCATTTGGCCCTAAAGTCTTTCAAATAAGAGCCAGTCGTGCGGCAGTTTCAATGCTGGGGAGCCACTGGTAGCATCTCCCTCCCCCGACCCAAGAGAGGCTCTGGGGCGAAACAGGTCCGCAAGAGCAGCTGAGGGACATCACCGCCGTCCCTCTGAGCAGGCAGGCCTTGTGCCCGAATACTGGCCGTACGAAAGCTGCCGATCCGTGGCAGGTACAGATCTTGTCCCATTGAGCAGCCAAGGGAAGCTGATGACAGGCATGGCTGCTTCCCTCGGAAGGCGAGGGAGAGCTGCCCTTGGGGGTGGCAGGTTTATTGCACCTCCCGCAAGAGAGATCTAATGGGCTGGGCACCCCAAGGTCAGCCAAGGGCAAGCGAAGCCGCTGAAACAGACCAAGGACAGGGGAGGGGTCCCTGTCTCAGCTGAAGGGAAGGCAAACTCCTGTCCTCGGCTGCAGACCCCAGCCGGGGGGGGGGGGACGACAACAAGATGGGTCACTCTCAGACTTTGAAATGTAACTTTAATGTGACCTTTTTAAATCCATGGGGGGTGGTAATAGTAACAGACTCACATTCTGCTCGGTGTCTTTGCTCAGGAGGGTGTATGGGAACGGGGAGCCTGCAGACTCCTTTCTCCGTTCCCCAGAGGGGCTCATACGGAGAGCAACCTCCTCTGGGTTTTCTGGGTAGGGGTCTCCTTGACCTGCACTCAACCCTCTTCTTTTCCCTCTGCCGCTGGGTCCCTGAGGACCAGCCATGCCTGGGAGGGAAGCACTGATGGGCTTGGTGCTCTCCTCTGCTGGTCCCAGCACCTGGAGGGGCCCTGCTGAGCAAGGGCCCCGTCCCCCCCTTCCAGAGGCCGAAGCCAGAGGAGTGTGCCGAGGGCAGCCGAGGGGGGGCGTGTGGGCCCTCCTGGAGGAGGAGAGGGGAAGCACTTATGCCCCCCCCTGTTCTGGGAAGGAGGGACTGCTTCACAGGTATCGAGAGTCAGAAGGCTCCATCCTGATGAGAAGGCCGCTTCCTGGCCATTGGGAACCTGGCATTTCCTGGGCGGAGGACATTTTTCTCTTCTTTTCCACAAAATCCTCCTTCCGGTGTGCAGCTTCAGGACGTGCAGAGAGGCTGCCTGGAGCACAAAGCAGGGCAAGGCTTCCTGGCTTGAGAAGAGGGTATCTAAGGGTCTTGTGTGCTGGGTTCAGGTTCAGCGGAGGATAACCACTGCTAGGAAAGCTGGACTCCAGCTAGGGTGGGCATTGGCTTGCTTGGAGAGAAGCCCTTCTGGCTTCCTCACCCCCCCATCTCCTGATCCCCTGCCCAGTATTTGGGAGGTCAGCATAATCCTGCTCTTCAATCCACCCCTGGTTGCAGCATGCCCTCCCCCTCCCTGGTGGGGATGGGGGGGGCTCAGCAGCCTTGCCCTGGGACGGCAGGCCGGAGAAGGGAAGTGGCTGCCTGCCACTAACCTCTGAGCACTCTTGCCCACCGCTGCTGCTGCCGCCACAGCGCCTGGCCACGTGCCTGCCCAGCTTGGAGCAGCCTGCCCAGCAGAGAAAGGACCGAAGCTGATCCCGCTTCCAGGGACATGGGGGAGGGAGGCACGGTGGTGCCTGGAAAGGCGATTAGGACTCGATCTTGTTAACCACTTTGGAGCCTCTGCTGGCCATGGAGACACAGAAGGGGGACAGGGCACGTCTCCCTCCCACCACTCTGCTCTGAGGCTGCCTGACCCTTCCCTCCCTTGAGCTGGTGAGCCATGTAGCCCCTCAGCTGATGGGCAATGAAAGCTGAATTCGGAAAAGTCCCATTGTCGGCTGGGCCTAGTTCTTGCCACAGGCCGGCCTTAGAGCTAGAGCCAGATCCAGAACCGAGGAAGGTTGCTGGCCTAGAAAGATGGAAGTGAGCTGAGATGCCTGCTGGGAGGAGGGATGAGGGAACTGCAGCCATCAGGGTTAGGTTGCTGTGTGGAAAGACGATGGTTGCTCCCCTCTGTCCCCCACTGCTTCTATTGTGTCCCTTGAGGAGAGTCCGGGCTTTCCACATTCCACTTAACAAAATGACTCCTAAAAAGCATCCTAAACAAAGCACAAAGAAAACAGCCACTATGAAGCTCTAGAAACAAGCTGTAGAAACAAACTTTCAGTAGGCTTTCATTTGCCATTATTTCTGTGGTTTAACTTCTGATGTTGGGTTGCTAGTTCTGAATTGCAAATCTCTAGAGGGCCACTAGATGCCAGCAAAAGTTTTTCTGGATCTCTCCGGTGCCTTCGCGTGGCATCTTTGGATTTCGGCAAAGTGCAAACCTCAGGAAGTGGTTAGTTCTGACTGCATACTGCATGTTCAACTTCTTAAAAAACTCTGAAAATTAAGAAGAGTGCTTTCCAGAACACAAAGTTCTTTTAGAGAAGAAATGCAAAAGAGGGTGGCCATTTAATTATTGATATGAAGCAGAAATTTCACAGAAGTAAAGAAAGAATATTCAGTCTTTCTTAATTGTTTTCCTCAGCCTTTGACTTAATAGAATAGAATAGAATAGAATAGAATAGAATAGAATAGAATAGAATAGAATAGAATAGAATAGAATAGAATAGAATAGAATAGAATAGAATAGAATAGAATAGAATAGAGCTGGAAGGGACCTCGGAGGTCTTCTAGTCCAGGGCTTTTCAACCAATGGTACGGGTACCACCTGTGGTAGATTGGCACCTGGCAGGTGGGACACGACCATCCTAGAAAAGGGGTAGTGGGGGAAGGGGATGAGCTGAACCGGTGGCAGCACCGCACAAGCCTGAGTGAGAGACGGCTGGAGCTGCAGGGCTGTCAGGGCTCAGCGGAAGCGCCAGGATCAGTGCCGCTTTCCAGCTGATCGGCGCTTTTTCAGGGCTGTCAGGGCTCAGCGGAAGCACCAGGATCAGCGCCAGGCTCCAGCTGGAGCTCGGTGCTGATCCTGGTGCTTCTGCTGAGCCCTCAAGAAGCGCCAATCAGCTGGAAAGCAGCACTGATCCTGGTGCTTCTGCTGAGCCCAGAAGAAGCGCCGATCAGCTGGAATGTTGCAGCCTCTCCAGGGTCTTGTGATTTACATTCAGATGCTTGGCAACTGATTCATATTTATGAGGGTCACAGTGTCCCAGGGTCATGTGAAGGGACCAAAACCTGCTGCAACCACCCACCCCACCCCCGCTGCCAATCCTCAACAGAAATGCTCACAACAACGAAAACCTCGGACAGGAGGAAGAGCGCCGCCGGGTGGGCAGGCAGGTGTCTTGCTCGGCTGTGGCTTGGGGGGGACACTTTTTTCAGTGCCATTGTAACTTCGAACAGTCACTAAGCGAACTGTTGTAAGTTGAGGACTACCTGTACTTCATCACTTTTTTCCTTTTTTTTTTTTGGTCATCAAATTTTGGACACCTTGCTAGGCGACTGGTGGTCCTCGGATGTTGCCATATCCTAAAAGTGGTACAGTGGGTGAAAAGGTTGAAAAGCCCTGATCTAGATCTTGTCATCTACCTGTACTTCATCACTTTTTTCCTTTTTTTTTTGGTCATCAAATTTTGGACACCTTGCTAGGCGACTGGTGGTCCTCGGATGTTGCCATATCCTAAAAGTGGTACAGTGGGTGAAAAGGTTGAAAAGCCCTGATCTAGATCTTGTCATCTATTCTGAGAAGAGTCGGGAAAGGGTGTTTCCTTTCTCCATCATTCCCCCCCACCCCACCTGCAATCCTGCTGGTGAAGCCTTTGGGTGTAGCTTCCCCAAAGCCTCTGCCCGGCTGTGGTGGGGCTTGGAAGAGCCTTCTCCTCTCTCTTCCTCCTTCCTCCGAGTTGGCTTCCTGCGGGTGTAGAGGACCTGCCTTTCCCCTAAACTGGATTCCCGCCTAGGTGGGTGGGCAGATTGTGATGGAAATCTAGCATTTGGCTGAAAAGGTGTCAACCAGGCAATCTCCATAAACTCTAAAATGCTTTGCTCCAGCATGAAAGCTGGGTCTGTTGTGATGGGTGGTCACACTCGCTGGCAGGCTAGATCAGGCTGGCTGAGACGGGACTTGGGATGAGGTGGCAGGGCTGACCCCAGAGCCCTCAGTGGGAGAAAAGGCTTTTGCTTTTTTTTTTTTTAAGCCACAATATTCGTTTGAACTTTATTTGTAACCCATTCATGAATATTTTTTTTATAATTTTTTTTATTATTAGATATCCGTTTGTACATGTTAAAAACAAGGGCAGAAGCTCGGAACCAGGCTGGGAAGAGAAATGCGGTTTTTTCCATCTCTCCAGAAGCCTCAGAATTAATTGCCACAAATCTCCAAGGATCTGGAGGAAAAGCCCAGGATTAGTTGAGACAGAGGGAAATTTTTAAAGGACTTTTTGTTTTATTCTCTTTGTACAAGTCCAGTAATTGTATATTTTATGCAACTTGGATCTCTTGCTGACAGAGTTGTTCTTAAGCACAGAGTCCAGCATCATCCTATAATCTGCCTTGTTTCCTCATAGTTAAATACCCTTTTTCTGCCAGATCCTTTTAAGTGATCATCTAAGATTTGAACACATCTTCATTTTTGTTGCCTTTACCACTAAATGTTTAGAATGTCACTTAAAGCTAAAAAAAAGATTCTAGCTCTTCTTTTTTAAAAAACAAAATGATTTTATTTACCTCTTATGAGAATATTTATATCTTGAAGTAAGGGTTGATTCTATAGTGCTACATGGCCAGGGATGGTTATAGAATTTATTTCATTTTTCCCCCTTTTTTTGCCAAAAAAGCAGCCCAGGTTGTGGGATCACCCCAGATTTGTGTCCCCTGGAACAGTGGCAGCCACTGAATCTAAATCGGAGGCAGGGCTAATGTGAATCAGCCCAGCTGTTCCTTGGGAGAGCAAATTTGAGGCCCAATCTTTTGATAGGGGGGGCTGGGATGGGGCAGATAGGGGAGGTAGTGAGGAGCCAGCAGCTCTGCCCTCCCCCCCCCAAAAAAAGTCTTGCAATTCTTTAGTTTGGGTTCTAAAACCTTTCCTGGACACTTTGATGTCTCCCTTCCAGGGCAGGAACCGCAGCAGTTTCCTTCTAGAGAGGGAAGGGTGGGGGATTTTATACCCTACCTTAAAGCAGTAGCCTTACACGTTGGAGCTTCTTTCCCCATTGCCCGCTTGCCCAAAGGAGGTGAAACCAGTCAGTTTATCCACAGCAAAAAGGAACAAAGGCACTTCTAAAAAAAAACCAGAAAAAGGTACAATTTGGGAACCTCAACTGAAATTTTCTAGTGCGATCCTCCTGAAACCTGCTTCCCGCCTGCTGTTTCATTTGCAGATAAGAAGTTGGGCTGACAGGTCAGAGATGCACCGCATTTTATTTCTTTATTATCAAACAGTTTCCCTCTTTTTCCTAAACACACATTTTGTGTGCACAAAAAATTGCCAACTGAAGCTAAAACCTGCCTTAATGAGGGCTCCCCCAATAGCTGGGGGGGCAGAGGGGGATGAAGTCTGTACAGGAGGACTCAGCTGGGTGGGGGTGGGGTGGGGTGGGGGATGGAGCCAAGGGAGCCATTGAAGCTTCTGCTCTCATCAGAGTTTCGGCTTTTCCTGCTTGCTTCGCTTCTGGGGAGAGAATCTCTCTGCAGGGCTGGGCACACTTAGGGTGGTTTTGACACGAGACGCAGTCAAGATGCTTTCGTGCGATGCTTCACCAACAGGCCCCCATGTTGTACAACAAGGAAGCTTAGTCAAGGGAGTGTAAGTCTTACATAAACGCAGATCCTAGGGAACTGGCCTCCCCAGTCGTTTTTCACTTCACCCCGAGGCAGCCTCCATCTTGAGAGAGGCTCTCCTGAGAAACCCCGCGCAGAAAGGGGTGTTGGGGCCGAAGCGGAGAATTTAGCTCCACTCCCAGACTATCTCCTGATTCTGGTTCCCCGACCCTGGGGGGGAGGGGGGAAATCTGGATGGCTTCAGGCTTGGGGCGGATCCTCCGGGCTGCCATCTCCCTGTGCTGATGCTGCTCGCTCTCTGCTGCTGCAGGTGACCTTCACCAAGCGGAAGTTTGGGCTGATGAAAAAGGCCTACGAGCTGAGCGTCCTCTGCGACTGCGAAATCGCCCTGATCATCTTCAACCACTCGAACAAGCTCTTCCAGTATGCCAGCACAGACATGGACAAGGTGCTGCTGAAGTACACCGAGTACAACGAGCCCCACGAGAGCCGGACCAACGCAGACATCATCGAGGTGCCATGCCCCGTCCTTGCCCGGGAGGGGGGGCCCACTGATGGGATAATCCTCCGTGCTGGCCTGCAGAGCCACCTGCCCAGGCGTGCGGGAGACCGGCTGGAGAGCCTTGCTTAGTTCAGTGGATGTGAGCCATGCCGGGGCTCCAGGGAGAATCCGGGCAGACTTTTAGCCTTGCTCCATGGCCATTGAGCTGTGCCCAGTATCCTAAGCCACAGAAAAGGAGCAAACCCAATCGGGCTTGCACTACCTTGCACTGGCCCCATTCAGCCTGTGACATGTCTGACCCAAAGGAGACAACTTCCAGCAGCAGCTCCAATGTGGGCTGATTCTTCCTGGGATAGGGAGGGAGCTGAGCCAAGGGGCTGGGACCAGGGTCAGCTTAGGGCCGCCACTGTGGCCATGCAGAATGTGAACCCTGCATGCTCAGGAGGACTGGCCAGAGGTCAGTGAGAGAGTCCTGGGATGGAGCCGGTTGGCCTCTGGGCTTTCGGAGGACCGGCCCAGCCCTCCAACCCCCCCTGTGCACGATTGGCTTCCCAGAGAGGGACCAAGTGAGACACCGCTGCTGCTGCTGCTGCCTTTTCTTTGTCACCTTTCAATGAAAATTTGCCCGTGGGTGGCTCTCTCTGTGTTTGGCAGGATCTAGACAAATGAATGGTTTGGCTGGGTAATTATTGACATTACAAGTGAGCAGAAATTAAGGCACACAAAACCTTTAGTCATTCAATTTATCTGCTCAAGATGGGAGAGAATAGAAAGGGGGAGGGGGAGGAATCATTCTGCAGGGAGGGGTGGAAGTTTTGTGCCAGGTGCACACTTAGGCCCTCACTTGCACTCTCTCTTTCACATGTACATGCACTCGTGCGCACGCGCACACACACACACACACACACACATACACAGTCATAGCAAGTGGAATAAAATATAAAGAGGTCTAGAATTTGAGAGTCATTTCCCATTTGAGGAACAAAACTTGAGCCGTTTAGAAACCTCTGCCCTTTGCTGATTGCCTTTCAAAGTCCACCATGGAGCTAGGAGGGCCAGAGGGAGAGTCTGACTTGGCTTCTCCCTTTTCTGCACCAGGCTGCCCATCACCTTCCAGGCCTCCCCACCAAAACAGGTCTCCTGTAGGGATGCTGAAGACCCTGCCAGCCGGGGCGTGTGAGGCTTTGGGGGAGGTCTTTGGGGGTCTTTGCCAGGGTCTAGGTGAGTGAGGTCACATGTGGGATGGGCCTGAGCTTCTCCCCTTGCACCCAGCTCCACTGGCAGTGCTCTGATTGGCCATCCAGGATAATCCTCAGCTACATCCAGCCGCCTGTCCTGACCCACCAGCCCCAGGTAGCCTTAAGCCAGGGCATCAAATTGCCTCCCCTCGTTTCCCATAAAGCATCATGTTGGTCGAAGGCGCGTTTCCAGGTGGTCTGGTTGTCTTCCATTTGAGGAAATATGGAAAGTGTCAAGGAGCTGCTAAGATAAGCTCCTCTCACTGAAAAGCCCCCATCTTGGCCCTCCCCTCCACAGCTCCCAGCTTCTCTCCAGATCGAGGGCCACTTGGCTCAAAGCTGCCAGGGAGGGCAATTGGGGCAGAGGAGAAGCAAAATGGGTTAATCCAGGTAAGGCGGACATCCTGGGGCCAGGAAACCAACTGATCTGAGTGAAGGATTAGGATTGTGCTAGATAGGGCGGCCTTCCCTGCGGTCCTTGCCAATCTTTGTGTGTGTGTGTGTGTGTGTGTGTGTGTGTGTGTGTGTCCCTGCCACTTTACCTGCTGACATCGTCCTCCCCGCCTTCCAGAAGGGCCTTCTCCATACAGAAGGGCCTCATCCCTTTCTGAATCCAAATGGAAATGCTATTCTACCCTTGGGAGCATTTTTCGTCCAAATTTCTTTAACAACCTTGAGTATTTTGAATCATTTGAACTTTGAATATTTTGATCAACCTTGAATATTTTTTTGCTTAACATGACAGTTAAGCTGGGGACAATGTGCAAAGGAGAGCTGGGTCATTTTGGCTGGCAGAACAATCCCCACATCAGTGGGTGCTTCCTGAAGTTTGTGCACTCTGTTGTGCTCGTGAGCCCTTCTCTCGTGTGCTGCCCTTGAGCCAGACTTTCCTCCTCCTGCCACTGTTTCTTTCCTTTTCCTTGCCCTGTGGCACAGCATTCATTTTCTCCCTGTTAAATTCCATTCTGTGGGTTTCCACCCACACTTCTAGCCCCAGTCTGTCTCAACTTCCCCCTCCTTTTCTGAATCTTCCCCCCCCCGCGGCCTCGCCTCATCTGGCAGGGGTCTGCAGTCCCTCTCCCAAAGACCACCTGAGCCACTGCCCTGGGCCTCGGGTGTGCAGGGCAGCCATGGCTCTCGTCCACCCTCAGCTTCTGGCACAAGGTGCCCTGCTTGTTTGCCAGGGGGTCAGCGAAGGGCTGCTGAAAGATCCCGCTTGGCCCAGTTTTATTTGGGGGGGGGGAATCCAATGGCACTAAGAAGCAGAGGGAGGATGGAGGAGGAATCATGGGGAGAGCTTATCCATTGCATCTCCCCCCCCATCTTCCTTGGCATAAACTTTCTGACTGAGATGGGTGGCCCAGTGTGGGGCTTGGGCTCAGAGAAAGTGGGCCTCAGCAAAACCCTGTCGCTTGGTGGCCATTTTGTGAGGCTGGTGAGGCTTTGCTGCATTTTCCCCTTTTGATTGCCTTCCCCCCCTTCCTGAGCTCTTGGGATGGCTCTTGCTCCCCCGTCCGAGTTCAAGCCTTGGGGTCTTCCCTGAACTTGGGGAGAGGATGCCTCTTTGCTGCTTACAACTCCCGCACCTCCAAGTGGAGTTTCCTTCCACACACACACACATTTGCAAAGGACAGGATTGCAGGATCATCCTTGCAAGTTGGAGCCAAGATCAGCAGGGGCTGTGCAGTTGCACCCCATGTGGGCCACATCTGGACCACTTTGAGAGGAGCCACGTCCCGCACTGGCTGCGGTGGCTGAACCCAGATGGAAGGCCAGGAAGCCAGATGTGGCTGCTGCCTTCTCTGTTTTGTGCTGGTTTTTCAGTGCAGCTGCCAGGCTGGTTATGAACAGGAGTCTTATTTTTATTTTGTTTGTTTGTTTGTTCATTTATTTATTAAATTTATATGCCACCGAGAGGCCTTTTTGGTGGCTGTGGGAAGGTGCACTCCTGACTCTCCCTGGTCCTTCTGGGCTCTGGAACCCCTTCCTCCTCCTCCTCTTCTGAGGGCCGAAGCTGCCCTATGGGGCAGCCCCACCCAGGAGAGGCCACCCCCTTCCTTGGCTACTCCAGAGCTGGAAAGGGGATGGGGGGGGCTGAGCTGCCCTTCCAGGAGGGGGGAGGGAAGAGGGCAGCTGCTCTAAGCCTTGCCCAGTGCCTGAATCACAGCCGGGCCGGCCACCTCCTCTGGCCCCAATGGCTCAGGCTGCAGTTTGGTGCTATTGGATTCTGGGTCTTTCTCACCCAAAGTCAGCTTCATTTTTGTCCTTTCTGAAATTATAATTCCATGAATTCATAATGGTCACCCACAGTACAGTAGGTGTATATTGGGAAAAAAGTCCCGAGTGTTCACGACCACATTTGCCTAGGTCTTTCCCCTCTGCTGTTTGGGGCCTGGATTTAATCCAGAAAAAGCTTTTCTTTTTTGCCGAAATGGCCAATGATGTTTGGAATCTCTCTCTCTCTCACACACACACACACACACATATACAAACACAACACACACACAGACCCCTTTCAATTTGTCATTAGCCCAACAAGAGATCAAGACTTCTCCACAACCTTGCCACAAGCTGACTTTTAAAAAGAGCTGGCAAGTGGGAGCTCCGTAATGGGGTCTAATTGCTTCTGGTATTTTGAAAACACAGTGATTAAGCGTGGCAGAGGAGGAAGGCAGCCTTCAAATCAGCTGCCATGCCTGGAATAAATACTTGGTAAACACGGTGTTTGATGTTCTCGTGACACATGGGAAGTGTGCAGCTGCTTCCCTCCTGCCTGGGAAGAGATTGGTCTCGAGCGAGGGGGACGCAGAAGGCAGCGGCCGCTCAAGAGCTGCCAGGCAGGATCTCAAGATTCCTCCAGATCTATGGGATCTCTGTCCAGTTCGGTTTTTTTCCTGGAATTGAGTTCTGGAGTTCAGTTATAATTCAACCTGCCATTCTCTCCAGGAAGCAGAACTACCTCCTGCTGGCCCTGGGTGCTCCAGTGCCCGCAGATCAGCCCTGGCCTGAGGTCCACACTGGCCCGGCAGGTGCACGAGTGGAATCGGGAACGGCAGGGAAGGCCCAGGGGAGGGGACTGTTGTGTGGCTGAGGGGTGGGAGTGAGGAAAGGAAAGGTTCGTTGGCTTGAGCCAGTGGCACCTGGACTCCCATCCCCTGCCGAGTGGCAACCACTCTGCCCTCTACCAAGGCTGGGCAAGGCCCCACCTGAACGTCTCCCGGTTGTGCTTTCAGACCTTAAGAAAGAAAGGTTTTAATGGTTGTGAGAGTCCCGAACCCGACGGAGAAGACTCCATTGACCAGAGCCCGCTGACGGAGGACAAGTACCGCAAAGCCAGTGAGGACCTGGACAACTTCTTCAAGCGCTACGGCGTAAGTAGCCAGCCCCAGCCGGCCAGAAGCCCCTCACCATCTCTCTCTCTCTCTCTCTCTCTCTCTCTCTTCTTCTCGTTTGTTTGTTGGATTCGATGCCCCCTGCCCACCCCCGACCTCCCTTCCCCACTGGCTGACAGGTGCTGAACAAGAAGCATAGAGAGGGGGAGAGTCCTGACGGGGAGGACATCTTTACCCTGACACCCCAGACTGAAGAGAAGTATAAAAAGATTGATGAGGAGTTTGATAAAATGATGCAGACTTACAGGCTCACAGTGAGTAATGGGGGGCAGCCCACTCGCTCCCCTCCGCATGGCAAGGGCGGCTGTCGGATGTGTGCCCTGCACATTGTGCCAGCCCTGCACGTCCTTGAGTCATTAACACACGTGTGGACACTTCCCCGACATCCGCTCGCCTGGCCGAGACTTTCCCATATGCCTAGGGGGAAGCAAAGGGGGCCTGGTCCCCTGAGGAGATCAAGGAGGAAGGGACCCTGCCAGGAAATGAAAGCAGTCCTGCCCTCCATGCTTTCTGACCCAGATTCCCCCCAGGAGAGAAACAGGAAAGACTCTGTGGCCGGTAGCCTGCCCCCACTGGGCATCAGGCCAGACTGGCTTTATTTATTTAGTATTTATTTATTAAATAAATATATATATGTAACCACCGAAGTCTCACATATGTGACTGGCACATTTTTAACAAAATGTAAAAAATCCATCCTGTAATACCCACCCACTCCACCCCAGGGCTTGCCAGCATTTCTATCTCCTTTCAACTCTTCTTCGGTTTGAGGGTCTTGGTGCAAAAACAGCAGCCGGAGACCAGCTGTAAAACAGGCCGTCTTTGCTTCTGGTGGGCAGGAGACCCAAATGTGGTTGGCGCCTGTTTTCCTTCCCCCCTTTGAGGGCGGTGTGGCCTGAAACGGGCTTGAGAGGAAGTGCCCGGAGTCACCCTGGACAGGGACAGCTGTGGGGTGCCTCATCTGGGTTCCCCGCCTGAGCAAGCGAGGGGCTAGCAGGAGAATATGGGCCCTGCACTGGCTCCAGAGGCTGAAGGTGCCCCCCCTCCAGAGTCACAGATTTGTCCCAGAAGCGCTGAAGAGGGTAAAGATGCAGGCAGTTTGGGAGGAGAGGGGGTGCATGAGCTTCCCGAGAGAATTAACCCCAACCCTCTGCCTAACTAACTAGTAACCCAAGCTGTGCCTGGCCAGGGCTTTGGTGTCATCCCCAGAGCCGGACCCACAGGTTGTGGGCTTCCTTTGCAACTCCCGGCAGTTCAGCCTCCCTTTTCTTCTCTTCCTGCCCCACAGGGTCCAATCTGTTCATGAGACCAAGAGGAGGCTGTGGGGGGGGGGGTGGCCGAAGGCAGAAGAAATGGGGCGGGGGAAGCAGAGGGGGCAGCAGACCCCCCCCAGACCCTTCCCTAAAGGAAGTGGCATGTTCAGTCCCAAGGCAATGGGGTGTGAAAGACAGTGGGGCCAGGGCTTTCGGCTGAGTCCAGCATGGGGAGAAAGCAACTCTGCTCTGATTAGACTCCAGAGAGGTCACTTCCCACAGATTTCACCCTTACAAAGCCGGTGCCAGGGCCAGACCCTTCTGGCTGCTCCATCTGGGGCCCTGCTGATCAAGCAGCCTCCAGTCAAGATCTGCCCTTACCTGTGGAAAAGGGGCACACCCAGCAGAGAAGGCCGCAACCTCTGGAAGGGCAGCGGCTGCGGTGGAAGCTGCTTGGCGCATCTTCAAGGACTGCAGCTTTGCACGCTCACATATGCACCACCCCCACCCCCATTAAGGTTTCCCCCCCTTTGCCACAATACAGCAACCTCTGAAAAATTCAAATGCAGCCAAGGTCAAAAGCAATGCAGGAAAAGTGCTGCGGCCCTCTAATAAATAGAGGAATTAAAACCACCAGAATCTTGTAGTGATTTAAACCATGGCTTTAAAAGTGCGAAGGAGTGAATATTCTCAGTTGGCATCGAAAAGACGATGCTGGTGGCACCTGGTAGTTACCCTGGGGAGGAGACGCCTTCTCTGGAGCGGACGGGCACCCTGGAAGCCCAAGGAGCCCAGGACCTTGGTGTCTTGACCAAAGCTTCATGAGCGTCTTCTCAGCAAGCTGACATCCAAAGCTTTTCACACCAAGGACCCCTGCAGGGACCTCAGAGGGCAGCTAGTCCACCTTCCTGCTGGATTTAGATCTGCACTTAACAGCATTCCTGCAAAAAGTCCTCCCCACTCCTTAAATGTCCCCACCCCGAAGACAGCCTCCCCCCAGATGTTTCCCAACACAGTTTCATTTCTTGCCATCCTGACTCTTGTGTGACCGGCTCCCCTCTCCCATTAACATGCCGGACTCTCTCGCTCTTTTGGAGATGGGTAGCTTGTAAGCTCATATAAAAATGAACTAATCGTTTTTAGCCCACCCCCTCCTCCCGCCCCAGCTGTCCTGCTTGCTCATCTCACAAGCTGCTCCCTTTGCCAGGGCCCAAAATGCATCTCTGGAGTGGCTGCAGAACAAGGAGGGCCCTTCCTGACCTCGCTGGGTGTGGAGATGAGTGGTTGTTACCTTTGTTCTTGCCCAGTTTGTGTCAGACTGAGGTTGCTAACTACTTCTTATCTGCTCCCTCCCTTTATTTCCGTCTTTGACTTTCGGGATTATTTTTGCTTGCTGACGAGTTTCACGCCCTCCGTCCTGCTTGGTCTGTGGGATGAACACCCAGAGTTGCTCCGCCAGCTTTGGATCTGTGTTGGATGAACATCCCTCCCAACATTCCGGGCTCACAGCATCGCCCTAATCTGTGGGCCTGGGAGGCCGGCCGGCCATTGGTCGCTCCCGGATTCCTTGGAATCAAAAGTCTCCGACAGCCTCTTGTCGCTGAGTGGTGGGTCCCGTGAAGCGCAGGACAGCCAGTGGCGGAGGAGCCTTCTCCCTCGGCTCCCCCTCAGCCGGCTTTCCTGCCCCTTTTCTCTCCAGTCCTCTGTTCCTGCTCCCAACTTTGCCATGCCTGTGACGGTGCCAATGGCCAACCAGAACGCCCTGCCATTCAGCAACCCCGGGGGCTCCCTGGTGACCCCATCGCTAGTGACTTCCTCCTTGACCGACCCCCGATTGTTGTCCCCGCAACAGCCAGCCCTCCAGCGCAACACTGTCTCCCCGGCGCTCCCACAGAGGCCGGCCAGCGCAGGTACGGCCTTCTCCCTTCTTCTCCTTGGTGGATTTTCAGCTAGTGTAAAAGGAATTGGGCAAACCCAAAAGAAAAGAGAGAAAGCAAAAAGCAACCGAAGGAGCCTTATGACATCCAGGCAACGGTTTGCCAAGCGCCGGTGGCTGAGCTCTGGCCTGGGGCATCTCCACAGTCCACCGTTCAGCGCTGGGGAAACAACAGGAGACCAACAGGGACAAGGGCCTTCAGCCACGAGTTAATCTTGGCGATTTGTACGTTGTGGGTAGACAAATACAGGTAATCCTGGACTTATGACTGTATTGGAGCTTGCCCAGTTTGATCGTAAGTTGTGAAGATCATAAAGCAGGTCATCCCATGACCAATGCAATTTTATGATCTTTTTTGTGGTGGTCATTAAACACATCACCACGGTTGTTAAGTGAATCCACTAAGCAACTGCTGTTAAGTGAACTCATTGTTTATTAGGAGCTTTTGGCCAAAAACTGGAAGTAAATACTGGTTTTTGGCAAAAAAAATCATAAATTGTAGTCCTATGGCCATGGGATATGGCAAACGGCCATAAATGGGGGCAGTTTACAATTCTGGCCATTTTTTTCATGTATTGTGGTTGATCTGAAATGTGATTCATGTGTGTCCAAACATGATTTTCACATGTAGATATGCTTGGGATGCCCAGCTCTGGACACCATTTTGGGAACGTGAACAGGCCTAGCCTGAGGACTTAGGGGAGGTGGCAGTCATTCTGCCATGATTTCCCTGCTCCCTTGGAAAGGGGGCCTTAGAGAAGCAGGGAATCTCTGGTGGGACCATCCTGTCCGAATGTGGCTCCAGATGCAACTGACCCTTGGCCTTCTTCCTAGGGGCGATGCTCGGAGGGGAGCTCGGCAACACGAATGGAGCCTGTCCCAGCCCTGTGGGTGAGTAGCCGCAGCAGGGGCAGCCTGGAGAGGCTCAGAAGGCTGCCCCTCCAGAAGGGAAGAGGCTCTGGCAGAGCTCAGGGGTCACCCCAGGAAGGCCCCAGCACTTTGCATAGGCTCTGAGCCCCCCCCCCAGTGGCCTTTGTCCCTACTTCTCCCCCCCCCATGCCTCCCCCTGCAGTTTTGGCTCCTTCTGCCAAGACAGCCTTTTTGGGGTGTCCAAGAAGGAAGGGGGAGCTTGAGACACCAAAGGAGCAAGTCAGTGGGGGGAATTTCACACGAGGAAGAAGCAGACGATCCCCTCGCCTTGTGCAGATTGGATTCCCTCTGCCACTAGCCTGAATTTTGATTAACAGTTCTTTATATTGTGTCTGAATGTGTTTGAGAATTTATACATACATAAATACATACATATTTAGAGGGGGGGCTGTCTTTGGTAGCCATAACCCCCCCAAAAAAACCGAGAGAAGAGGCCACCTTTGAAGGGGCCTTGCCTTGTGTTTGGGGGTCTCTCCCCCTTCTGGAGAAACACTGAATCCTAACAAAGGGGGCTGTTCTGTGCCCCCCCCCGGTGCTTCCCCTTTGGCCAGGCAGCAGGTAAAAGTGGCTGAGGCCAAACCCGGCCCAGGAGAGAGAAGCCGCCTTTGGCAGTGGGAAGCTGAGCAGCGGAAAAGCCTCCCTTGCAGGCTCCTTCAGGTGGAGCCCAAAACTGGCGGGGTCCAGGCCAGCCAGTTTTTCTGCCCAGGCTTCAATTAGAGACTGCATTTTCCTTATTTGTCCCTGTCACTTTCAAAACCAGCCGTTGCCTAGAATCCTCCTTCAGAGGACACCCGTTCTGGGTTGCTTCAGAAATATGGCCGGATCCCTATTTTGACGATTCTGCCCTTAATTACAGCGTGTCAGCAGGCAGAGAGGCAGCATCCTGGCCAGCCCAAGCAGTCTTTCACCGGCTCTGCTGTGCCCGATAGGCTGTGCACACCCAGCCAGCCTCTCTGGGGACTCACCCCTCTCCTGTCTGTGCCAGGTGGAGGAGAGAGAGAAGCTATTCAGCCTGGTGATCCCCTGACCAGTTGGAGCCAACAGGCAGGCTGCTGTCCTTGTCCGGCTTCATGAGCAACTTCCTTCGCTCTTTCCCATCTTTGTGGCCAGGAAGGGCTGCGCTGGATCCCCCCCCCAAATCTCTTTTAGCTGAGCCCACTGGAGACTGGTGGCTGGAGGAACACAGAAAAATTCTGTAACCAGCTTCAGTACCTTCCTTGATGGCTTTGATGTTTTTTAGCATGCTTCACATGCTAAAAAGTTAAATTTTAGAATGAAACACAGCAAAGGCCCAAGTGGTCGAAGCTGCCCTGGGGGGTTGGCAAAAGGGGGCTTGGAGGCGGGAGAGAGCGGCGGCAGCCACTGGAAGCTCCAGGAGAGGCAGCTGGGCACTGAGGTCCACCGGGCATCTTCCTTCCCAGCAGGGTTGCTGGCCACAAGACTCTGCCGAGGAGCAGGGGGGGGGTCTCAGAGGAGGAACCGGGCTGCAGGGTCCCAGAAAGGCAGAGGCCCTGCTGATTGTGGGGAAAGTGATCAGTCTTAGCCCAGGCCCCCTCCGCCCCTCCCGGCTCCTCTCCGTTTTCCAGAGCAGCCCCCACGTCAGCTGTTGTGAGCGGCTGTTCCAGCTTGCAACTTGGCAAGGTCCCTGAATGTCAGCATTGACGTCACGAAAACATTCCCCTCGTTCCAGGAAATGGGAGCAGGGAGAGCCCTGGGCAGCCTTGCGCGAGACCCGTAGGGCCACCCGGGACCACTTTCTCTGGGCTCTCCTCTCCGGCTGCAAAGGGCCGCAGGGCGCTGGCAGAGGCCACGTCTTGGTGCTTGGGCGCAGCGCCAGGCCAGGCTCAGTCTCCCTCCCACTTTACTTGGGAGGTTAAATCTGTGCCCCCTTCCCCGCCCCCCAAGTTTTGCTGCTTACACTGCAGCGTTTTTCCACTCTGGCCATTTTATGATGGGTGAGCTAAAACTCCCAGAATTCCCCAGCCAGCCTGGAGTTGAAGTCTGCCCATTTTAAAGTTGCCAAGGTTGAGAAACCTGCCTTTAAAGCTTGTGCCAGGGACTCTGGGCTGACCAAAACCGCCTCTGCTGAGCCCGCAACTCCCCTAATTCCTCGGCCGCTGGAAAGCCAACTGGGTGACGGTGCTGTTGGGCAAGTGGAGACTTCTGGTCTGCGGCTCAGATGAACCCACCCAGCTGCTGAGGCTATAAGCAGCCAGGCAGCAGCTGGGGGGAGGCAGAGGCCTGCAGAGCCAGCACGGGCACCAAGCCCGCTGAAGGGCTTTCCTGGGTGCCTAAGGAATGCCAGGGCAAAGGGATACAGAACGAGCCCACAGATGCCCTTGGGAAGATGGCAGGTGCCCTTTGCCCTTTGGCAACTGCCGTGCTCGGATGGCCCCGTGATGTTGGGGGCCGTGACCCGTGGTGGTGCAGTTCAGCAGTTCAAATCTCATCGGGCTCAAGTCTGACTCGGCCTTCCATCCTTTCGAGGTTGGTAAAATGAGGAGCCAGCAATAGGCTGACTGCAAACCACTTAGAGAGGGCTGCAAAGCACCATGAAGCGGTATATAAGTCTAAGGGATATAGGTGGTAAGTGCTAATGCCGACCTCTCCATTTACTGGCATGTTGGCTCCCACCAAAGGGAGAGTGCTCTGGCCTGCTTGGTATCCCTGGTTGGTTCTGGGATGGGCTCAGACGGCTCAGAGTGGCTTCCTAGCTTAGGGCTGGTGGTCCCTGCCCTGCCCATCCAAATTGCCTCCGGAGAGCTGGTGTTTCAGTAAAAGCCGTCTCTGCTCTCTGCTCCAGGGTGGACCTTCAGAAATCCTGTGCAAGTAAGAAAACCTGGGGTTATTTCAGGAACATATAATTTGCGTTGGTTGCAGTGGAGAAGGGAGACATTCAGATGGCTTTGTCCTCTCCTGCAGGCAACGGCTACGTCAGCGCCAGGGCCTCCCCGAATCTCCTCCCTGTCTCCAACGGAAACAGTTTAGGCAAGGCCGTCCCAACAAAGTCACCCCCGCCGCCTCCCACACACAGCAACCCGCTGGCCACGAACATCCGTAAGCCGGACCTCCGTGTCATCACCTCTCAGGGCGGGAAAGGCCTCATGCAGCACCTGGTGAGTCCAACTGCGAGGATCTGAACCCTGAAATGTCTCCCAGTCTTCAGTTCATCTTTGTGAATGTACAAAAAACATCTGCCTTCTAGTCAGAGGATGCTTCTTTGTGACCGGAGATGGCCAAGCGATTGTTTGTGAGGCTCTTAGACCCTCTGAAAACAGGAAGTGGGGCGGGGTACTCCAGTCTGACCCCCTTCTTTATCCGATGCCCTAAAATGAGCCGTTCCCCCTCAGCCTTTTGTGGGAACAACCTCTTGGCAGGCAAAATTCTGTTTTCTACTGATTTGTTTTAAAGATACAGAAGTCAAGCTTTGACTATTCCAAAGCTCCACTTTAGTCTAGCAAAATTATTTAAATCTGTTTGTCTATCTAATTAATGGCATTGGTCTACAAGATTGCATCAGTTTGCAATGCTGGCTAGGGAATTCTGGGAGTTGAAGTCTATAGGTCTTAAAGTTGCCAAGGTTGGACACTTCTGCAAAGGAGTTGATATAATAGCCACGAGAAGGCCGCTTTGGGCAGAGTTTGCCTAGGTGCAGCCAGACAATTCTGAAATTAAGGTAACTATTTCCATCTGGAAATTCTCCAGGCTTAAAAAAAAATTAGATGAATTAGCACAGAAGTGACTTCTTGTGATCCACAAATGAAATAGAATTCTCAATGAATGTGGGAAGCAATATCAGAATTAGGAATTAAATGTAATAAGTTTCCTTTGCTTTCATTTTTATTCTGCATCCAGACGGACGATCAGTTGGATCTGGTAAGTTATGCATGGGTGTGCCTCTGTGTGTGTGTGTGTGTGTGTGTGTGTGTTTGTATGCATACACAAAGGGCAACCGCTGTCCTAAATGGTGAGTTGGATGTTGGGGCCTCCTAGAGAAAACACGGGCTTCTACATTGGCTTCTGGCCTCTTCTGAGGGGTCTGGGTGGTTTTCCTCCTGGGGGGGAAATTTATGCTTGCCAACTGCATAAATTACCTATCTCCCCCCCCCCCTACATTGGCAGCTCTCAGCCTGACAGGCTCCTCTTTGGGCCAGATGGCCCTCTCTCTTGCCCTTCCTTGGTGAGAATTGGCCCATTTGGAGAATTGGCCCCCCCACCACGCAGCACCCCCTTGTTGCATGCTCCATCAGGTTCCTTTGGGTGCTGCCATCGAATGAGAGGCGGGGGCTGCCTCTCTTCACTGCTCCCGTGGGGAGTGACATGGCTCCCCCGGCCCCAATCACCAAGCAAGATTCTCATTACAGAGGAAGCAGAACAGAAATGGAGCCAAAGGTGCCCATGGAGGAGGGGCAGTTGCTCTGCTTACCTGAGTGAGGAGCCACTGCCCTCGCCACACCCAGGTCGGGCACTGCTGAGGGGGCTTTTCCTTTACCGGGAGGGACTCCCCTCTCGAGCACTGGGGGGCTCTGGTGTCCCTCGAGAGGGGAGGAGGAGGGCTCAAGGCCAGGCATGGGGTGGGGACGTCTCCCTCTTCCCCCTGTGCTGTTGGTCCTGGAATAAGGTTGGCTACAGCTCACAGTGGGAGTGGTTGGGGTCTAGTCCACACTCAACCATGGGCTCCCCCACACACGTATGTATTGGATTGCTGTAGAAGTTTCCAAAGGGAGGAGAGAAGGTCTGCACGAAATTGGGGTGAAAGGCAATAACATTTTGTTGCTGCATAAATTATACGCATTGTATGTCTGCTGGGATAAATGAGAGGATTGTAGGGAATCGGGTCTTTCTCCAGTGTAAACCCTGAAGCAAGGATGCCTCCTCAGTTGCCTTGGACCTGTCCCTGCCTACCCAGGCCCCTGCCCCACCTCTCAGCCGGGGGCCTTTGGCATGGAGGATGAGGAGACAGAAGATGCTCTGAGGGTCAAGGAGGGGTCCAGAGAGGGGGCAGCCTGGGGTGGGCTTCTGGACACGAGGAGGAGGAGGAGGTGGAAGGCAGCTCCGTCTGGGTGTTGAAAGCCAGCCCCTCTCCCACTGCTTAGGGGTGGGGGGATACTGTCCACCTTCACCTTCTTGGCTGGTTTGGCCAACATGCTTCTCTTAGTTAAACTGGGCTAAGACGTTTGGCTCGGTGTGTCTGGATCCTGCCATTCTCCTAGCATGAGGTGAGCCCAGCCAGAAGGTGGGTGATGGTTCAGGCATTACAGGCGAAACAAGCCCTGGAGTGGCCTTTTATTAGTCCAGCTTTAGGTTTCATATCTGGTGAGAACCAGACATTCCTTTGAATTGCCCGAGAGCTGGGGGGGCAGGGCATCCCCCCCTTTTCCGGCTCCAGGGGAGCCCTGGGAGGAGCCAGGGAGCTTTGAGGTTGGCAGAGGTGGTGCCTTGTGGGGTTGAACGGGCAAGGC
Source organism: Bothrops alternatus (assembly GCA_034064705.1). Classification (NCBI taxonomy): domain Eukaryota; kingdom Metazoa; phylum Chordata; class Lepidosauria; order Squamata; family Viperidae; genus Bothrops; species Bothrops alternatus. The sequence continues at coordinate 3,502,677 of JARGCV010000988.1, forward strand.
AACATGGGGGGGTGTTTCAAGCTGTGAGAGGTGCGGTTTGCCACATGCCTGAGCCATGTGTGGCCATGGTGAACCACGGAGCCTCCATTGGCAGGAAAGGGTTGAGCAGTTCAAGACGATCCCCGAGGGCTCTGGGGTCTTTGCGCCCATTTTGCTCTCGTCAGCCCACTGCTGAACAAGGGCGAAGCGCCTGGAAAGCCCAGATTTACTGCACCTGGCCCTGCTCACTCAGCCAAGGCCCACGGAGTGCCTGGAGGCAGGGGAGAAGCATTAAAGGGGAGAGAGACCTCCATCCTCAGGATGGCACATTGGGAGGAATGGCATCCAGTAGCCATGAGGACCACTGGCTTCCCTCGCATGAGGCTCTGATGCGAGGGACTTGCGCCTTCCCCATGGGCAAACGTCTGAGAGCCCTTTCTCTGAAAACCCACCCCCTCTTCCTCCTCCTCTTTCAGCTTCCCTGTCTCTTTCTTTCTCTCCCTTAGCAGAACGCCCAAAGACTCATGGTGTCTCAAGCCACGCATTCTTTGACCACGCCGGTCGTTTCGGTGGCCACGCCCAGTCTACTGACCCAGGGGCTGCCCTTCTCAGCGATGCCCACAGCGTACAACACAGGTGAGACCCTGCCCGGGAAGAGGGAGGAGGCCGGTGTTCTCTTGTTTGGCTTCAGTGGCCCCTAGGAATTGAGACGCCCGAGCAGAGGTGGGAGCAGGCCCCCCTCTGAAAAGCAGGCACGACGCTGTGTGAGTGAAAAGTTGCAGTTGGAGGACCTCAGCCAGGATCAAGGGACCTCTGTGGAAATCCTCAGTCCTCTGGGTCACGGTTGTCCCAGAGGAGCTTTTCAAAAGGCAACTGGACTTCCTTTTTCCTTGAAGACATTTCACTTCCCATCAGTTCTGAAGAAGCTTCTTGGGTGAGAAGCAAACCGTCTCCAAGAAAAAAACAAAGGAATTCCGTGATTAAGGGACCCTCTCATGCGATGGCTGGCCTTGCAGCTTCTGCCCATCCAAAGATTGTGTTTAGAAGCAAGCAGGGGGAGACCTTTTTCAGAAGGGAGGGGGAAACAGGTGCCTTAAGCATCTGCAAGGCCACTTTGCCTTTTAACAATCTTAATTTTTTGGCTCCCTCCATTCTGGGAGGGATTTGAGGGGCTGGACCTTTCTGTAGAAGCCACAGCAAGCTCAGCTGCAGCGGGGATGGTAGCTCTGCTGTGGAGCCTGGTCAGGGCCTGGGTGCCATTGCAGAAAAGGAAAGCGCCGGCCTGCAAGGCCCGGCTGCCTTTCAGAGGACGGGGGAAAGGGAAGGGGGCCTGTCCGAGGGGTTTGGGTGAAGGAAGGCCTGGGACCAGCCCAAGAGACCTGGGCCTTCACTGGCCACCGGGAGGGAGAGGCGCCTTTCCCAGGTCTGAGTCCTTCCGAGTGTGAACATCTTGCTCCCTCCGGCCTGCCTGCTTGGGGAGGCAGTCACCTGTTAATATTGTTGAGTGTTGTGTCATTTGGCAGGGTTTCACATAGCAGTGCAATCTGCTCACCCTTCCAGCCCCCCCCCCGTCCCCCAGGCGTTGGGAAGGTTCCTCTGCCAAACAGACCAGTGACTCAGCCCCCCTCTGGCTGGGGGAGGAGGGTCTTCTCCTCTGCAGACCTGAAAAGCCCCCAAGCTACATCTCTGCCCTCTGGCTGCATTGGGCTGCAGTGCTGTCAGTCGAGAAGGAGACCTAGCAGAGAATTCTTGGCTCAGTCGTGACTTTTTGGAGGATTAGACGGTTGTGTGTGTGTTTGTGTATCAGAAACTGCAGACTCCCCCAAAGAGAAGGGATGAGGTGGAAAGACCCAACCAAGAGGCCCCCAAGCATTCTGATGGCCTTGGATAAGCATTCAGCCCAGAGAAACCTTTACTGACCTGCCTCCAGGGAGACTTCTTCAACGATGTGGCTCCTCTGGAGAAGGGGGGGGTTCCTCGGGTCCTTCCCCTCTCCCGTGAGGAGCCCCACCAGAGAGAGTCTCATCAGGCTGGGCTGCTGCTGCCAGCTAGGAGTTTCAAGGTGGGAAGAGAAACTTCGGGTGTCGGAATTCATGCAAGGCGATGACAGGTCTGTGGCACGGAGAGACTTCCCGCCCAGTAGCAGGCTGGGTGTGTAATAGATTGTGAAAAAATTAGTTATGCTGAAAAACAGGCCCAAACTTCCTTCTTTCCCCATCAGAGCCTCTCTTCCTCAGTCCGTGGTGGCTCGGGGGAATATATTCTTCCTGCAGAAAAGAGAAGCACCGACTCAACCTCTTTGCTTCCCGTAACTCTCCGGGCTGCCTGTCTTTCCTCTCGTTTTGCGGAAAGGGGGCCAAACAAACTGGCCGGTTTCTCTTGGTCGTTTCGGCTCCCGTCTGGAGTTCTGCTTTATCTCACTTTGCAGCAAAAAGGCTTCTCTTTTCTGCTACAGGCAGGAGCTACAGCTGCATCTGCAGCACGTAGTAGAATCCTAGATATGGAAGGGACCTTGGAAGTCATCTAGTCCAACCCCCGACCCAGTGCAGGTATCTTCATACCCTCCTGGACAAACGGTCTTTTCTTGAAAACCTCCAGGAATGGAGCCCCCCCCACAGTTTCGGGAGGAAAGCTAACCCACTGTTTCTCGGGCAGGAGAAAAATAAACTCCTCCCTCTTTCAAGTTGGGCCCCTTCTCAGTAAAGCTTCCAGCCTTTTCTATTTCCTGATTTCAAAAGCTATTACTGGCCCAAACCTGGCTTATCCTTAATAAGCAGCCGGCTTGTCCCTTTATGTCCACAGATGGTCTGTCAGGAAGACTGCCAGCCTCTATGGTGCTCTAAAGACAGCAGTATGCTTGGCTACAGTAGATGGGTTCTTAGAATTTTATTCATTTACTATCCTTTATTTATCCATTTATTCATTCATTCATTCATTCATTCATTCAAATTCTACTGCTGCCCATCTCAGCCAAGTGACTCTTACAAGTCTAAAACTATAAAACAGTTAAAACAATTAAAAGCAATAAAATAAATAAATAAGATCTTGGGCAGGGCACAAGGGCCCAGTGACTAAAGACGCCGAGCTTGTCAGCTGGAAATCCCGGGTTCAAGACCCAAGCTCTGTGCAACGGGGCCGGCTCCTCTTCCATGCCCCATAAGAGAAACAGATGAAGAGGTTCCACTTTGGTGGGAAGGGAACCGTGTTAGCCACAGGACCACAGAGAATGCCAGGAAGCGGAGACCAGCACCTCCCCCAAGAGTCGGACACCTCGCCTGGACAAGGAAACCTCCACCTGGATCCCCTGAGACGACCAGTTTGCAGCTGATACTTGGAAAACGTCTCTGGGGGAGCACAGCTGCTGGACTGGAAGGAATTGGGGGCTGCGAGCAGTTCAGGGCCTTCTAGCAGGATCGGCCAAATGCCGGTTCCTGCTTCTCCAAAGGCCGCCTTGTGTCTCCGACTGACGTGGAGCTCGGCTGGCTGGTTCTCCGGGTGGTAATGAGGATGGCACCCCCCACCCCCACTCCCCCAAGGCTGCAAGGGAGGCCAAGAGGGTGCCAAGGGCGCCCTCTAGCGACCTGTCATTTGAAAAACTATCTAGACCAGTCTTTCTCAACCTTGGCAACTTTACGCGTAAGACTTCAACTCCCAGAATTCCCCAGCCAGCCGAGTTGGGGATGCAGCAAAGACAAGCTGTTTGTTGGGTGTCTGCTAATGAAGGAGCTGCATCCGTGGCTGGATACATTTCTTGGATCCGGACTCTTTCTCTTACTTCTTCCTTTATTTAATTGGTTCAATTTGTGTGCCACCAGATTCCCAATGAACCCGGGCAGCTCACAATACTTAAAACAAGGGAAATTCAGTAATACCTATTTTAAAAAATTAAACAGACTGGATAGGAATGAAGCAAAGGGCCTTCACCCTCCCTCACGATAGGCCTGGGACAAAAACCAAGTCTTCAAGCCCCTTTGAAACAACAGCAGGGTGGGGGCTGCCCACAACTTGGGGGAAAGCCTCATTGGAGAGGGCAGGGCCTATGGAGGGAAACATACTTCCAGGGTCCCCACGGATGGCACCGTTTAATTGGAAGAACTTGGAGCATGCCAAAATTGAAGCAATGGGCAGATATTATGGGAGGCAGGGGTCCTTCAAATAAGCAGGCCTTGTGCCAGGAAGGGTTCATGGGTAACTGGCACCTTGAGTTGCACCCAAAAGCAAACTGCCGAGAAGTGCAATTTATCCTGGGCCAGTTGGAATTTCTGGGCAGCCTTCAAGGGCAGCAGACATCTTGCAGTAGTCAAGCTGTGCAGACATGGCGTGAGCCAGCAGACTGGGAATGCTTGGCCTGACCTTTCTGCTTCCTTCCAGACTACCAGCTGAGCAGTGTGGAACTCTCCTCCCTCCCGGCCTTCAGCTCGCCCACCAGCCTGTCTCTGGGCAGTCTCTCTGGCTGGCAGCCGCAACCACAACAGCTGCAGCCGCCGCCGCAGATCCCGGCCTCCCTCAGCAACTTAATGTAAGTGGCTCATCTGGGCCAGCCGGGCAGGGCGGCTCCCTGGAGAATTTGGTCTCGACTGAGGTGGGGTGGGGGGTTGTTTTAAGGTAATGCCTTGAATGGGATTTTGGAATATTTTAGACATGCCTTCCTTTGCTATTTTAGCTGTGGATCTGGGTGGAGAAGGGAGGGAGGGAGGGAGAGGAGAAATTAGGTAGGAGGGGGAAAAAAGCAGGAAGGAGGGAGGAAGGGAAAGATGAAGGAAGAGAAAAGAAGAATATTGCTAGATATTCTCCGTGAATTGCAAAAGCCCACGAAAATAGGTGTTTCTTGAGGCACCTGAGACAAGCCGGGCTTCCCAGGGCTTGCAAAGGCTTGTCCTGTCTCTGAAATTGGCTAAAACCATTGCCTCCTGAAACCAGGGTGGGGATTTTCCAGGTTGCACCTCTCTGGGGTGGGGAAGGGCGGTGTGCGGCTATGTGGTGTGATGGTCCGCAACAGAGCCCGCTTCTTGAACCCCCACCTCCACTTCCAGCGGAAACTCATTTCCCCACAAGGCGCCTTGTTTGGCAGGTGAATTACTGGGTTGCAGGTCGTCCTCAACTTATGGCCAGTCACTTAGCAACTGTTCAAAATTATAATAGACCCCCAGTTCTGAACTTCCAGTGGCCATCCCTCTTCCCCCCCCCCCCACATTAGTGCATTTTGAGCACTTGGCAACTGGCCTGTTTCTGGCCACCGTCTGACATTTTTGCCAAAAGCTGGGTTTCCAGTGGATGGGAACCATCTCGGAGTCCGGCCCTGCCTTCCTCACCCCCTCACCCCCTTCTCCTTTCTCTGCCAGACAAGGAAGCCGTCTGCCGCATGCTGCTGCCACCGCCACCACCTTGACAGTCAACACCAGCCCCAGCATCAGCATCAAGTCAGAACCCGTCTCACCTAGCCGAGAGCGCAACAGTGGCACCCCGCTCTCCTCCTCTTCCTTCCCCCACCAGGCCCGCCACGAGCCCAGCGGACGCTCGCCCGTGGACAGTCTCAGCAGCAACGCCAGCTCCTACGAGGGCCCCCCCGAGCGGGAGGACCCCTCCCGGCCTGATTTTGGCTCCTCCCTTGGGCTCCTGAGACCCAGCACCGAGACAGAGGGGGAGAACCCCTCCATCAAACGCATGCGCTTGGATGCCTGGGCCACGTAACTGCCCCCCACGTGACCCTCTTTCCTGCAGGGGGCTCTCGGCTCCCCCCCTAGTTGTGTTGGGGGGAGTGGAAAAGGAGGAGGGAGGGGGGAGGGGAGGCATGGGGAGGGGGAGGGGCTTATTATCAACTGCCTGAAAAATAGCTTTAGGATTTTGTAGGCATCTGTTTTAGGACGAAAAGGCCCCGAGGATCTTTCAGGAATCGGCCTCCCTGAGTGGCAGCCACCTCTTGGCCTAGGGTCTGCGGCGATCGCTGGCTCTGCAAGAGGGTCAGGGTGGGGATGTGGCGGAGGTCTCCCTTTGGCCCTTTCTGCTCCTGATTGAAAGAGGAGAGGGCCTTTGGGTGTCCAGGTGGCTAAGAGAGGCCCAGCATGAGATGGAGCCAGGGTTTCCTCCCAAGCAGCCGCTTTAAGCCAAGAGAGAAAGGGTTAAACCTGCCAGGGAGACAGTTGGAATGGGGTTATCAGGTGAGTGAAGGCTGGAGAAATGCAATAGCTTTTGAGGGTGAGGGAACTCTCTCCTCCACTCTTTCCAAATTTTTGATAATCTGGAGCACAGGGTCTTTTCCTTGGATAAAATATGGAGGCACCCCTTGTTCGCACCAGGTCCCTGCTTGTCCTGCCCTTGTCAGCTGTGTGCAGGCAGCTCCCTTCGTGGGAGGGGCAGGGCTGGGCCCACAAGAGACCCTGTCCTGACTCTGCCTGGAGACAGCCGGGCAGCTGCAAGAGACATTTGCTGGAGGAGAGCTGGCGGGGGTGACTATGCCATTGTGGGGTGGGGGCCCCCACATTTGCTGGAGGGATGAAAACTGCAGGACTTGCTTGGGGAGAGGGAGCCATTGGGACACCTTTTCACACACTGCATGGTTCACACTAGAGATGCTGCAGCTGTCAGAGCGTTTCCTGCCCTTTTCAATCCCCGGCTTGTCCCCTTCTTAGTCCAGTGAAAGCTTCACTTGTTTGGCTGTTAGCTAATGGATCAGATTGGTCCCCTTCAACCCAGCATGAAAAGGAGAAGCAGCCGTGTTGGAGAAGAAAGAGGGTGGTGGAGAGCAGCCGAGCAATCTCAGCCAGCGGGGAACAAGAACGTGGGGCTCCCGGAGAAACGGGCCTGCTCTGAGGCGAGACAGGAGAAGAATTTTGCCTCAGTATTTCAATGGGAAAAAATCCTAAAAAAAATATGCTGCCTTTCATTCAAGGGCATCCTTTTCCTCAGATACAAGTTTCTCAGCTCACAACCTGATTTTCTCAGCTCAGACTTTTAAGTGGAAACCATGCAATGTGTGGAGGGCTCCCGGCCCCTTCCCTGCTCCCAGCACCCGTGGTTGAGCCTCCCTCTGCCAAGCTGGCTCCCTCCATGCTCACCTCCCCAGCTGGCACCCGGACTTCTTCTGAGCAGACCTGGCTGGGACTGTGCTGCCAACGCTTCCCCACTCCTGTTTGGGGCAAAGGGCCTGGCCCAGTTAAGGGGGGCCAGCAAAGCTGTGGGAGGGGGGTTTCCTTCTGCCCCCCCTTATGTTTGCAAAACCCTGTGTCCCCCTGCTGGGATTTAAGGCAGAAAGGGGAGTGCCGTTCGTTTGCTCAGGAATCTTGCATTCGTTGTGGAAGGGCTGTTGGGGAAGCTCCTGAGGGGGAATCGCCACCCCCTAAAGGACAGGGTTTAGTTCCAAGTGGAAGCATCCAACCTTGGTTTGTAGATCTTGGTTTGTACATCATTGCTTTTGGTTCATCTTGATTTGCCTTCATTTGTGGCCAGAGTGTTTGAGCCCTGGAGGCTTGTTCGGATTCCGATGGGGTTGGTTGGCAGGAGGGGAGCAGAGCCGGAGCCCCCCCCCCAGCCCTGTGGAGCTGCAGTAACCTTGGGGGAGGGGGGGCGTTAGCTTGGCTTTCATGTTTGTTTCTCCCATCCGTCCTTTCACCCACCTCCCCCATTTCCAATCTAGGTGTTGGATTATTTCCCTTTTGCCTGGAGCTCTCTGGCAGGAGGGCAGAGCTGTTCTGTCTGCTGAAGGCCAGGCCTGGCCTCAGAGCCCTGGGCACCAACAGGAGCTCAGACGTCCAAAGTGGGTGGGGCACTTTGTGAACTTGATGAGCTCCATTCTGTCTGTCGCACAAAGAGGGACACGCTTCCCTGAGGAGGGCTGCACCGGAGGCATATGGTTTTTGCGCAGGGCTTCTGGGGGGGCGGTGAGCCTCATTGCACTATTCTTGGGTGCAGAAAACGGGTTTGGCCTCTTGGCTAACTGCCTGGAGCCTCTGGCCACCAGCAGGAGCCAGGGGTTGGGGGGGGGGCAGCACGTCCAAAGAAGGGGCTGGAGAAGGTCCTGCCTGGCTCAGCCACTGGGCTGGTGGTTGAGGGCATTGGAAGAAGCCCAGAATGGTTCCTTCGCTTCTGTCCCTCTGAGACCCTCTCCACCCATTCTTTCACTGAGGGGTCTGCAGCCTCTCCCTTTCTCTCTTCCTCTCTCCTCCTCCACCTCATTTTTGAAAGACAAGCAAAAGAATGACAATCTACAAAATCAACCCCCTTGTTTGTATTTCTATAAATATATTTCTCGAGAGCTTTTAATTTTATTTCTCGTGTTCATCTGTACTGTTGACAGTTACATTGTGTATAATTTTTTTAATTTGAAAAAATGGCATTTGTATAGGGTTTTAGTTTTAAAAAGTTATCTATATATAAATATAAATATATATTATATATTTTCCATTTTTAAAAAGGGGTGTTGCAACGAAACACAAAATTGCACGATTTAAAATGACTTTAGTTGAAAATGCTGCAGTTTTTAGAGATGTGGGGGAAATGGAGCTTATTTATTCTCAAAGGCTACAAAAAGTGTACAATGCATGAGAGAAAACATTTACAAAAAACACAAAAAAAGACAAAAAAGTGTAACCTGAACAAAGCGTAGCGTTAAAAAAATTTAAACTACAAAAACAGCTAATATATTGTGTTTGGCTTTTGGTTTTTAAATGTTTCCTTTTTTTCTTTGAGAATGAAATACAATAGTGTATATTTTCATATAAGAAGTATGCACTGATATGTTTAGAAAATGATATATTACTTTCTAAAAGCCTGGTTACTTAACCAAAGTCTGTTTCTGCTCTTTTCCTTGACTGAAGTCGGGGTGACCAGATGGTCCTGGGGTGGGCGGGCGGGCGGCCGTCCGGAGAGCGAGGGCTGGGTTGGGGGCGCCCCCTCCCCCTGCTTTGCCCGGGGTCATCTCGGAAGGGAGAAGCGCCTTTTCCGAAGCGTTTCGCCGTTGAGCAGGAAGGGCCCGCAGGAAGCCAGGCCCCGGACTCTGTAGCGGCTTTTCCCCCGTCCTCCTCCGAGGCCGATCCTTCTCCTTCAAGCGACGTCCTCTCTCCCTCTCTCCGGGCGCCCCATCCCCGCTGCTGTTCCTGAGGGCCCCGGAGCCGCCGCCGCCGCCCCCCCCTTCGTCCCTCGGCTGCCCGTGGGGGCGGGGATGGGGCGGGGCCGTGGAACCACGCTCGTTTTCTTGCCCGGCGCTCAAAGGGGGGCGAAGCTTTTCACAATGAGAAATAAAGCGGCCCTTTCCTCGGAGCCCCGCCCCGCCTTCCCTCCGCCCGACCGAGGCCGGTCCGCGCTCCCCCTCCGGCCCCGCTGCGGGTTCTCGGGCCTCCCAGAAGCGCCCCGGGAAGGGACCCTAGGAGGGCCGCCCAGCAGCTCTTCGGGGCTTGCAGACCCCGCTCGAGGGGCCGTTCTCGGCGCGGCTCCGTCCAAAGGAGGCGGCCGGACTCTGCAGCGGCGCTTTTCTGCACTGTCCGGAGCCGCCGCGTCCAGTTCGGCCTCTCTGGCCTCCTCTCCCTTGGTGGGCGGGGCCAGCCGGGGGCTGGTCTGGCGGGGTCGTCGGCCGCCTCGGGGCACCTCGTGGGGCGTCGATTGGCCTTAAAGCGGCTCCTGGCAAAGGCCCGGCTTCCCTGCCTGGCCAAGGGCGCGCCCGCCGCCTCTTAGCTCACGGCCCGCCTTGACCTGCGAGCCACCCGGAGGAGGAGCCGGTCACTGCCTGCCTGCCCGCCTCTGCCACCCACCCAGCCTGGACCAACGGGGGAAACCCGGCTTCCCTCTCCCGCAGCCGTGCTCGGGGGGCTGGGAGGAATTCCCTCCGCCTGCCGGGCCAGGGGAGGCGAGGGCGCTGCCGGGCGCGGAGAGCGGGAGAAGCGTGGACCGGCAACCTTCGCCCTCCTGCGGCGGCCCCGAAGCCCCGCTCTGAAGCGCTCCGGACACGGCGGCCGGTGGCTCGGATGGGCGAGAGGGGATGGCCCGCCGACCACCTGCCTTGCGTTCCCACCAGGGGTGCAGTCAGCCCCTTCCTCGGCCTGCGGGGGGGGGGGAGAATGAGCCGGCAGGTAGAGAGAGAGACGTTTCTGCGTTTCTTTTGACTGGAGCAAAACCTACGCCTGCCCTTTTCGCAAGGGTGTCTTTGGGGAGCAGGGCAAGGACGCTTTCACGCACATTACCTGGTGTGGGTTTTTTTGTGGGGGGGGGAGGCCAAATGGTTCTTCCAGCCCCAGCAGAGCTGGGTGTGGCTGCTCGGGTGCCTTTCCAGCATGGCTGCTCTGCCCGGCTCCTGGACCGGAGCTCAGCTAATTTCTGAGGGTGGCTTTCAAGCCTGAATTGCTTCTCGGTACAATTTGCTGGAGGTTGCCTTACAAGCTGGGTAGATTGGCTGAAGAAGACATTCTTCAGGTGGAGCCCAGAAGCTGAGATGCGTGGCTGAGAAGATGTCCTTTCGGTTGGCACCAGCTTTTCTGGCTGGCAAGGAGTGGTGTGAGCTGTGCAGCTGCCTCAAGGACTGAGACTGGGGGGGGGGAGAGCCAGAGGTCAACATCTTTGACCTCTAGGACCAGGTCACCAAGGCCAGACAGGAGCTAGCAGAGGGGCTGGAGAGGTGGACAGGAGCCAGCCTTGAGATGTTGAGGGTGGGACATATTTTTAGAAGGTAAGGAGTAGTTTGGTCTTAAAAAGTGGTGCCCTGGCCCCCTTTTTGCCCCAGACCAACTATCATGGTTTCTACGTTAACTTGCCATTCAAGGTCGCTCACTTGAGTTCCGTCTCCCATCCCGAACAGTCACAGAGCCATGCAAAAGTGGAGTTACTGGGTTCCCACGGTATGCAAAAGCAGATTCAAAGATGGACAGACAATGGGCCTTTAGACGGGTCAGCTCCATGCCAAGGCCTGTTTGAGCCTCCCCCAAACCCACAAGGGCAGTTGTGGCAGGGGCATTAGAGATGGGGGTGAGCCTTAATATATGTCCCCCTGCAGCCCCCCTGGCCCCCCATCTCAAAGGCAAGTCAATGTCTTGGTATATATTGCTGACCTCCACTGTAAATGGTGGGAAGAGTCATGGAACAAAATGGCTTTTCAAGGAATGTTCAGTTGCTGTGGGAGATTGCTGTGGATCAAGAGTCCCATTTCCCATCAGGGACTTTGGGAAATGGGGACTTGCCCAAAAAAAGGAGGTGGGGGGGGAAATATGGGAGTTTTTTCCTTTGTGCCCTGCATATCCCATGAATCTATTCTAAAGATGAGAAGAAACAAAATATGTTATATATATTTTAAAAAATCCACACCTGGGGTGGGGGTGATCTGCAAATATGCCCCCAAGGAACTCAGCTTCCAGAAAAGGGGGCTTAATGGTAATCCTTTAATCCTCCTCAGACGCCCTTCTGCTGACAAGGAGCCTCTCCTAATTACACTGCTCCACCTGACTTTCCCACCAGCCCAGCTTCCCAGGACTGTGTGGAGGATGGGGGGGGGCAAGGACACTTTCAGTGCTGTTCTCAGTGCTGGGGGAGGGGGGGGAGGGGCAGGCCGTCCTTTAGTGAAAAGCAAAGCCCTAGAGAAGAGCAGCTTCTGCCCAGCCCATCAGCAATCAAAAATTTGCTTTTGATCAACTAGGAGCCTTCACTGCATTTAATGGATAGCGAAGTGGGTGGCATATATATTTAATAATAAATAAATTTAATGGTCTGGCAGCAGGACCCATTAAATAATTCTGTGTTTTTCAGTCTCTGAGAATCTACCACCAGTGGCAGAAGCAGCTAAACTTGTATCCTAGGTTAACATCCGGCCTTAGGATTGACAGTGAAGGCATCCAATGGGCTGAGAAGTTCTGCCTTTCGGGACCAACCAGCAAAGGGGGAGCAGCCAGCCAGGCCTGGAGATTCAGAGGTGGGAGCGGTGGCCAAAATCAGAAGTGCACGAGACACAGGATTCCTTGTGACCCTCCAAGGAAGTGGCAGTTGTGCTGAAGAAGCAGGAAGGGAAGGGGGGCTTTTGAACGGTGTTGGGGGAGTCCTTAGGGTCTCCTGGACCGCCAAGGAAACCAGCCGAGGGGTCGTGGAACAAATCCACGCAGGGGTCTCCCACAAATGATCGGGAGCATCTTGAGGTGAAGAGGAAGGGAAAGCAGACCGAGCGGGGTGGAGGCACAATCGGCCCTGCCCTCCGTCCTCCGGCTCCTCCGGCGGAAGGAAGGCCCTGCCGCCGCCCAGAACCGCTCCTTCCCGGAAGGCGCTGTCGGAAGGTGAGCCAGCGGCTCTGTCTAGGCTGCTTGCCGCCGAGCAGGGCCGGCCCTCGAAGTCATTGCGGAGGAATCGGCCGCGGCCTTCGGGGCGCCGCTGCTTTGAAGGGACGCCCCTTGCTTTCGGGATGCCGGCTGCCCGGTGTGTGACAGCGGCGGGAGAGGCGCAGCTCGGTCCTTCCTCCCGCCGCGATTCTCGGGCCAGCGAGGCTCGGCGGGAGCAGCCGCTGTGCGGAGGAGACGACGCGACCGCGGCTCCCAGGGCCAAGCGGCAGCTTCGCAGGGACGCCCGGCTAGTCTCTGTATCCCGCCGCGCCTCGGCCTCGCTTCTGGGAAGGGCAGGGCGCAGGGAGGCCGAAGCGCGCGCAGCGCTAATCCTCCCCGCCGCCACCGCCACCACCACCACGGAGCCCTGCCCGGAGCGCCCGGCGCTTTCCCTCCCGTCCGGGCCAGGGAAGGAGACCGAGAAGAGGCGGGTGGGGGGGGATACCTCGCTCCTCCCTGTTCGGCGGCTTCCTGAGGGCAGCGAAGGGGGCGTTGGGCGTGTGCCCGTGTGCGCGTGGGATTAGGTATTCGAACTGCGGTGGGGGAGGAAGTTCCCGCCTCTGGGCTGCCTCAAAGCAGCCTCTGCCCGTCCAAGAGCTCCCCTGGCTGGGATCCAGCTTGACCTTCTCAGGCCCACCCAGCCCTTCCTGCAGCTGGTGAGACCAGACTAGACTGAGCCATCTGGGCCTGGGGGGCTTTTAGCTTTCCACAGCCCCTAAGGGATTCCCCCTGGTGCAGATGCCCTCCGGTGTACATGCCAGGTGACCAAGAGTGGGGAAAGTTAGAGGCCAAGCCAAGGCCTTTTCTGCCTCCAAAGGATGGTCTGGCTGAAGCGTCCCTGGGATCTCCCTCGCAAAGCCCCTTCCTCTCTAGATCATCACTCAAGGGACGATCTTGGCTAATGATCTAGGCTTGTCTCCTGGTGCGACCAGAAAGGCCAGGCCTCCCCCCACAGCAGCAGCATCTGGAGTGGATGTGTGGTCTGCTCTCTTCACCACAATTCAGGCCACAGCAGAGCGGGGCGGGGGGGAGAGGGGGCTCCTTCTGCATTTTTTTAGACCTATTACCTCTTCCCCACCTTTGGCCCTTTTCTCCTGGTTTGAAAGAAGTCCTCTGACCTCCCATGACCTTGACTTGGTGGTGGCAAACAGGGAGCCCCTCTAATCACCCCAAACCTCTCATTGTTTATGAGTTTATATAAAATCACCTCCCCATCTTGGAATTCACATCTGTCTCTCTGCTGAGCTAGGACCCTCCCTCTATATCCTTTGCTGCTGCGGTGGCCCAAGAACATCTATTCCTAAATAACTTGGGAGAGAATTCTTCTCTAGAAGGTTTTAGAAAAACAGAGCTTAACATTGTGCAAGAGAGATACATATTCTCTTTATCAAGATTTTTCTTTTTCTACTGTTTAAAGTGATATCCCATTAATTGTCCAATAGTTTCCTGGGTCTGACCTTGATTTTCAAGAAGAAAATGGTATTTACACTGGCCACTAGATGTCTTCGGCCTTTCTTTCCATTTTTCTTCACTCTTTTTTTACTGAGTCAGTATAATATTCTCTCATAAGTGCCTTTGGGAACATTGCAAAAAGAAATTTGATGTTCACCCAACTGAGGTCAAAGGTCAGGATCATCAAGACATCACTGGACACCACCTACCTAGCATGGCTCCATAGATTATCCGGCCAAATGGGGGAGGGTCTCTTATTGTGACTGAGGGCCTCTCTCTGTTCTTAGCTGCCTGACTAGCGGAGGGTGGAGCTCCTCCTTTGAGGAGTCCCCCTCCCTTCACTCCAAGAGGCAGCAGGCTCTCCTCTGGGCATCTTCTCTGGCAGGGCCTGGTCTGGGCCTGGGATAAAGTCAACTCTGGGTCATCTGAAGATACGGTCGGGGCTTATAACCCCTCCCCCACCCCCTGCCCTGCCTTGCAGATAGTCTTAAGGGTGGCATTTAGCTAAGGGAACTGGGGTGTTTTCTCCTCGCCTGGACTGAGAAGCATGGCCAGCTTGCCTCCTTCTGCCCTCTGCCCCTGAGAACTGGCCTGCCCTGCTTCTTGGCCAGACTGCAGGGCAGGGGATGCCGATGTCCCTGGGCCACTTCCAATCCAGCTGGCTTCACTTCCCTGGTCAGCTTGCTGCCCTTTGCCAAAACAGTGACCCAAGGAAAGGAAGATTTGTCCTTGTCTGACAGCTTTAGCCCACCCCACCCCCCATTTCTCCCCCAAGCTCTTCCGGTTAAGTCTGTTGCTTTTCAGGAAAGTCACATTCACCCAGAGCTGCTAAAAAGTCCTGTTTTTTAGCTGGTCCCCCCCCCCGTGCGTGTTGCAGCTCCTTCCAGGAACACAGTTTCTGTTCCAGGGAGATTGGAGTTTATGATGCAATAATAACATGGCAGGAAGTTGAAGACACAGTAATTTAATAACTCACATTACCACAATTGGCCTGACTGTAAATTATGTTTGAAAAATTTCAGCTTCATGTGATTTTCCAAGGAAGAGCAGAGAAGAAGAGTTGGGGAGCAGTCCGGGGATTAGGGCCTCCTAACCCGATTTCCTGGAGTTGCTTAGGGCTAATCCCGAGGCGGATATGGGGGAATCTGCCACTGGCCCACTTCTTATTTCTAAGAGAGTCCTGGGCGTCCACGGAGAGGCTTCTTCCTCTTGTGTTCCATTGTGTAAACACACAACACACACTGACTGATGAACACTGCAACACTGTATACATAGAATTGGCTCAGCATAGAGCTTTTATTTTGTGCATCTCCCCAAAAATATTCCACTGGCTTCAAATCTTTTTGTGCATGGAAAAACGGCCTGGGAAGGCAGAGGGATGCCTTTTGCCCCCCCCCCCAAGATGCTCAGTGCAGCCAGGATGCTTTCAAAGCCCATGATTGTTTCAGGGCAAGACCAAAGGAGGCTCCCGCTCCTGGGAGTGAGAGGGGACAGGCAACCAATCCTGTTAACATCCTGGGGGGAACCTGCAGTTCCTGTATAGAGTCTAGACTGCTGAGCCTGAGTTGTTCCATTGTCTTAATTAGCCATTTGGAGCCACCTTGCAAGAGACAAAGCATGAAGAAAGGGGAGCAGCCAAATCAGGGGGCTTGATTAATCTTAGAAAATGCTCCCTACTGCTTTTGATGCCCCTTCCCCAGAGAGTGGCAGACCCCAGGAATTTTAGCTGAATTCCCTGGGAAAACGTCTCCTGGTCGCCCAGTCGACAGTGGAAGCTGGCTGGGAAGAAGCTGAACAGATGGCGTCTCTCCCCTCCCCCCCCAGCACCCCAGCACAGACCCCTTTCTCTTGCCCAGACCTCTCCTTCTGATACACCAAAGTCCAGCTTGGGAGGGTTTATAAAGATGGGGGTGCAAAAGAGGGAGACCGTGGCTGCCTTTGGAGAATTAAAAGTATTTTCAAATCCTATAATCTGCTTGGAGGTAATCAGCCTGTAGAAGAGGGTTTTATTTGGCTACGTTCCCCCAGAGCGCCCACTTCCCACTGAGAGAGCAAGGCCTCACCTGACTGCCTTCAGTACCTGAGCCCCTCCTGGCCAACGGGAGCTTCATCCTCCATCCATGGTAACTTCACTCTGCAAATGGAAACTGCCAAACCTCTCTGTCCAAAAAACATCCTTGTTTTTCTACCACTCACCAACATCCTTTGTGCACACAAAAAAAACAAGTTGCCATATTGCCAATAGATTCCATTTTAGGATAAGACTGGATATGCGTGTGAGATCCACAATCCCATCTACCCACTTTTCTGCATTTGGAAAAGATGAGTTAAACCTGGCTCAAAACCAGTAACTGTGAGAGGGACCTTGGAGTCCTAGTAGATGATCGCTTAACCATGAGCCAGCAGTGTGCAGCAGCAGCAGCCAAAAAAGCTAATACAATCCTGGGTTGTATAAAGAGAGGCATAGAATCAAGAACAGGCGGAGTATTAGTACCACTTTATAAAACCCTAGTGAGACCACACCTGGAATACTGCAGCCAATTTTGGTCAACATACCACAAAAAAATGTTGAGAGTTTGGGAAAAAATCAGAGAAGAGCAACTAAGATGATCAAAGGCCTGGAGACTAAAACATACGAAGAATAGCTGCGGGACTTGGGTTTGGCTAGTCTAAAGAAAAGAAGAAACAGGGGAGATATGATTGCAGTCTTCCAGTATCTGAGGGGCTGCCACAAGGCAGAAGGGGCCAGGTTGTTCACCAAAGCACCAGAGGGAAGGACAAGAAACAATGGTTGGAGACTGATCAAAGAGAGAAGCAACCTGGAATTAAGGAGAAACTTCCTGACAGTGAGGACAATCAATCAGTGGAATAGCTTGCCTCCAGAAATCGTGGGTGCTTCATCACTGGATATTTTTAAGAAGAGACTAGAGACAACCACCTGTCTGAGATAGTATAGCGCAGGGCTGGACTAGAAGACCTCCAAGGTCCCTTCCAGCTCTACTCTACTCTACTCTACTCTACTCTACTGGTGCAATGCAAGAACAGCCTTAACATTGATTTTGGATTAATAATGGTCAACATCGGCTCATACTAGCCGCATTATGTGAAAAAGCATTTGTTGTTTCCTGTCTGGACTTAACTGCCAATCCAACAAATGCTAAATGCCTCTAAAATCCAATTTTAGAGGCATTCATAGGGCAAGCTTAAATTACACTGTCAAAGTTGGTGGAAGCTCATAAAGAGAAACACAACATAGAAGTAAGAAGGAATTGTTTGACAACAATCAGTGGGATAGCTTGTGCCCCAGAGTTCTGAGTGCTCCATCACTGAAGGTTTTCAAAACTAGACTGGAGAACCGTTTGGCTGGGATGGTCTTAAGACTCCTGCCTTGAACAGAAGGCTGGACTAGAAGGCCTCCAGGCTAGGGCTATGATTCTATGAAAGTTCCTTCAGGGATACATATGGCTAGAATCATAGAATCCTGGAGTTGGGGGGGTCCTCAGTGCTCTCTGAGCTTGGTTGTCGTCATGCAGAGATTTCATTACCCAAACTAGGTAACACCATCAGGACTGGTAAGGAGTGTGGTTTACTCTCAGATCTGATGATTTGCCCTGTCAAAGCCCCAAACCTCTCTCCCTACCCTAATCTGTTTTTTCTGCCTAAGGGGAAAAAATCCTTACATTTGTCCTTCCTAAACATCCAGTAAGGTGTAACTAATATACTGTCGATGAATCAAGTCTCATTTTAAAATAATAAAAATGTTTAACTTTAAAATTCAGCCATTAAAAACCGAGTAGGGGTTTTAAACATTTTATTCCATTTTACGTTTTGGCACATTATCAGTATCTCCCAACAGTTTCTAGCTGCTTATAGAAATCAATTGTAGATTTAATGTCTTCCAAAGCACTTTCCAATTTAAAAACAACAACAACAACATTTGAAAAGCTGTTGACTTGTCAGGTCCAATGTACGGTAAGAAATCCAATTTAAATATTATATGAAGAAATGCAGTTCAAATTATTGCTGTGACCGTATTACTCCGGGGGGAAAACATGTCACCAGTCAGCAGTCCAATTCCACTTTTCAGCACCTGCCATCGAGAGCATCAAGCAGTTGACATAATAACGTATCTAGTTTTTTTACACAGCCCTACCAAACTGAAATAGAAGAATCCAGAGCCACCTTCTTCTTGATCATAAATGTCTCACAAAGAAAAAAAAAACAGTTTCTGTACAGGAAAGTTTTTATCTGCTCTCTTGGTTTTCCCCTTTTGCCCAGAAGACAAGTTCTGAGATTGTGCCACCCATCCCGGCTTCCACAGTCTGTTGATTCATAACATTCAAAAGGCATTCTGAATAATTGTTTTGTCATCTAATGCAACTCCATATAATTTGTAAATTATATTAGGAATTCTTTTACAATATGTATGGAGTGCTAAACATTCCTACACCAAAACCAGAGCAATGCTGCAGTGATGCCCTGAAGCCGAGGCCGCCAAAGACACCCGTTGCTCGGTGCCATTAGAGAGTTTGGCCTTAGCAACCTCCTTCACTGATGCGTGGGTCAAAGAGGAATGTGCACTTATGAAAATCTAGGGTAGATTTTGTTACACAGTCACTGACTAAACCAGAACATGCAACGTTTTCACCCCAGAGGGAGCTTGCCTGTCTCCTAGAGGGGTTCCACCAAGAAACAGGGATTCAAACTTGGGCGTGATTTGCCAACAGACCTGACCTTTGGTCTTGTCCAGGCAACATCTGGCTTTTCTTGCTTGGGTGGCACTCAGGGCATTGGTGCGGTGCCATGCATGAGTGCAGAAGCAGCTGGCTCAGGGCAACCCCATCAGAGGGGCAAATGGGGCTCCTTTTCTCCCATGGGAGAACAGGAATGCAGTGGACCTCGGGAGGGCAGGCTGCCTCTCCAGGGTGGAGGCTGGGGGTCTCCTCCGAGAGGGCTGACTGGTGAATTTGTCCCAGTGGGCGAAGATGTGAGAAGCTCTTGCATCGAGTCTAGATTGCAGGGGGGGGGCTGAGTTTCTGAAGAATTCCTCATCCCAAAAAGGGTGTTTAACTCATAGATGCTCATTCTGAGAGCTGAAGGTCCCTGGAGAAGAAGGGCCGATGACTCCAGTTCTCAGGAGGTTCAGCAGGGAGAGCTCAGGCTCAGCAATGGGGTAACGTCCATGTTGGCTTCATTCAGGTATCCTGAGAGATTGCTGTGAAGTAGCCTCATTCCCAGATACTGAAGGTTATCTTAGAAGATGGCATGGGAGGGGCACTGCCAGGTTTTACCAAGAAGTTTAGCAAGAGGGACAGGGTGGCCTTAGTATGGGGGTGCCAAGCAAAGGGAATCTTCTGACCCCTGGCAACAGGGAGATGGATGCAGCGCAAACTCGATGGACGGGGTGCCCATAATGCAGAGACCCGCGACAGGCTGATCATTATATTACCTTCCACAGTTTGTACACAGTTCAGTCATTATGCATTCATTTGGTTGCCGCGGCAGCCAGCAAAAGTCCCATTGTGTTCCTTTCCTGATTTCCCCTTTCTCCCCCACCCAACCACCCCCCTCCTCACACTCTGTTTTATTATGATTGTTATTAGCATCTTATTTACAGTTTGACAGAGTCCCGGGATCCCTTACAAGCCATTCTGTGGCTTTAATGTCTGGAAGAAAGAGGCCCCTCCGAGGCTGAATGGAGTTTGGGGATTGATTGTTTGACCAAATGCAAACTGTGGGGGCCATTTATTTATGTCAGGAGGAGAATAGGCTGGGAGGATCAGCCTGTGAGCCAGGCGAGGAAGGGCAGGCTGGGAAAAGGCCCAGAAGAGCTGAGCAAGGCCATTCACCACCTCCCCATCCCCCCCCGCCTCCGATGGCCCTGAACTTGGGGGAATCCGAGAAAGCCCCATTCCCAGGCCACCTTCCCTCTTGATGACGAGGGCTTGTGGGGCTGGAGCCCCAGATGGGCCAAACCGAGGGCTCCCCACCTCCCTGTGTTGCCCAAAGAGGAGGAGCAGGGCCCTTGGGAAGGGGGGGGAGAACCAGTGGGGAGGCCAGCCTTCACCCACTTTGCAAGGGAGGGAGGTGGAAACTGACCATCTGGCTCTGGGCTCCCCTCAAGTGGTCTTTCCTGCAGAGCTGGAATGCAGACTCCATCTTGTTTTGCACAAAAAGGGTATTTCTTGTAAGACTTCCTGCTGCCCTTTGGACATGGAGACCAACCTTGAGGCAACTTTATAATTTCCCACCTCTAGCCAAAGAAGTTCAGGGGACAAAGTCAGGCCAGGGAAAAAGCTCTACACCCAAGACTTTCCTTTCTGGGTAAAACCAGCAACTGAAATCCGAACATAGTGGAGTGAAACTTTCTCACCTGGATCCCTGGCTGCAAGTGTAGCTGACAGCTGCCACAGATAAGAATAGCTTTTTGGCAGGATGAGGCCACTGCAGGGACTGCACTGGAGAGGATGAGGGGCTTGTAGGCAAAGCCCACAAAAAGGTCAAAGGGTAAAGGAGAGAAGGTGAAGGGGAGATGCAATCCAGGTCTCTCCAAGCCCCCGAAGACCTATTTTCTGTACTGCCCAAGGGTGGCCAGCTGGATCCGCACTCGAGGCAAGGAGGAATCTCCTGGCCATCAGAGCTCTTAAGCAGTGGACCAAGCTGCCTCTGTGGTCAAGGGGCTCCTCGGTGGAGTTTTTCCAACCAAGGCTGGGCATCCATTTGTCCATGAGGGGAGGAGAACTCCTGCTCTGAGTTTGGGGTGGAAGGGAGAAGAAAGACCACTAAGGCTCTGGCAACCCTTGGAATCAATGACGTTGTACAGGGCAAATCGTGGCTTTTCACATGGAATGTTTCTGTCATTATTTGCAAACAGCATCACAAATCAAGGGAAAATGCACACACACACACGCCCCTGTTCACAACCTCATGCATACAGATATCAGTCTTCTATGTTCAGATCAAAGGTGCACAATTCTTGATCAGCATTGCCTAAATCGAGGAGAAATATGAAGATTTAGAGAAAAGAGGGGTCCCTCCTGCATCGGAGCCCCCCCCCCATGGTGGCCTGGGTTCAGGGCCCATCTCAAGCCATCACCTGGGGTGAAAAGAGAAGGGAGGGGGCACTGGCAGAGAAAACTTGAGTGGAAGAGGAAGAGAAGTTTTCACTCAGCCCAGGCACACAATGCTCTTCTATTCTGTGGATCATGGAAGCTAATCCACTTCACTTTTAATTGGCATTTGAACTAAGCTGATTTAAACCTCTTCACCTTCTCAGGAGCCTCCTTTGCCCATTACTGGCTGGCTGGCTTTCTGAAATCTCTCTCCCCCCCCCATTACTTTAGCCCCAAACAACAATCTGCCCTCATTACCATTCTGTCCCCAACACAATGATATCTTTGTATGAGGAGGGAGGGGGAAAGACCAGGAGGGGGGAATACCAAGCCAGCTCTGAAACAATGAAGAGTTTTATGAATTAAGCAGGTCACTGGCAAAGGAGCGCTTTGCTGGGCTTCATTAACAAATGTGCTGTCCTGTTCACACACCCCCCCCCCTTGCCTACAATCCCTCACTAACCTTTTGCTCCATCCAGCCTTTGACAAGCTTCCAGTGGGGCTAGTGCCGGTGAGGAACCTTGGAATAACTCTGTACACAAAAACACACATGGCATTTACTAGTTTCATAACTGACGGGGGGGGGGGGGTGAGAGAGAGATTGTGAAACGTTCTCTAGAAGCTGGCAAAATGGCCAGCAGGGCAATGCTTGAGCACCCGAACCCGAAAGGGACTTCCTGGCTGGGCGCCTCTTGGCCCCCACAGCTCTCCTCTCTCCCAGGAACAAAAGAAGCCCTTCCACTGCAACCTGTTCCCTCTTCTCAGCTGCAGCTGCTCTCCCAGCTACCACCTGGGAAGCTCAGTTCGGATGCTGCTGTGAGTGCTGGCATCCCATGGATACAAGAAATCGCCTTGCCAGGCAGTGGCCAAAAGAAGCTCCTCTCCCGTCCCCTCCTTTTTTCTTGGGAAGGTGGGGGGCAGACCATTGCTGGTGCTTTTGTTTTATTTCTTGAAACACCCCCCTCCCCACATGGATTTGCCAACTGCAGTTAACTTTGGATCTTTGCATGAAATTTTACAGAAACTGCCTTAGGGCAATAATTTCACAGGCAGAGAAACACACCTTTTAAAAATAATGGTGGTCTAAAAAGGAACCCCGTTCTTCTGAAAGTGTTTTCTGGGACCAGCTCATCTGCCAAGCAGCTAGTTTATCACGGGTTACTCAGGATAAATGTTAGGATAAGGGAAAGCATATTCTGACTGCAATGAACCGGAGCTGGGAATCTTCCCTCCTGTGGATTTCTTAAAAGTGGAGGCTGGACAACCATTGACCAGGAGTGGACTCTTGTCCTGGCCAGAGGTTGGGCCCAAGTGCCTTTTCCAACCTTTGGCTGCTTCAGGTCTCTCTTTAATGTGGAAAGAACACCAGTCCCGATGGACAGTTCAGCTGCTCCTTGACCCAAGACTTCTCTCCACTAATATGGGTCTGTCTGGTGGGCCATGGAAAAGTAGAAACTCTGCAAAAGAAATTCACAGCTCACGTTCTGGAGCACCACACTGAAATGAGGCAAAACAAAGGTGATGCCTGTTGCACTGTGTTAGGTCAGCCCCTGATCTACCTGATTAGACAAAGTCAGAGAGAAGAAATATCGCCATAAAGCCAGGCCAGCATAGCTGAGTTTCGTTGCCTCTTTTTATCTAGATTTGTATTCAGGGAGGGAAGAGCAAAACTGAAAAAGTCTTACATAGCCCACAAAACTGAGGAGGTTTGAATCTGACACACACCCACAGCAGGGACCAATGCAAGAAGCTGTTACACATTCAGACAAGGACAATGACTCTGGTTAGTTTGCCATCGGGTAGAGCTGCTGAGGACCCCCTGAAACATCGGAGAGCTGGAAAGGCAGGGGAAGAACCCACCTAGGGCTGGGATCCTTTCTTAAATAGGGCTTCTCTTTTACAACCAAAAAAAGTGCAGAGAAGAGCAACAAATCTGGCCAGGGGCCTGGAAGTCAAATTCTAGGAAGAATGGGGCAAGAACTGGGCTTCTTTAGCCTCAAGAGGAAAACCCTGAGGGAAATCATGAAGAAAGTCTTCCACTGCTTGAAGGCTGTCCCAGGGAAAGGGGGGGGGATTTAATCTCCATGCACCGAAGGATAGAACAAGATCAGGCGGTGGGGGGGGGGGTAGAAGCCATAGAAGGAGACCAAAGTCAAAATAAGGAGGAATTTCCTAACCATGAGAGCTTTTGAAAGAGGTAAGAGTCTCCTGGAGTTGTGGGGGTTCCTGAGAGATGCCCATTAACCACAATAATTTTGTTTGTAGAATTGGCTTCATAAGATGGCCTAATTCACACAGGATGCTAGAATAATGAGCCACTTTACCCTAGTCTAGTGGCTATGCCAATCTAACCATTGACACTGGGATGGAGCCATTGCCAGCCTAGGTATCCTGAGCAATGCACACGGAATGTCTGCGATGCTCTTCTGCTAACAGTTAGTCTGGGGAGCAAACGGGCTCTGGGCCCCAACTTGGGCTGGGCCACTGGAAAACGGAGGAGACCCCAGACGCTGCTCAGCCTCCACCACCACCCCGGGCCAGGGGCAGACCAGAGGCGTCGGCCCCTGGGGGAGGCTCTCGCCGGGCCCTCCCACCAGGCTCTCGGTACCCAACTTGAAGAGTCGGCCATTTTACAGAGGCTACCTAAAATGGTAGCTGCCCTCGCCCTGCCTGCCTTCCCTCTCACCTCGCCCCGCCGCTTCCGAAGGGAAGAGAGGAGGTCACAGGAGGGGAAGCTGCTGGGAGGAAGCGGCCAGAAAGACAGGAAGGCAGAAAGGCGCCTCTGTCTTTGCCCGGGAGAAAGAAAAGCCGTTGCGTACTGAGGCTGGGATGGCGGGGAGGGGAAGGCCAGCCCCGGGGAACTGGAATCTTCCCTTTTGTCTTTGCCGAAGCCCCCTCCCCAAGTCGCCCGCTTTGACTTTTCCCACAGAGGTAGCCAACTATCGGGAATGCAAATGAGGTTCATTATGCAAATGTATGCAAATCAAATTTAACTCTAAAGGAGGAGGAGGAGGAGAAAAGCGGGCCCCAGAATTCCTAATGAAACGTCCCTTTGCAGTCTGCCGCGGTCGGGGTGAAAAGCGCCGGGGTCTGCCTCCGGCGGGGGGGCTGTGGCTGGGGTCGGAGTGTGGGGGTCATTAATTACTCCTTCGTCGAGAGCCGAGTATTCCCACCCTTCCCTGCCTTCGGAGAGCCGCTCCGTTTCCCCTGGCCACTCCCAAACTGGAACAGGCCGCTCCTTAGCAGGAGTTGGCTCCTCTCAGCCACCCCCGCTTCTGGGAGGCTGCCGTGCCGAGGAGGGGCTGGCGCAGGGGGACGGGTGCTGCCCACCGCGAGCGAGGAGGGCGCGAGATGGGCGAAGCAAAATTAAGTGGCGGCCGGTGGAGCCAAAGCACGAAGCCGCCCAGCATACGAACCTGGGTCACCCCAAAATGCTTCCCAGGAGCAATGCGCTTCCCGGCCGCCTCCTAGGCCAGCCCCGTCTGCCGACCTTGGCTATTCTGGAGGACGGACGGGGCTCTCGGGGCGCTGCAGGGGCAGAGGCGCAGGATGGGGCAAAAGCTGAAGGACAGCCGCGGGGAGTGGGGCATATCGCTGCACAACTGATTTCTTGCAGAGAAAATATTGAGTCTCGGCTTCCCCTCAAAATGAACCGGTAATCCAGTGCTATCTAATGCAGAAGAGATTCCCCAAGTCTTTCTTTTGCCTCCAGAGAGCAAATATGCCTTTCCCCCAAACAGAACAAGGTAGAGATCAGCCATGTCTCCCCGCTGAAGGCCTCCTGGGAGAAGAGTCACCAGGCACAGCACCAGAGGCGCAGCTGTTCAGGACACCCAAATTTGGGCCAAAGAAGAATCTTACAGCCGTTCTCAACTGGCATTAATTTTTAATTCCAGATTTTGAATTGATCAGGTTTGGCTTTTCCCAGTTTGTGGACTCTATCAATTTCTGGGCAAGGATGAAAGCATCGGCCTAGGGGTGGCTCCACCTGTTCCCAGCTGCCTGGTGATCATTTCTCCATCCTTGTCGGTGTCACACTGGGTAAAAACCACACTGGGGAGCCCCTCACCCCCCAGCTCCACCCATTGAACCAAGTATGTCAAAGACCTCACAGCTTCATTCACACACTTACTCAGCTTTAAGTTGGTTTCGGGTTTTCATAGCTTAGTGCACTTTACAAACCAGCCGATTTGGCCAACTTATGGCCTGCCAGAAAGGCTGCAGTGGAGGGAAAAGGCAGCTGGTGCATTTGGAGGTTTCCCAGGTATTTTATTCCACCAGGAATCTGTGGGGCTGTTTGTTAAAGTAATTCTGGGGTAAGGAAAATGAGTTACATTCAGATGCTATTGTTTTCCCTCATCCACACACAGTGCAAAGTCTGGAAACATTCAACATCTGTTTAGCTACAACACTTTTAAGGGAATATTCCTATTGTTCAGGTGGGCAATTTTTTTCAGCATCAGTTGCCCTGAATAATCACCAATACCTGCATCAAGTGGGCAAAGAGAAGCTTAGTTTTTAAAGAAATCTGGGCAGGAGGGTGAGGGTCCATTATGAAACAACCATTCTGGGAAAGAGGAGCCCTCAAACATTGTGCCACATAAATTAGCTTGTAAGATGCCACTGTAAGATCCTTTGTTTCCAACTTCTGTGATGGCAAAAAGTTGTTTCCCCAAGGCTCATGTTTCAGAGCAAACCCCCCCACCACCACCACACAAAGCACTTTTCAAGGTTTCCAGATGCAAATCCTTCAGCTCATTTAGTCAGGTGGTCTCTCCCCCCCCAGGCATTTGGGCTGCAAACATATCAGAAGCTGCAGCTGAGCAGGTGTTTCTGCCTAGTCTGGCAAGCACCAAATCCAACAGTCAACAAGGCCCCAACCCCTCTGAAGAGAAGGGGTGAAAGGGGACCTGGAGAGAAAATTCCCAGTCCTGGCAAAGAGCATTAGCGAGGCAGGATCTGCCTGAATTATGCAATTTCAGAATTTCAGATATGACTGAATGTTAAACCACCACGTATTTCCTAGGAAGCTCCATTCTCCTGAATTATGGAGTTATTTTGTTTGAGGGGTGTGGTATCCCCTCATTCAAAAAATAAAATACAGATGGGAATAAAATATATATGCCCAAATTAAAAAAAACGGAAAGAGTGTTTATGGCTCTCTTTTGCTGTGATAACCCAGACCAGTGGTGGCGAACCTATGGCACGGGTGCCAGAGGCGGCACTCAGAGCCCTCTCTGTGGGCACACGTGCCATCACCCCAGTCATAGGCCTTCAGCTGGGTTTTATAAAACCTTTTCACTTTAGGCCTCCATGCCGTGTACAACAACAAAAAAAGGTTCAATCAATCAATCAATTTCAACTTCTCGTGGGAAACGCCCACCTAATGGGCCACACTCCCCCCAATTGGCCACATCCAGCCAATGGGCCACGCCCACCCGGCACCCGACGATGCATAAGTGGGTTTTGGGTTGCAGTTTGGGCACTCGGTCTCTAAAAGGTTCGCCATCACTGACCCAGACTGTATCCCCTTGCACATCCGAGAGCCAGCCCAAGAGAGCGGCTCCCCAAGATTCACCCGGAGAGAAAAGGCAGCCAGGCCTTCCTCTCTGTTCACTTTTGGGGTAGCTTCTGAGAACCCTCAGAGGGCTTCGATGATGTCCCCAGCTTGGAGGGGGTTAAAAATGGAACTGCCTTTCCACAAAGCAAACCAACCATTTCAGCACTGTGGACAGAGAATTCGCCTGAAAGACTTCCAGACTTGCTACCTTTGCCGGGCGCCCTCTTCCCTCCGTCCCTCCCTCACCATCCCCTGGATACATTTGGTGCCCCAACACAGGGAAGGAGCCAATCTGCTCAGCTGCTGTTCACCCTATCGTTATAATCATTGCTTGCCAAGTATTCTGGCAATTTGATTTTGATTCTGCTTTCTGGAGAGAAAGGAGATTGTTCTTCTTTTAATATCAGAACATGGCTAGTACCGGTATATTCCCACATTCTCATCATTTCTCCGGGCCAAGCAGACTGAATTTTTTTGCATACCCAACTCTGTACTCACCTCACCTCTGAGAACAGAGGTACTGGAGGATGCTGTGCTGGACAGCCAGCTTTAGCGGCATTCATTTAAAGAAAGTTTTTTTTTAAATGTTTGATATCACTGTTAGTATTTCAAAACAGCTACAACTCAAAACGTTACTGCTTTGAAAAAATCCCAGAGATCTCAGTTCCTCAGAAATAGGATGGGGATTTTACCCCTTAAGAATGACAACTCCCAGGAAAGCCATTTCTCCCCAAAACAAAAATGTTGGAGAATGCATGAGAGAGGAAGGAAGGGGGAGAGAAGAGGAGCAGTGAGAAGGGAGACAATCCCATCCAAAAAAGCAGAGCAATGGGAAACAAGCAGGCAGTTCCAGGACAGGTAAAGAGCTCCCCACCCCCTTATCCCAGATGGCCCTGCTGCATTTTGTACCCAGAGGAGACCAATGGCTGCGTTTCCTCTCTGAGCTGCCTCCCGGCCCTTTGT
Organism: Bothrops alternatus; assembly: GCA_034064705.1. NCBI lineage: Eukaryota > Metazoa > Chordata > Lepidosauria > Squamata > Viperidae > Bothrops > Bothrops alternatus. Next base: position 3,530,027 of record JARGCV010000988.1, read on the forward strand.
CCTTGTCTCTTGGCCAGTGGAGATGTGCAGGCTGCCCCTGACCGAATCTGGATGCAACAGAGGGAAGAGGAACATCCAGGAAGGAAATGGAACCCACGTGGGGGGTCTCTCTCTTCCTTTCATGCCTCCCACAAACACCCAGCAGCTTTGACACTTCTTCCTTAAGAGACCCTCCAGGCGGTTCTAGAATCTTTGGGGTTCTGAACCACCATGGCACCTCCAGATTTCCTGCAAAGGGCTGAGGAAACGCAGGCAAGATGACAGCCACGGCAGGTACCCCAGCTGGTCATTTTGAAAGGGTCTGATCTGTGGGATCGGAAGGCCCCAAGAAACCCAGGGGGGGGGAGTCTGTGAGGGGAGCAGGTTCACCTCTGGCCCCAGAAGTTCGCGGCTCCCAGCCTCTGGGCCGGGTCCCCCTTTCTGGTCCTGCCACTACAAAATGCTGGACAATTTATCTCAACCCCTAAGATGTTAATCAATGTGAGGAAATGAATTAATGCATTCATCTAGGAAAGGATTCTTTAGCTGCAATATGACAAATGTAACATGTTACATCTACATCCATGTAGCTTAATATTTATTTGTTAAATTTATATTCTGCCCATATTTACCATTCAAACGTGAAAGTAAATTACTGGGTGAGTTATGGAAATTTAGTCTCATGGCACCAAAGCCAATAGAATTCTTTATAAAGAATCAATAAAACAAACTCAGTAAATGGAAATATGAGCTTAACTCTAGCAACCAATCTGGGGCAATACACAAAGGATTCCCAGGTAGGAGTAATACTCAAATAACAGGAGAAAGTAAGAAAGTGAGGAAGTACCAAAAACTGCAAGACATGTGTGAACCCAACCCAATTTACGATTCCCAGTTCTGTGTAATTAGTCACCAAATTAAGGATGCAGACCCAATCCGGACAAAACCCGTCCTGAGACCCGATGCCAGAAAATGGGGCTTACCGGAGACCGGCCAGTGTGGACAGCATTGACCTGGATAGCCAGCGCCCTCTTCACACGTGGTGTTACGGAGAGGAAAGGGCAACGGGAAGAAGCCCCGGTTCAAGCAGGCGCTGCGCCCGGGCCTGGGTATCTCCCGGCAGGGCAGCCCTTCGACGGGCAGAGGCATGGCCGGGAGGTTCCCGCCTCTCCGCGCCATGGCGCTCACCTCCAGTCCGGGCTGAGGGCGGCGACGGCCAGACAGAGCGGCTTCACCCGCCCGGGCGCGGGAGGGATCTCTGCCTGGCTGGCCGCGCCTGACCGAAGGCCCCACGCCGCCCTTGGCCCGCTGCCCGTCCCACGCGGGACCCGAACCGCCTCCTCTCATCGATTCCGCGCGGTCGCCCGCAGAAGCAGGCAGGTTTCGGCCCCACTTCAGATTCGGCTTCGGCCTTCTTGCTTCTCTTCCCCAGGCGTGTAATGGGGTTGTTTTTACTTTCGGTTATCTAGCTTTATGAAGACTTGACCCCACTCATACAGCTAGATAACCAAAGATAACAACCAACCCCTGCAGGCAGCCTTCTTTCTCTCCGCGTCCGGGAGGGGAGGGAAGCCGGGATGCCGCCGCCGCCGTTGCCGCCGCCGCCGCCACGCTCACCTCCGAGGCCGGGAAGGAGGCCCTCCGAGCTCTGGGAACGGCGCGGGCCGCCGGCCGATGTTTGGGCCAAAGTCAGCGGCGCAGACGCCGCCTCCCCCCCCCAAACGCGAGGCGAGGCTGAGGGAGGGTCCTGCCGGGGGACTCGCGAGGGAGGCCTGCGCGAGGAAGCCGCTTCGCAGGGTGAAAGGCGTAAAACCCGCGGGATTTCAAGGCCTGCCCGGATCACTCGGGGGCTTTTCAAGAGGCGGAACGGAGCTCTGGACGGTTCACTCCAAAGCCCCCGGGGGCTTCTCTCTCACTGGGCTTTTTCGGTGCGGCTGTTACAAGCACCTGCCCGCCCGCTTCTCCTCCAAAAGCGCCCACCAAGGCGCTCGCAGGGAGGAAGCCCGACGAAAGCAAAGGAAAGGAACTGCCGGGCCGCCCCGGAGCCCCTCCAGGATTCAGGAGCGGAAGAAAGCGGCGGCCTCTCGGGGCTTCCGCCCCGGGAAGCCTTCCGTCCGCCTCGGAGCAGCTACCACCAGGCTGTCCGCGGTGCGAAGCACGAGGAGGCTCGGCAACTTCACAACCACGGCACCGGCTTCCCGGAGGAGTTGCCCAGCCAGTGCCCGCTTCGCCCCGGGGCGGCTGGGCCCGGCGGCTCCGGGACGCCCTTTGCGCCTCCTCTCTGCAACTGCGGCCTCCGGAAGAGCGGGAGGGCCGAGGGCGTCGGGGTCGCCGGGGAGGCAGCCTTGGCTGGCCGATCGGAGTTCCTCGGCAGGAGACGGAGCCAGGAGAGACCCGCGCCGTCCACCGAGGATCCTGGCTGGGCCGCCGCCTGCAGTAGCCGCCGCGGTGCGCACCCAGAAGCGGAGCTGGGAGCTCCGGAGCCCCGAGGGAGAGGCCGAGTGGGGAACGTCCCCGTCGGAAGAGAGCCGAGGCGCCCCAGAGCTCCGCGCGTCCGGAAAGGCTCCCGAAGGCCGAGCCCGGACGCCGAGGGTGGCGCGGGCTCCGTGGGGTCCGGGCGGGGCCGCAGCCGCTCCGAGCGCCGGCCGCCCGGCGGCGAAAGAAGCCCGGGAGGGGGACGCCGCGCCCGGCCCCTCCGTTCCTCGCCCCCGCCCGCCGCCGATTGGCTCCGGCCCGCTGACGTCACCGGCCCTGAGGCTCTCCTCACCGGGCGGGAGAGACCGGTCCGCGGGGCCCGCGCGGCGCAGGCGCCCAGGAGGCCGCGGTTGCGCTGGGTCCAGACCCGCGGCGGGCGGCTCGGCCCCTCGCCCGGGCTCCTGGGAGGTGACGGCGGGCGAATCCCGACCGCAGCCGGGCTGGCGCAAAACGGCTGGGCCCCGTCAGCGCTCCGGAGCCGGCGCTTCCGAGGAGGGCTGCGTGGGGCCTGCGGGCTGCTTAGCTCTCCGGGGCAGCTTCGCGCGGCTCGGGTTTCTCACCGCTCCGCGTCCGGGAATTCGCCGGCGAAGCTCCCCCCCCCCCAGCTTTTCTCTCTAAGCCCGGCCGCGGTTGGAAGGACGAGACTAATAGAGGCGTCCGTGTCGTGTATTCCCACGTCACGCTTTCCCCGTGTGCAGCGCTGCTGCCTTGGCAGGATTAGCCACCGTGAGGAGCGCTCGGCCACGGTGCGAACGGCCCTGGGGAGCTATTCTCTCTGAACGGCGCTTTTCTCCGGCGCAGGGACAGGTAGAACCGCCGGGGGCTCCGGTACGCGACGCCGCCTGGTCAGCCGCCCTCACAGCTCTTTACGGCTTTGGTCTCGGCACCTCCACCCCCCCCCCCTTAGGATGGACTGAGACGACGAGGCAGGTTCCCCCTCCGTTCAGTTTCTGGTTTTACCTTTTTCCAGAGAGGATGAGCGTCCCTGGGCCGGTTTTGGTCCCAAGCGGGGCCTCCTCCTTTGCGAAGGTTCTCGCCCCCAGGAGTCTCCTCGACGGCAACTCACGCCCCACGTAACTCCCTCCCCCAACGGGCTGCTTTCCAAGAAGTCTGAGGCTGGGGCACAAGCAACGAGCGGAGATCTTACTCCCTCCGGGCGGTTGAATTTTTAATCTCGCCTTCAACGGGCGCCGGGCTGCCTCGAAAGGGGGCGAACCGGCCCGGGTGCCCTGCAGATGGAAGCGCTGCTGCCCAGGAACGGAGTCGGTTGCCGTGCGAGTCGGCGGGAAACAGCAACGGCCAAACCCAGTTTTCCCTCGCGCCCGATTTATTCTGATTTCGGGGAGCTCCGGAAATTCTTTTACAGCCTCTGTGGGAAATTTAACGGGCGGGGAGGCATCTCAGACCGTTGTCCAGAAGCAGCTGAACACACGCAGGCGGGCGGCAGGCACACCCGTCCCGGGTCACCTTTTGGAGCCAAAAGGTTCTGGGACATTCTGCGCAGTCTGAATCAGGTTTCAAAAACACATCTCTTTTCTGAGATCGAAATCTATCCGGCTTACGGCAGAGAACTTCCTTGGCTTGATCCACCGTGGCCGTGGCCGCTGGGTTAGGTGAACATGCCGGAGAGACCTCTCTCTCGCTCCCGCGATTTGGCAGCAGGCTTTTCTACAGGAAACGGAAAGGTTGGATTACAAGGTTTTCGAATTAATGTTTAAATCGGTCCGTCCGTCCGTCCGTCTCGAGCCGCTTTCTTTATCTGACGGTGAGATCAACGGGGCTGTTTGCCGTTTCTTTCTCTACAAGCAACAGCTTCGGATTCTGGGTGGGTCTTGCCCTAATTCAGAGTCCAACGGAAGGAAAAGCGACTTTCTTTGGTTTATAACTGAAAAAAAATGCGGGTATCTACAAATCCGTTTCTTTCATTCTGCGACTAATTTATTAATTTAAGCATCCTTCCAGACTTTGGATATTTTAAAGAATTGATTTGCTCTGGTGGTTTTTAAAGCAATCTCCTGGAATATGAGTATTTAATATCCACGATTTAGCCAAAACGGAAGATTGATTAAGGCCCAGGGTTCCCCACAGGAGCTCCCTCGCCTGTTCCAATACCCGGAAGCGTTTCTTTCCCTATAGCCCAAAGAGAAGCTAGGAGCCCCAATCCGGGAACTGGGAGCAAGCCTGCCATTCAGCACAATCAGCCAAACAAGCTGTGGGAGAGGATGGGGTCGCCATTCAGGGCTGCCCTTTTCGGGAGTGGATTAAATCCCCAACATCCCAACTGTTGAAGGGTCCTCAAAGGCACCTTGCATTTTCCGCATCAGAGTAGTCTCTAGTCTAGGCCAATAGGTCCACTAGGGAAGAAATTCAAATAACTGAAATAATTTATGGGATGATATTTCAATACATGAATGTGCGATTATTTGTCTGCAAGGGTCACACTTTGATGACTGACATAGGTCTGATGCACCCTCCCCCAGAAGTTGTACTTGAGGCTAGCATAAAAGTAAAGACAAATTTTGATTTCACAGACCTTTTGTTCCATAGAATCACACTCTATGGATTTAATTATCTCCCCTATTACCGGTATTAAAAATGATAGTTTGGTAACAATTTTGGGTGCCATACCTTTTGGGTATCCCCATTGGGAGTCTTGGAATATTCATGAGCAGGAAGAGTCATGTGGTAACTCAGTCAGCCAATGTGAAGAAAGTGCTACTGAGTCTGTGCAAAAAGGTATTGAGTTAGGAGCTGGATTTTCAGTCTCAGGTTTGTCTCTGTATCTCTCTGTAAGAAGTCTTCACTGAGCTATGTTGCTGTAAAGAAGAATGTATGGTACTGTGAATATTTTGATATAAAGAAGTTATTTTGAATCAGCTAAATGCAGTCAACTGTGAGAGCTTCTGGTTTATTTTTTCACCAACACAGAAATTAAAATTCTCTAACAGGTTATGGGCTCAGAGCTTACTAAGGACTGTATTGTAATTTAAAGCTGGAAGAAATTGCCTGTTTAGAAAGTATAAGAACAAGGCAGAATTAGCAGAATGGCTGCAATGGAATTTGAGGAAAGCTCTGTGCCTCGTTTGGGCCAGAAGAATTACATTGTGTGGGCTGCTAAAATGGAATGTTTGCTCAAGGCTAAAGAGCTGTGGTATATCGTAGAAAATCCACCACAAGTGTTTGCAAGCTGCTGATCAGAAAAGTCATGATCGACCAATGGCTTATCTCATCTTGAATTTAGATGATGAACTAAATGTTGCAAATTTAAAGACTGCAAAGGAGATTTAGTTGAAGTTGAGAGCTGTGCACATGAATGTTTCTGCATGCAATATAGTGCAATTGTCAAGAAAACTTTACAGGGCTTGTTTGCAACCAGGTGAATCTGTGGAACAGCATTTAAATAAAATGCAAAGTTTATTTTTGGACTTAGAACAATGTGGGATTAAATTCCCTGAGTCCCAAAAGGTTTTATTGGTGTTGAACACTTTAGATAAAACCTGGGGCACAGTTTCTGCGATATTTGAGTGTAAAGAAGAGCAAGACTTAAATTTTGAGGCTTTAAAGGAATGTTTGCTTAATGAAGAAGAAAAGCAACCTTTTAGGAACAGCCACAAGGAGGTGAAATTCCTGAGGAGGGGGTCCAGACTGCAAGTCTCCGGAGAAGAATCAAAAGAGAGATTTTGCAGGCAAAGAGCTCAGGAGGAAAAGAATTGCTACATTTGTGGAGAAAAGACTCATTTGAAAAGGAACTGTTTGCAGAGGAACAATTTGCAGCGAAGGACATTTGTGCAAACAAAAAAGACTGATTTGCAAAAGGAACATTTTGGTGTTGCAAAAGTTTGCTATAGCAACAACAGAGACAAGTGGCTAATAGATAGTGGGGCAAGTCAAACAATTGTTAATGACTCTGAATTATTTTGCAGGTTCGTTCCAGTAGTATAAGAAGCTGTGGCTTTAGCAAATGGCCAGAAAGCAAAAGTCATCAGAACAGGCGATGTAAAAATTCCATATTTAGAATCAAGGTTTACCAATGTGCTTTCCTGAGATGGAACATAATTTGTTAAGTGTGTCTAATTTAGACAAACAAGATTTTGAGGTCATTTTTGTAAATGGGAAGTGTCTCATCAAAAGGAATGGGAATATTTGTGCAGAAGGCATAAAGGAAGATAACCTATATGTATTGCAGGGACAAAAGGTTCAATGTTCCCATATATTTATGAATGTTGCAGAGCATGATTCGTGTGTTCATCTTCTACATAGAAGACTTGGCCATGCAAGCTTTAAAGTTTTGCAGCAAATGCAAGAGTTTGCAGAAGGGCTAAATTTGAAGGGATGCAAAACGTATTTGGACTGTGCAGTATGCAAAGCATCGAAGTCAAAGGCATTCCCAGTTAGTAAATATAGCACAAGACAAACAAAAAGAGCTTTAGAGCTGGTCCATGCAGATCTGGTGGGACCTATGCAAGCCAGTTTGGGAGGAGCAAAATATGCACTGGTAATTGTTGATCATTATAGCAGGTATTTGTTTTGCTACTTGCTTAGAGGAAAGACAGAGGTGCTACAACAATTCAAACAGTGGGTACGTTTTGTAGAGAGAAGATACAGACAAAAAGTGTGTCAGTTGCAAACTGATAGAGGTACTGAATTTATGTCAACTAAATTCCAACAATGGTTGGGGCAGTTGGGAATAAGACACAGACGTACAAATCCTTACACAGCAGCAGAGAATGGTGTAGCTGAAAGAAGGAATGGTGTTTTGCAAACAATGAAAGATTCATTATTAGAAGATTCTGGTATGAGCAGGTCATATTGGGGAGAAGCCATATTGACTGCCAATTATATAGTTAACAGGCTGTGGAGTTCCTCCATTAATAATACTCCATATGCCATTCTATATGGGAGAAAGCCATCACTGGCACATTTGAGAATTTTTGGAAGTACTGCATGGGTACACATTCCGAAAGCAATCAGAAGAAAGGGACAGCAAAAGGCAAGAAAGCTCAGGTTTGTGGGCTATGAGCCAGGGTCAAAAGGATATCGCTTTAGCGATGGAAGTAAAAGAATTGTAATTTCAAGGTCTGCTAATTTTGCAGAACAAAATTGGGACAGAATTAATGCAAATTCTGGGTATGTCTCACTTAATGATCGTGATCTATTTAATGACAATAACTCATCTAATGATTAAAAATGATTATTGAAGATGTCAATGTTCAGGGAGGAGAGGCTGAACAAGACATGAAACCAGAAAGACTTGAGACACAGGAGCAGTTAGTACCACGTAGATCAGAGCAATGTAATAAAGGAATTCCGCCTGACAGGTATTCTGCCAGCAAGGTAAAGGTTTGCAATGTGTGGTATGAGCCAAGAAGTTATAAAGAGGTGTTGGCATTACCAAAAGCTGAACAAGAAAGATGGAAGGAGGCCATGGATAAAGAGATGAAATCCATGGGAGACCATGAAGTATTTAAATCAATGACTTTGCCACAGGGAACCAAAGCTGTGGGTTGTAAGTGGGTATATAAGAAAAAGGTATTGCCAAATAATGATGTATAGTATAAGGCCAGGTTAGTGGCACAAGGTTTTTCACAATTAAAGAATGTGCACTACGATGAAGTATTTGCGCCAACTGTGAAAAGTGAGAGTATAAGATTAGCACTGGCGTTGGCAGCAGACAAAGGTGAATCCTGTGATCAAGAGATATATCACTCAGCAATAGGGAGTTTGTTATATCTATCACAGTGGTCCAGACCAGACATAGCTTGCGCAGTAAGCATTTTGAGTCGTTTTACTGCTGCACCTACAAAGTTACATTGGATGGGTGTAAAAAGGGTTCTCAGATATTTAAAGGGAACTGTAAATTTGGGTCTTCAAATACAGATTACTGAGGAATTGAAATTAAAGTGTTATGTCGATAGTCACTATGCAAATGACATAAACACAAGGAAATGAAATTCTGGGATTATAATATTCTTTGGAGGGACTCTGATTGGATGGAAGTCCAGAAAACAAACAACTGTTGCTATTTCAACAGCAGAAGCAGAGTTTATTGCTTTATCTGAATTGTGTTCTGAAGTAACATGGTATGTACAGTTGTTGCAAGATTAATGTAAAAGAGTCTGTAAAGGTATTTGAAGACAATGCTGCCTGTATAAAAATGGCAACTGGTGACATGGTGAAGAACAGAAGTAAACATTAAGTATTGTAATGTCAGGGAAGCTGTAAAAGGAAAATTGATTAGTTTACATCATTGTTCTTCTGAGGATAATTTGGCAGACATGATGACTAAACCATTGGGTGGTGTTCACTGTGGAGAATGTATTAAGTCAATAGGTCTGATGTTTCTTCCTGTCATGAAGGGAGGAGTGTTGGAATATTCATGAGCAGGAAGAGTCATGTGGTAACTCAGTCAGCCAATGTGAAGAAAGTGCTACTGAGTCTGTGCAAAAGGTATTGAGTTAGGAGCTGGATTTTCAGTGTCAGGTTTGTCTCTGTATCTCTCTGTAAGAAGTCTTCAATTGAGCTATGTTGCTGTAAAGAAGAATGTATGGTATTGTAAATATTTTGATATGAATATAAATAAGTTATTTTGAACCAGCTAAATGCAGTCAACTGTGAGAGCTTCCGATTTATTTTTTCACCAACAGAGAAATTAAAATTCTCTAACAGGGACCCTCTTTTTTCTACCAGATCCCTGAACTGCCCCTCTCTAAAGGGATTGGAAACAAAATACCTCAACCATTGTTCACCCAGGCCAATAGATCCACATTTCACAACTGTTTTATACACAACAGACCTCCAATAACTCACATTTTGCAGCAGATGCAGATCACATCTGATTTTCTATCAACATTTGACATATTTTATCCTCAACTTTTGCATTAACCTCTAAATTCTCAGCAGATGGGCAGCCTCATCGATCAGCAACCTGCAGGAACTGGTGACCACCTGTCAGTTCATCTGGGTTGTTCAGCCAGAAGCCCTGAATGATAAAAACACTGCAAGAAAATGGCTACTGTCTACCCCCACAACCCCACCTGGAGCTATCTGAATGCTCGGTGGCCAAAAAACATAACATGAGTACAACATAAAGTGGTAAAAGTCCAGCCACAGAGCTACAGGGCTGCAGGGGAGACCAGATTAGTCTACCAAAGTACTCTACAAAATCCAGGGGTGGAGGATGGGGAAAGGGTTGTTAGTTGCGAAGTCTTGTCCGACCCATCGCGACCCCATGGACAACGTTCCTCCAGGCCTTCCTGTCCTCTACCATCTTCTGGAGTCCATTTAAGCTCATGCCTACTGCTTCAGTGACTCCATCCAGCCCCCTCATTCTCTGTCGTCCCCTTCTTCTCTTGCCCTCCATCTTTCCCAGCATTAGGCCCTTCTCCAGTGAGTCCTTCCTTCTCATTAGGTGACCAAAGTACTTGAGTTTCAACTTCAGGAGCAGTCGGGGTTGATTTCCTCTAGGACTGACTGGTTTGATGGCCTTGCAGTCCAGGGGACTTGCAGGAGTCTTCTCCAGCACCATAGTTCAAAGGCCTCAATTCTTTTTCGCTCAGACTTTCTTATGGTCCCACTTTCACATCCATACGTTGCAACTGGAAAAACCATGACTCTACGTACTTTTGTTGGCAGGGTGATGTCTCTGCTTTTTAGTATGCTGTCTAGATTTGCCATAACTTTCCTCCCCAGGAGCAAGTGTCTTTTAATTTATTGGTTGCAGTCCCCATCTGAGGTGATCTTGGAGCCCAGGAAAATAAAATCTGTCACTACCTCCATTTCTTCCCCATCTATTTGCCAGGAATTGAGAGGGCCGGATGCCATGATTTTGGTTTTCTTAATGTTGAGTTTCAAGCCAATTTTTGCACTCTCCTTCTTCACCGGCATCAAGAGGCTCTTTAGCTCCTCTTCACTTTCTGCCATTAGAGTGGTATCATCTGCATACCTTAGGTTGTTGATATTTCTCCCGGCAATCTTAATTCCAACTTTTGATTCATCTAGCCCTGCCTTTCTCGTGATGTGCTCTGCATATAAGTTAAATAGGCAGGGTGACAGTATACAGCTTTGCCGGACTCCTTTCCCAATTTTGAACCAATCAGTGGTTCCGTGTCCAGTTCTCACTGTTACTTCTTGACCCGCATATAGGTTTCTAAAGAGGCCTGGTAGTCCCATCTCTATCATTTCAGCAGCCAGTGATCAACTAATGTATGGTGATGTACCATTTTAGTCTACCTTGCAGTCTGCATGTGTACGTGGGTTTGTAGGAGGGAGGAAGTCAGATAAAAACCGATATAGGATAAACAATGCTTTGTTAATTCAACTGGCTGAAACACAGAGACAACAACACAAGGAATGACCTGGTTGGGTCCATGCACAGACTGTCTTTGGGTCCCCTCTCCTTTTCCACCCCCAAAGTCGGTTTTTGCATTCCTTCTGCCCCCAGGCCTTCTCCCACTGAACCACCACAGCCCTGAAGCAGAGGCTGCCCATTCTGGCAGCTCTCTCTAAGTCTGCTCCTTCTGGTTCTTCTCACCAGCACTGCTGGCTCCCCTCAGCCTTCAAGGCCTTATGAGCTGTGTGGGAGAGGGGAGGGGCAGCCATGCTTCAGATCCACAGTGCCTACAGATGTTTGAAATGAATTAAAATGAGCCAATATTAGTTACTCCATTGCTGTCTTCATACAGTAATGGAGTAAACCATTATGAAAGGAGGGGAAAGCTTACTTAAAAGACAGGCCTACCAAATAGTCAGATGTGCTCCTAAGTCACCAAGCAGAACCTTCAGCCTCTGGCTGGACACACACTGATGGAAGTGTGAATGATGTCCTGCAACTGTCTGTCCACAGCAAGACTTTGTCACCAATCTGAAGCAGAGGATTTGATCTACCAAGTGCACTCCCCAGTTTTAAATGTCATGAGTGTCCCTCATTTTCATGTCCCTGAAAGATGACATTTCTTTTGTAAGCCTAACCCCATAATAAGCTCATGTGAATCAGTGTCCCTTTAAAAGTATGGAATGCAGTCATAAGAACTATGATCAATGGAAGCTTTTATGTTCATAAATTATATTTAGCACATCGGTAGACATTTTTTCTGTTACAGGTTATTATAGTTATTATCCTTTGTAAATAACATCTTCCTCCTAAACATCATTGGGTGTCTCCAAATTTTGTTTTTGTCTGAATAGAGCAACTGGATCCCATCTTGTTTGCACCCTTAAGGAAGGGTGGATTCGCCAGCCGTGTGGGGTAGGGGAGGCAATGGAGGAACTGGTACCCTAAGCAGCGTAGGGCTGCTTGTGGATGTTTGCTGCTTAGCCTCTCTGAATTCTGCATGCAAATAATTCTGGAAGGCCCTGCTTGGAGGAAGGGGGCTCAGATCCAGACTAGTGGGAATAAATGGGTGTGCGGCAGGCCATCCTCAGGCTGGGGCTAGGTGTGAATGGCTTTGCCTACACTGGGGATCCTGCTGGGAACCACCAGATGTCACCCCGGCTGGATCTCTCAGCTGAAGTTTGACTTTGGTCTTTTCCTAAAATGCTTGGCTAGACAAACTGCTCTGACCGGCTTAAAGACCATATTGAAAAAACAAGGTTAATGGGGCCTATTATACAACTAGTGGCTGCACATTAAGCTAATATGCAAATGCAGTTCTTTTAAATTTTGGGTGAAAGGGGAGTGTCCAATTCTTTTCTCCTTTCTATTGGCCTCACTGATCTATTCCTTGAGGGACAACTCCACAGCCTTAAATAAATGTGTGCCTCTCCCTGTTTCTGCCCACAATCATCACTTGCAAATTAGGAGACACACCTTTAATTCCATATTCACCCAATCAAACTATCAGCCATTTCTGACCCACCCAATGCCTGCATTTATCAGAGGTGAATTATTCCTCCTGTGCTACACTGAATCCAGGGCAGCCCCAAGCTGGGCGGGGGAGTTGCTAAGCCCTGAGCTGATCATCCCCCAAGGAGTTTGCTTTGGGCTGGATGGGCCCCACTCCTGCCCCAGCTGCTCCTGAACTACAGCACCTGCTGGGCTCAGCTGCTGTGACAGTCCTGCCCACCTTCTCAAGCTCACACCGGAGAACATTTCTCAGGTCATGGCTTCACCATCGCCCTGAAATTCCACTTCAAATGCCCTTTGCCAAATATTAAGCCATCAGCCCTATCACTGGTGAAAGCACAACCACCCCCAAGAGATGCAGAAATTAATTTGTTAGTTTGTTAGTTTTTCAGAGCCATGCAACATTTGCCTGCACAACATATTTTAATCGGGCAGTTAAAGACAATGTACAAAGCTTGAGGGTGTTCATCTCTGGTCAGTCAGTCAGTCAGTCAGAGCCCAGAAAAATGGTTCAGCAATTCTGTTTGCATAATATGCCATAACAAAACAAACAAGATGTACAGAACGGCCTGGTTCACACAACTTGCCAACTGCATTTCCCCCAAGTTAGTCTTGGCCTCCTTCTCAGGATGGAGAGTAAGGTACAGAGGAGTCTCTTTGGGGATACCATGTCCCCCACTTTGGGGGCAAAGGCAAGAGATCCCCTGTTGGTGCTTGGTTGGCTCCTTTCTGTAGGGCATTCCAGAAACCCCAGTGAAGAGTGAGGTGGTGCTTGGGGCCTGGAAGAATTCCTTAGGCCACAACATCAGGTGTCTTTTCCCATGACCAAGACACCCCCACCTATCCGCAGCCCCACACAGAGTGCTGCCAGCCTTATTTACCCCTATACAGAAGGCAACCTCATCATTTCACCCAGTGTGGGAACATCTTTGCTTGTTGGGGTCAGTTCATTCCTAACGCAAGTAGGACTGATACACACCCTTTCCACGGAGGTTTGGCTTAATGCCCCCACCTCCCTCCCGTCCTTATCTGCAGCTAACGCTGTGCCAGTGGCGACCTTTATAAACTGACCAGCGTTCATTTACGATCTACCCAAAATTAATCTGTTGATCTTTGGGGTGTCATCAGATTCTTAGATTCTTATCCTTCCCTGAGTCCCACAACCTTTTCCTATCCAAAAGGCATGGCAGCTCAGAAAAGAGTCAAAGAGGCATAAAACAGCACACAAAACGGTGGCTCGATTCACACAATCCGTGGGGTTAACAAACGCGACGGCTGATCCTCAAGATGCTCTGCTAAGGCAACGTTTTTCCTGTTCAGAGATTCCCATGGATACCTGAGGGCCGACGCAGCCCCTCCTTACTCGTGGTACGGTTTACAAAACAGCCTTTTGCTAAGAGGGGCCTGGGGGCGGCGGCCCAGTTGCGGGGCGGAGGGGCAGCCACCCTCGGGCGTCGGCGCTGCACAGGAGGACAGCCACTGGCTTGGCGTCGCGGGCAAAAGATTGTCGGCGTTCCGGCTTCCGTTTCCCTGCGGGGTCTGAGATCAACCCGGCGACAGAGACGCGTTTCGGGCAGCCTGAGAGTGACGGAAGGCGGCCAGGTCCTCCCCGGCAGCTGCTCTTTGCTCCCCACGCCCCTCCCCGGAGAGTCTCGATTCTCCCGCAAAGTCTTCACCCTGGTGCCCGGCCACAGGAACAGGCGAATCGAACGGCGGCTCTGAGCGGGCAGGCCGAAGGGGCCAAGCCCAGTAGTCTCGGTCGGGAAACCTCCGGCGCCGGGCGTGTCAGCTGGCAGCGGGCCTGGGGTTCGGGGGCCGGAAGTTTTGCTCCAGGCGCAGTGTTTCTCAACCTTGACAACCCCCTTTTTCTGGCTTTGCTCGCTGGCCCCTCTGGCCCCCCGGACTCCAGAGAAACCCCTGTCCGGAGTCGGTCGCGGAGGCCTGGAGCGGAACAAGGGAGCCGGCGGAAGAGGCGCGCAACAGGCGAGCCCACCGCGCAGGATGACTTCGCGACCGGCGAACTGCCGGTTCAGTGGCACCGAGCGAGCCAAGAGAAAGGGGCCAGAGGAGGAGGGGGCTTCTGGGCGGGACCCCGCCGGCCCGCCAGCTTTTCGCTCACTGCGGAGGACAAAAAGCGAAGCCTCTCCGCGCTTCGGAACCAACTTTCAGGCTCCACAGAACTTCCAGTCCTCCGAGAGCGCAGCCGCTTGTGGCTCAGCGGAGCCCCTCGGTTGGGGAAGATGGATCGGGCGCCCGGAGGTGCTTTTTCCCAGCCCAGCACCGGGAAGAGGCGAAGCGGCGCCGGCAGACCAAGAAAGGTGTCCCCGCCAACTGCAGGAAGTGGGGTCTCCAGAGGACCCCTGAAGTGCGCGCGCCAAGAGCGGAGACTTCCTGCCAGCCAGGTCTAAGCCCCCAGCAGAGCTCCCCTTGACCACAGCGGGAAACTGCGCTGTTGGCCTGGGCGGCAGACCAGCTGCTCCCGGCTCGTTCCCTTTGCCAGTCTGGAAGCCGGGCTCAGTCCGGGCCAGCCACCGCCTCCATCCCCCCCTCGCCCTCCCCCGGGGCACCTTCACATAGAGGGAAGCGCGCGTTCCTGCTGCTGCTGCTGAGTGCCCGGTGAAGGGCTCCCTCCGCAGCTGAGCTCGACACCAGCCTGACATTTTGCGGCCTTGTATTCCCAACAGCCCCTTCCCGGCTCCGGGCTCGGTTCAGGCTTAGGAGACGCCCCGGGCAGGTGCAGGAATGCGGGTTTCGTTTAAAGCACGGAAGGGGAATTGGATGGTCGCTGGTGCTTCGGTTTTGGCGAGAAGGATGTATTTGTTGATTTGTTTATTAAATCGTTATGCCTCTCCCCGAAGGTGACCCCGAGCGGCTTATGCCGTTGTGGGCAAGCCCGATTACTTTTAAAGTCCATAATTAAAGAAAAAACAAACGCTGGAAGTTTAATTGATTAAAGTAACCAGCTTCGTCGGTTTATTTTCAAGACTCCAAAGAGTTAAGAGACGACTTTAAAGGGAGGAACCTTTGTCCGTGCTGACTGGATTCGGTTCTTTCCAGAGCATCGGGATCCTTTGGCAGAAGAGATTTTTCCGGAGCAAAAATTCTCCAGGAGGACCTACGATCCGCTCTGAGGGGCAGGACGCAGGCGGAGAGTGTTAACATGTGTCGCTAGTCCACGTATGGCATGGGTACGCTAAATAAAATAAGGCCGAGAGTGCCCCGCCTGGGACCACCCGGCACGAGTGCCGGGCGAGAGAATGGGTGCACAGCCAGGGAAGCGCCGGGCACCTTTCCGCGGGGCTCCCGTTTCCCTTCCGGCCAGGTTGCTTTTATATCGCCTGCCCCCACTGCCGTCGTCGCCCTGAGGTGCCACTCAGATTCGGGGTGCAGGACCGGTGGAGAATGACCAATAATCTCACATTGCCTGCATGCTTTCTTTTGAACGATTCTTTCTTAAATTTCAGAGTATACATGATATAATTAGATCAAAAAATCATTGAACAGAAAGCCGCATAGAAATTAAGGTCGACGCTGCTTTAATAGTTAACCGAAAACGGTTTATTCAGAATTCTATTTAATATTGTTACTGCCTTAATAGCTCTAATTAAAAATAAACAGTGAAAACACAAAGACACACAAACACACCAGGTTGATTCCCGGTGTCAAACTGCGCCAGGAGTCGGCCAATGCCTCTGAAAGGAAGGGTCAGGAGCCTTCTAAAGCTTCCCGAGTACCTCGCGTCGGGCTGCAAAACACTGAAACATGCCGAGTTTCGGAAAGTCGCAATTGTTTTTGTTTGATGCCGGTCCAGTAAGTAACCCGAAGTCCGCCCTGTGTTAGGAGGCAAGCGGCTCTCCCCGCGCACGGCTTGGCCGACCCTGGAGGAACCTCCACTCCGGCTGGGAAGCCTTGGAGGAGAGGAGAGGAGGGGGGGGGCGAGCAACTCCTCTCCTGAGGACACTTCAGTGGGCAGGCGAAAGTCTACTAACCAAATGCTCCTCGGACCAGAAATGGGCTCCCAGACGCCGGGGGTGGCGGTGGTGTCGTCCAGGAACAGCAAGCAACAACTGAAACCAAAGACCAACCTCACTCTGGGCTGCGTGTCTCTTCGGCAGGCAGAAGCGGCCGGCGGGCGTTCGACCCCAATGCTAACAGGCGGCCAAACAGCCCCAAAGCCCGCCCCCGCTTCAGAGCGCCGGCGTTTCTTGCCCTCCCCGTCCTCTTGTGCGCCAAGCGGGCCGCTCTGGCCCGGCGAAGGCCCTCCGCCCTCTCGACACGCCTTTCCCGTTCAGCCGGCAAGCGCGGGGCCAGGATACCGACCCGACCGCAGCAGGCAGGTGGGCGAGGGAGGGAGGGAGGGAGCGAGCGAGCGAAAGTAGATGCGGCGTCGGAAGGGGCTGGGCGGCCGGCCGGCCTGCAAGGCTCGCGCGGAACGGGGTGGGGGGTTTCTTACCCGCCTCGGAGATCCGCGGATGGGAGTCTCTCGCCCGCCTCCGTAACGCCGCGGTGAAGAGGACCCGGGAATGAAGCATCCGCGCCGCCTCCGCGCCTCTTGAAGAGCCGCGGGCGCGTGGGGTGACGTCGCCGCCAGCGCTGCTCTCAGACGGAGGCCCGCCCCCGCAAGGGGTCCTTCCCCCCACCGGCCTTTGGGGGAGGGGGACCGATCGGGGGCCAGTGTCTCCCCCTTAGGGACCTTCCAGGGAATTAATTGCCCCTCCTCCAATCCCCCCGACGGCCAAGGCTGGTAGGTAGCAGGGAGGCACCTCCCAAGCGATCGGCGAGACCAGGAGCCGAGAGCCTCCCGGCCTGCGATTCTTCACTTCAATCGCTTCCTAACAGCTGGCCTCCATCACTGGAGGTTTTAAAGAAGAGACGGCCACTTGTCTGAAATGGCATAGGGTCTCCTGCTTGAGCAGTCAGGGCAGCGGGCCTCGGGAAACTGGGACCCCTTGGCAGAGCCGTCTGCGGGGCTGAGGCGGCGGCACCGGATAGCTTCCAGGTGCGGCCTTTGGAACCTGAGCGCGCAGTTCGGCTCTGTGTCCCTTCCCTTGATCTGGAGTGTTGAAGCTCCGACGCCTCGCCTGTGTTCCCGCGAGTTCTTCTCCCAAGGGGAAAACAACAGGATTGGCTTTGGTGTGAAGCAAAACTGGGGATGAAAGTCAACCTCGACTGAGAATTGAAGAGATGCATGTCATGGTAAACCGTAATAGTGGGAAACGGGCTGGCTTAGATACCGGTTAGGCCCAACGAGCAGCCTTGGGGAAGGAGGCGAGCGACGCTGCTGGGCCTCCGGGCGCTCCGTTTCCCTGGAGGAGGAGTCGGAAGGGGCCGCTTTTGGTATCTGGAGGCCTCGGGAGCAAAAGAAGCCGCGAGAGCCCCAGGCAATCCTACTCCCCCCCCGTCTACTTCATTTAGGGTACCTGCGCTAATCGAGGCCTGGGGACGCAGCTCCCCCTCCCCGCCCCAGCGAGTGGTGCAGGGCTCCCAGGCTACCCGCTCTCCTTTCTCCCTTCGGACACGGGACGGCCTATCCCCGTGGCAGCCGGCGGGCCAGCTCTGTCGCAAACACGCCCCGCCTGTCTGGCCGGTCTCACCGGAGGGACTCCGGTAGAAGTACTCAGCCGTCCCCGGCAACCTGTAGCCGGCTTCCGGAAAGCCCAGGAACCGGGACCCCAACTCTACAGGGTCTCTGGCCGCGGCCGCTTTTCGGAACGCGGCGGGGTCTCAGGCGTTTCTCAGGGCGAGGCTTCCATGTCCAAGCCCGACTGGGCGGGGGGTGAGGCGCCCTGGGCCGCGGGAGGGGCGTCTTCGGCCCCGGATTCCTTCGCCCCCGCCCGCCGCCTCACGCCCTCTTCGCCCAGCCGCCCCTCCTGCTTGGGAAAGAGACGGGCCGGGGCTTTCTCAGCCGCTTCCCTCGGGCTCCGCGTCTGCCTCGGACGTGTCCAGCAACCCAAGGCTCTCCCGCTTTGTTTCGCCGCCCCTCAGCCCGAGGCGGCAACCACGTGGCCCATCCTTTCTCTGGGGCTCCCCCCGCGGGAGGGCTCGTTAACAGAAAAGCGTCTCGGCATTTAATTCTAATTAGGCATCTTCGTCTCGCCGAAGGATCTGCAGGCATTTGGTCGCGCGCGATCAAGAGGCCCTGATGGAGACGCTGGCTCGGCTTGCCAGGGACCAGCCACCCCTCCTGCTGACTCCCAGGGAGTCCTTCAAAACCCTCTTCCCTTTTCCAGACCGTTGGAAGCTCCGGGGGGGGGGCTGCGGCCTGTCCCTCGCTTAAAACCCCCACGGAGCATTTTAGGGCCCCTTAAGGGTCCACATTCAGCTGAGTCAATTTACCCAGAACCCGCCTTCCTGTGGCCTGTGGCTGTTCTCTGGAAAGGGCCCCGGGTCTCCTTTCGGGGCGCCCGGCTCCCTTGCTCTCTGCTTGTGAAGCTTCCTGTCTTGGTCATCTCAGTCCAGGCTGGGCCCTCAAAGGCTCCTTGAAGCCCCAAACAGAAGAAGGGCTCGAGGCTGGTCTGAAGCAGAGGTAGCCCGGCCCAGTTTTATCTGTCCTCATTAGCCCGATTTGGAAGGCCAACCAAAGCTGCAACGTCAAGTCTGAAAGGCTGAGGGTCCCATTGTGACACTGGGAGGAGCTCTGGGGAGACCCAGCCCAGATAAAATGGTGCTTGGAGGGATGGAAGATATACATTTCTTCAAATGGGGGATTCAGTAGGTAAGTGGGTGCCTGGACTGGCCCTTCCTGGAAAGAAGATGGAGACAGGCCAAGCGGCCTTGCTTCTCTCTCTGCCGTCTGCCGTCTGACCTGAGCCCCAGGTCAGTGGCAGTGAGGCAGAAAACGGGGGGGGGGGTGAACAGAGCAACCACTTGTCACCTTTCAGATCTCTCCATCCCCCTTACAGCCTTGGGCTCTCCTACCGCCCTCCCTAATTCCTGCCTTGGCAGGCTCTCCCTTGCGGTTCCCTCAGAAAGCAAGTCCACCAAGAAGTGGATCTGCGTGGGCTGAGCTCGGTAGAGCCTGATGTCCAGAGAGGGAGCCAGGACACCGCCTTCCTCCCCAGTGACTGAAGCAACCTACACTGCCAGCTCCTTACCAATGATTGGCCCCTGAGCTCATAGTACCTTAGGGTTGGCTGTCCAAAAGGAGCTTTTTCAAGAGGCAACTGGCTTTCTCGTTTTTCTTTGAAGACGTTTCTTCTCCAGTTCTCAGCTTTTTGGATGAGAAGGGAAAGGTCTTCAAAGAAAAACGAGAAAGCCAGTTGCCTCTTGAAAAAAAAAACACCTTTGGGACAAACATGACTGAGACTCTCCAGAGACACTTAGAGCTGGTTGGCCAGAAGGGAGGTTTTCATCACAGAGAATGACCACGCAGGAGACTCATCTGTCCCTTATTTCGGATGTCCCTTATTTTGGCTATGAGCCGTGTGGCCACGGCTGCTGCTGAACGCAACGGCCTGAAAGGGGCAGCTGCCCAAAGCCGCAGTCCAGCAACCTCCCTGCCAGCTTAGCTGCCGAGCCAGGTACTGAATCAGCAAGCCAAACCAGCGCCTCCGGCTCTCCAGCCCGGCCTCCTCCAGCCCACCGCATTCTTACGCTGAAGGCCGGGCGGACCTGCTGGGCAGAGTAGAAAAGCAGAGCACCGCCATCTAGTGGTCCAACCCGCATCTGACACTCTAACTTCTTGGCCTACTCTATGCCAAGAATGGGAAACGGCTCCTCCGTCTCTAGGCAGAGAGGCCTAGCTTCAGTTTGTATCTATAGGAATGGATGAGAGGCAACTACTTGCTTGGCAAAAAGATTTATCTGGGATGCTAACAAGAAAAAAAATAATGCAACATTTCCCAAGGTGCAAATTGTCTGTTGGAAAGTTTGAAATACTTCTCTGGAAGGAGAAGATACAGCAGTTGAAATATATTGATATTATGGATTGAAACAATTAGAAGAGATTAAAAAGCCACATTATTAAATATATTCTCTTCTTTGGGTAAAGGAATCAGTTTAACCATCTCTGCTTCTCTTTGCTGTGGGGAATAATATATCTGTTTTGGTTTTTTTTAACCCTAAGGGAAGAAGACACTTTTTCTTTAGTTTTAGTAATTTAGTAATTCTAGGGAGTACTCAGGTATTATATATAAAGGAGAAGAGAGAAAACCCTTCATTTTATAATCAAAACCCAAAGTTAGCTCATTAAGTTTGACTCTCTCCCTTGAGTTTAATACCCATAAAATAGATCTTTTTCTTCTCATATTTTCAAATCCAATCAATAGTATTTTACAAACTTTGGAAATTGTTCAACATTATTTAAAAAACCAGAAAACATGCATTTACTTACATACTCATGTTATATATACAAAACTAATTTAAAACTTACTTTCAGTAAGCTTTTTATCAAGCTTTTTAAGAAATGCATCCTAATTAATTAAGATGTTAATTTTAGGTCACTCCCTCCAGCTTATCTTCAAAGAATAGAGTCTTTTTCCTGTTCTCAAGAGAGTCTGTCAGATCTTTTTTCTTGAAAAAAATTTCAGCTTTATTTATATCCATATAAAGAAAGTCCCAAATTTGTTCTATTTGACACTGTAAGTTAGTCTGAAGCAAATCTCCCCAGAATAGGGTGTCCTTCACTAAGATGGTTATTGTATCTTTTTTTCTCAAAGCATTCTCAATATATCCATGAAGCAAAAGTATATTTAATCTTGTCTCTATTTTGAAATTGCTTCCGGATTTTGTGCTCACAACGAAAAAAAAATGAAACTTTGATTCTGTTTTTGTGAACTAGATAGGCTTATTGTTATAGAAATGGTTTGTATATCTATTGTGTAAAAGTAAAAGGTTGTGGTTGTAATGTTATTACCTTGTTGTTGTTGTTAATTGCGAAGTCATGTCCGACCCATCGTGACCCCATGGACAACGTTCCTCCCGGCCTTCCTGTCCTCCACCATCTTAAATGGTGCAGTCCATTTAAGCTCACCCCTACTGCTTCAGTGACTCCATCCAGCCACCTCATTCTCTGTCGTCCCCTTCTTCTCTTGCCCTCCATCTTTCCCAGCATGAGGCCCTTCTCTTCCTTCTCATTAGGTGGCCAAAGTATTTGAATTTCAACTTCAGGATCTGGCCTTCTAAAGAGCAGTTGGGGTTGATCTCTTCTAGGACTGACAATTTGATCGCCTTGCAGTCCAAGGGACCCACAGGAGTCTTCTCCAGCATCATAGTTCAAAGGCCTCAATTCTTTGTCACTCAGCCTTTTTTATGGTCCAACTTTCACATCCATACGTTGCAACTGGGAAAACCTTGACTCTACGTACTTTTGTTGGCAGGGTGATGTCTCTGCTTTTTAGTATGCTGTCTAGATTTGCCATAGCTTTCCTCCCCAGGAGCAAGTGTCTTTTAATTTATTGGTTGCAGTCCCCATCTGAGGTGATCTAGGAGCCAAGGAAAATAAAATCTGTCACTACCTCCATTTCTTCCCCATCTATTTGCCAGGAATTGAGAGGGCCGGATGCCATGATTTTGGTTTTCTTTTTTTTTTTAATAATATCTTTATTGAATATTTACATATTTATAAAAAGACAGAGTAAACAATATACAAAACATAAACAT
Organism: Bothrops alternatus; assembly: GCA_034064705.1. Taxonomy (NCBI): domain Eukaryota; kingdom Metazoa; phylum Chordata; class Lepidosauria; order Squamata; family Viperidae; genus Bothrops; species Bothrops alternatus. The sequence continues at coordinate 3,551,922 of JARGCV010000988.1, forward strand.
AAAACATCAGACACACATTAACAAGATAACTATTTTAAAATTAATATTTGTATTCTATAAATATTCAACACTTAACATTTATGTCAACTGTCTGTTGACTCTTATTTAAATACAGTCTCTTATATCCATATAAATATAATTACGTTGTATAGATTAGATTATTATATAGTTCAATAATTATCCATACCTTATATTTCCTTTTTCAATTATTTGGACAAAGCTATCGCTTATATTCTTAGTTTGGGTGATATATATCTTTACTTTCGGCAATTGTATAAGTGTATGTAAGTATATATTTGGGTCAGAAGATGAGGTTATTATCTATTTCTTGTTTGTTGTTGCTCTTTTGGTTTTATTTGCTTTTTTAAAGTTCCAAGTATTTTTCCCCCCCTAACCATTCGTACCATTTGTTCCAGGTCTGGTAAAATAATGTATCTTCCTTGTCCTGTATTTTAAGAGTTAATTTGTTCATTTCAGCTACTTCATTTATTTTGCTAATCAAATTTAAAGTTGCTGGGGTCGTTTCCAGTTTCCAATTCTGAGCATAAATTAATCTGGCGGCTATGGTCACATGTATTATTAAATATCTATCTTCCTTTGTTGTTTTATGTCTTATTATTCCCAGTAAAAATAACTCTGGTTTCATTGGGATAGTTTTAGCTATGATTTGTTCTAAATATTTTTTGACTTTGTTCCAGAAATTTTTAGCCGATGGACAAGTCCACCAAAGATGGTAGTACGTTCCAATTTTACATTTACACTTCCAGCATTTGGAAGATGTGTTAGAGAACATTTTAGCCCGTCGTGCTGGGGGGAGATGCCATTGATAAAACATTTTGAGAATGTTTTCCTTGTAAGCAGATGAGATGGTTAGTTTGTAGTTGACATTCCAAATTTTTTCCCATTCTTCCAGATTAATTGTATTTTCTATATTTTGAGCCCATGCAATCATATTGCCCTTAACTTCTTCTTCTATCATTTCGTTTTGTAGTAGAAGCTTGTATATTTTAGAAATGAATTTTTGATCTGTTCCAAATAGTATCTTATCTAATTTATTTGCTTTTTGAAATCCATATTTATTTTGGTCTTCTATATATTTTGAATTAATTTGAAAATGTTGCATCCAGTCTAATATGATTCCTTTTTCTTTTAAACTTTGAATGGAGAGTAATTGATTGTCTTCTGTTAGAATTTGATATGTTATTATTTTTTTCGGATTTAATACATTAGGATAGGTTATGGATTCATTGGGGGAGAACCATTTAGGTATTTTCATATAAAATTGTCTTTTAATTTGGAACCAAATCTCTAATAAATTTTTCCTTATATAATGTTGTTTAAAATGTGCATATGATTTTTTTTAATTTTTTATTATTAGATATCCATTTGTACATGTAAACAAAGAAAAAAATTCAAGTTAAAGCCATTCAACTTAATACAATCATTTTAAATTTGTAGACCTTCTTCACTCCGTAGATCCAAGTTTAACTATAAGCCAACTACATTTTAAAAATTTTAAATTTCACTTCTTTTCAGATCAATCCATTGGACATCAAACAAATAAGTCATCTTATTAAAATTAATAATTTTCATGTCGATACTTCAACAAGTACATTCTTAGTCTATTTAATATATATCTTCCATTAATCAGCCTCTCATGTCTCTTGCTCTTACACTTAGTCCTTAAGTCAGTCCATAATTCTTTGCCTTTAATTTCTTGCATAAAATATTAAGTTTCTCTTCTTTTCAGTCAAATTCTGGGCTTTTTCCTCTGCCAGGTGGATTTCCATAACACAGCTTCCCTTCCAAGTAATAAGTCTCTCTTTATTGCTTGCAATATCACTTGGTTCCATATAAGCCATACTCTGTGGATTCTGTCAGTTTGCCAAGAGAAATTTTTAGCCTCCTCTCCTAGATATTTTCCCAATGCTTTTACCACAATTCTTTTCAGATCTTCTTGTTTCTCATTTGGGGATTTTTCCAGTCCCCTGACCCTAATTGCTGTCATCACCTGGCGATAGTACATCATAGTTGAGTGGTTTTGCACCTCACTTGTCATTTCAGCAAGTTGTCTCTCTTCTTGTCTCTCCACCTCTTCCATCTTTTCTTCAACCCCTTCCCAGACCCTCTTAAAATTTCTCCTAATATCTTCTCTCATTTTTCCACTGTGCGTTTGTACTGTTTCTCCGGTTTGGTCCAAGTCCTCAATAACTGCTTTGCTTTGATCTTCCCCCTTCTTCTCCACTTCTCTGCTTTGTTCCACTGCCTCCAACGTCCTCTCCCTTTCTTCCCTCCTTTTCTCATATATGTCTATTATCATGTCCATCTTTCTCATTATTTTTTCAAACAGTGTTAACCTTGCATCTTTTGATTCTTTCGTCGTCATTTCTGGAGAGGCCTGAGTAGACAGGGGGGCCTGGGATTCTGTAAACATGGAGGAAGGTGGGGGGGGCAGGTAATTTGTTCCCTGATGTTTTAAGGATCTGGGCTGGGGAGGATGCTGCCACCTTTGAGGGCACCAGTTTGGATTGCATAGTGGCTATCCTAACTTCAATTCGCTGTTAGCCAAGCTTCTTTATGCAGAGGACTAGTCCTTACGCTTATATTGCCAAGATGTACTCTCTTATATTCTTCCTTAGGTTTATTTTGCAAAGTTTTTAAGTTTTGCATCACGTCTGCCCTCTAGCGGTCTCTTTCGCATTACAGTTTCTCTTTCGCTTTTCTCTTCCGGTCGCTTTCATTTTAAAGTAAAAGTGATCGCCATCTTGGGTGCCTTTTGTTTATTGTGAACGTAATTGATCCGAGGTAAAATATAAGAAATACTTGCTTTTTAAGCTCCTGCGTTCAGTCTGTCAATCTCTGTGCCTCTTTGAAAAGTTTTCCTCGAGCGGTGGCTGGTCTCAGCGTCTTGGTCTGTCAGCTGACAGATGCTGCACCGGGCTGGAGCTATTGTGAGCGCATGGGGAGTCCTCTTTCTTCCCCCCGAATGTTTTTTCGGGGAGTTTTCAGAGGATCTCAACCCCCACTCACAGCTCTTCGCCCCTTCTCCGACCGAGGAGGGGTTTTTTCCGCCGCGAAAAACAGCTGTTTTGCGCTGTTTTGGCGGCTTTACAAGTCCCGGATCGCAGAGCCTCCGAACAAGGCTATTTCCACCCCGAGGCGGCTACCGGAAGTCCGCTAAACTATTATTGATTCTCCTCTGCCAGGTCCTTCGTTGGCTAAGGAAGGTACAAAGCAAAAGCAGGAGAGAAAAAGCTAAAAGCTTAAACAAAGATGAAGACTAGAATGGGCTTCTGCAATGAGAAGGAGATGGATTTTCACAAATTCTCCGAGGGCGCACCATAACGCCCCAGTGAGGGTGTTCCCTAACCCGGACACCTCACCAGGTCAGGAAACAGGTCTTGGACAGCCTGGAGATCCTTGGAGGGGGGGATCTCCATATGATTTGTTTTTTGTCCCGAATAAGAATGAATGCCAACCGAATTCAAGGTTGAAACCTTCCAAAAGTAATGTTCTCCTGTCTCTAAGTTGCATCCAATCTTTTATCCAAGCTAATGCGGCTGCGGTATAATACAATTTCCAATTTGGAAGCCCCATTCCTCCCCTTGATTTATGATCTTGTAGATGCTTAAGTTTAATTCTTGCTTTCCTTTTGACCCATATAAATTTATGTACAATTTTATTTAACCTGTCGAAAAAACCTTTGTTTAATTTAATTGGAGCGGTTTGAAATAGGTACAATAACTTTGGGAGCACGTTCATTTTTATTATTGCAACCTTACCTAATAATGATATCTGAAGCTTGGACCATTTATCCAAATCTGCACTTATCTTTTGTATTGGCGTATCATAGTTGTCTTTTTTGATCTTACTGCATTTAGCTGAGAGTGTTAATCCTAGATATTTGGCTTTCTTTACCATTTTTATTCCTAAAATATTTTCTAGTTCTTGGTTTAAATTAATATTCATATTTTTAGTTATTATTTTAGTTTTGTTTTTGTTGATTTTTAGACCTGCCACACAACCAAATCTTTCAATTTCTTCTAATAGAATTATGCCTATTTTTAGGGGGTCCTCTACTATAAAAGCCATGTCATCAGCATATGCTTGTACCTTGTACTCCTCTTTTTTTATCTTTAATCCTTTAATTTCTTCCTTTCTCCTTATATTTATTAATAGAGCTTCTAAGGCAAGAATGAATATCAATGGGGCTAAGGGGCATCCTTGTCGAACCCCTTTTTCTATTCTAATTTTATTTGTTAGGTCTGAATTTATGATAATTTTAGCGAATTGTTGACTATATATTAATTAGAGTTATAAATTTACTTCCAAATTCCATTATATTTAATTGTGTAATAAAAAAAGGCCAATTTGTTTTATCAAATGCTTTTTCTGCATCTACAAAGATAAGTGCAACTTGTTTCTCAATGTGTAAATCGTAGTACTCTATTGCATTTAAAATCGTTCTTGTATTATTTTTAATATGTCTATGGGGTAGGAAACCGTTTTGATCAGGGTGAATTAATATATTTAGTATTCTTTTAAGCCTCCCTGCCATAATTGCAGCCAGTATTTTGTAATCTGTGTTTAGGAGTGAAATTGGGCGGTAATTTTGAATTTGATGTTTATTGATTGTATATTTGGGAATTAAACTGATATATGCTTCTTTCCATGATTCCGGTATTTTACTTTTGTCTAACACGTGGTTAAATAATTCCAAGATCGTTGGTTCCAGGGAGTCTAATAAAACTTTATATAATTCCGATGGGATACCATCTGGGCCGGGAGATTTGTTATTTTTCTGAGTCTGTATCACATTTTTTAGCTCTTCCGGAGTTATTTTTTTATTTAACATTACTCTTTCTTCTTCTGTAATTTTTGGTAAATCAGTTTGTTCTAAATATTCAATAATTTTTCTTTGTTCAATATCTTCTTTTTTATATAAATTTAAGTAAAAGTCAATTATTATATCTTTCTTTTTTTGAGCATTATTTTGCCTTTCGCCCTTGTGATCCGTTAAAATTTCTATATTTCTTTCTGTTTTTTGTTTTGCTATTTTATGAGCCAGCCATCTGCCCGGTTTATTTGCATTTTCAAAGAAATTTTGTTTTGTAGTTTTTAGGTTTTTCGTCATTTCATTTTGTGTAATGAGGTTTATTTTATGTTTACTTGTATTTAGTTCTTCTAGTATTTTCACATTGGAAGGGTCTCTATGTAATTCTTTTTCCAGGTTGTTTATTTTTACTGTTAATTCTTCTATATTTTTCCGGATTTTTTTTATTGTGAAAGGATAGATATGCGATTGAAAGCCCTTGTATATATGCTTTCGTAGTATCCCATAAATTTAATATTGTGGTGTTTTCATTATTATTTATCTCTAAAAAACTTTGAAGTTCTTTTCGCATCATTATAATGTAGTCTTTTTCTTTAATTATCATCTGATTGAGTATCCATCTTTTATTAGTATTTTTTATTTGTTCTCTCCATTTTATCAATAGCGGGTTGTGGTCAGCCCATGTATTCGGTAGTATTTCTGATTCTGTTAAGTTTTTCATAAATTCTGGGTTGGCCCAAGCCATATCTATTCTTGACCATGACTTAAATGGATGTGAAAAGAATGTATAGTATATGTTATCTGGATGTAGAGCTCTCCAAGTGTCTTTTAATTGAAGCTCTTCTGCCATTTGCACAAAAGAGATAGGTAATGTTTTTCTTATTTTTTTCTTATTCATACTTTTATAATCTTTTTTTCCTATCTGCTACCGCGTTGTAATCACCAATAATTATTACTTTTTGGATTTCTCTTTCTTGAAGTTGTTTGTGAATTTTTGTAAAAATTTTTACTTGTTGTATACTCGGGGCATATATTACTACTATTGTTGTGGGGTTATTCCCCTGATCTATTTGAACAATTAAAATCCTCCCTTCTTCATCTGTATATATCATTTTTAGATTTAACCATGGCTTAATATATAAAACAATTCCACGTTTTTTGACTGGAGCTAAAGATACGAATGTTTTGCCTAATTTTGGACATTCCAATACATGTTGTTGACTTTTTTTAACATGTGTCTCTTGGAGACATATAATTTCTAAATTTTGTTTAATTAGATTATGAAATATTTTATTTCTTTTCTTAGGTGCATTTAATCCGTTGATGTTTATAGATAAGAGTCTTATTTCATCCTCTGCCTTCTGTGATTGTTTGAACTTTCTATTTTCTTCCCTTTGCGCCTGCTTGCGCTCTTGTGGTTGCCCCTTCTCTTTCCTCATTGCCATGTTTGTTTTTCAATTTCAAATCAAGTAGGTTTTCCTCTGAGCTTATTTCTTCTCTATTGTTTCGTTCTCTTCCCCTATTTGAGTTCTAATTCTTCTATTTCCTTAATATTCTGGTCATAAAAGTCCCTAGCTTCCTCTATACTATTTATTTTATATTTCTTGTCGAATAAAGTGATCAATAGGCCTCCTGGGATTAGCCATCTGAATGGGATCTTATGTTTATTTAATTTAGAAGATAAGAATTGAAAGGGTCTTCTTTTTTTCCTAATACATCTTGGTATTTGTTTTAAAATTATAATATCTCTTCCTTTATATGTATATGTATTTTTCCTGGCTATGTTGTAAACTTCATCTCTTGTAGTTTTCTTTGTAAAACGCACATGGACCTCTTTTGGGAGCGTATTTCGACGAGCGTAGCTCGTATAAACTCGGTATATTTCATCCAGCTCCTTGATAGCTTTTTGTGGTGTAGTACCTGTGATGCCTGCTACAATCTCTGCCATCATCTGAGGGAGGTTCTCATCTTTGGTCCCTTGTATATTCTGGAACCTCAGAAAGAAGGCTGCTTTTTCTAACTCAAGATTTAGTAAGGCATCTTGCATATCTTTTGTGGTTGCTAACATATGGGTCTCTGTTTCATTAATTTTTGCCTCAATTTTTTTATTTTCATTTCTATATTTTTTATTCTTTGGTCATTTTTTATCAGGTTCTCTTGAATTTGTTCTATCTTTCCATCCATTTTACTCACTCTATCATCCACTTTTTTGATATCCTCTCTCATTATCTCCATGTTCCCAGTCATTTTTTCGTAATTGCGGTCTATTGATTCCTGGAGCTTTATCATCATCTTTTGTAGAGATGTTAATGTTATTGAGGAAGACTGGGGGGTCTGTTGATTTTTCTGGTAACATGCTTTCTATACTTCTAGCAGTTTGTGGGGTTGTTGGTTGTGGTACTGTTGTTTTTTTGTAATTTTAGATTGATGCATTATTGTTATCTTAAATACCTTCTGAATATACTCCCAATTAACCATATACCTCTCTAATAAATTAAATTAAATAAATTTGTCTAGGTTTTACTTAATTAGACTTATAAAATTCATTAAACAGTAATTCTATGGATCAATAAATCAATAATATAATAATCAATAGTATAATAGATCAATAATTCAATATATTGGTAATGCAATAATTCAATAAGTCGATATGCCCGCCTTTACACAATCTTTTAAAACAGTTTTATAATTAATTTATTCCTCTTTGTATTATTCTTAACTCACTCAGTCTTGATGTATATAAGTTGTTAATTCAGTTTTCAAAATCAATCAAGATGATAACAGGACAATGTTCAGATGATAATCCAATATTTGGACAATTCAGGGATAAGAGTCAAATAAGATCAGAAAGTCAGTTCAGAGTCAATTCGAGTTAAGTCTCACCAATGTAAGGGAAGTCTCTCAGTTTATATTGTCCCACAGTTCCTTCTATAACACAAATCTATTACAAAAGAGGAGTCCTTTTTTCCCTCTGTCGAAGTTCTACACCATAAGAATAATTTTAAAAGATTCAATATGCCAGCTAGTACTGTTAATTCCTTAACTCTCCCGTACGTTCTTCTTCCGGTTTGCTTTTTGCCTTGTTACCCTCCGATCTGTAATCCGTCAAACTTCCACTTTCCTTCGCACTTTCCAAGATTCTTCTTGCCCTTCCGCTGTTTCTTTCCAGACCAAATTTCAATATACTCTACTTTAATTTTATTTTTATCTTGTTGTCAAATTTTAAATCCAAATCAGTACAATTTAACCTTGAAAGCATCTAAGGTCGATCTCCAATCTCCCGTCCGACGCTCTCCTTTCTCTCTTTCACCCGTTCTGCTCCGTTAAAAGTTTTGGCCGCTACGTTACTTTTCAAGCTTCCGATTTTATCAAAACAGACATGCAACGCGAAGGGCTTCACTCACCAAGTCTTTCTGCCGTCTGCAATGTCTCTCTCTCAAATCTTTCACCATCCACTCTTTTCTTACTGTTTCTATGTGACTGTTCTTCTTGCTTCCATTATCTGCGTAAGGTCATCATGGCCTTCGGCTTTGGCTTAAGTTGTTTCCGGCTCTCCTGGGGCTTGCCTCACCTCCACAGGTGCACCAGAAAGTCCTTTTTAAATTGCTAATCACACCAGGTAGCAATCGCTCTTAGGCAACCGAAAAAAAAGCCGAAAAGCAGAGATCGGTCCCGGAGCTCCCCGGAGATGGCTCAGCAACGATGTGACGTCAAACCGGAAGTCCCGATTTTGGTTTTCTTAATGTTGAGTTTCAAGCCAACTTTTGCACTCTCTTTCTTCGCCCGCATCAAGAGGCTCTTTAGTTCCTCTTCACTTTCTGCTATTAGAGTGGTATCATCTGCATATCTTAGGTTGTTGATATTTCTCCCGGCAATCTTAATTCCAACTTTTGATTCATCTAGCCCTGCCTTTCTCATGATGTGCTCTGCATATAAGTTAAATAGGCAGGGCGACAGTATACAGCCTTGCCGGACTCCTTTCCCAATTTTGAACCAATCAGTGGTTCCGTGTCCAGTTCTCACTGTTGCTTCTTGATCTGCATATAAGTTTCTCAAGAGACAAATAAGATGGTCTGGTACTCTCATCTCTTTAAGAATTTGCCACAATTTATTGTGATCCACACAATCAAAGGTTTTAGCATAGTCAATGAAGCAGAAGTAGATTTTTTTCTGGAACTCCCTAACTTTCTCCATGATCCAGCGTATATTGGCAATTTGATCTCTAGTTCCTCTGCCTCTTCGAAATCCTGCCTGTACTTCTGGTAGTTCTCGATTCACATTCTGCTGGAGTCTACCTTGTAGGATTTTAAGGATAACTTTACTAGCATGTGAAATGAGTGCAATGGTGTGATAGTTTGAACATTCTTTGGCATTGCCTTTCTTTGGAATTGGAATGTAAACTGACCTTTTCCAATCCTGTGGCCATTGTTGAGTTTTCCAAATTTGCTGGCAAATTGAGTGTAGCACTTTTACTGTATTGTCTTTTAAGATTTTGAATAGCTCAGCTGGAATACTGTCACCTCCACTAGCTTTGTTGTTGCTCAGATTTCCTAAGGCCCATTTCACTTCACATTCTAGGATGTCTGGCTCGAGGTCAGTGACCACCCCATTGTGGTTATCTGGGACGTTAAGCTCATTCTTGTATAGTTCTTCTGTGTAGTTTTGCCACCTTTTCTTAATCTCTTCTGCCTCTGTTAGGTCCCTGCCATCTTGGTCCTTTATCATGCCCATCTTTGCATGAAACGTTCTCTTCATATCTCCAATTTTCTTGAAGAGATCTCTGGTCCTCCCTATTCTGTTGTTTTCTTCTATTTCTTTGCACTGTTCATTTAAGAAGGTATTCTTATCTCTTCTAGCTATTCTCTGGAATTCTGCATTCAGTTGGGTGTATCTTTCTCTTTCTCCTTTGCCTTTCGCTTCTTTCCTCAGCTATTTGCAAAGCTTCCTCAGACAGCCATTTTGCTTTCTTGCATTTCTTTTTCTTTGGGATGGTTTTAGTTGCTACCTCTTGTACAATGTTGCGAACCTCCGTCCATAGTTCTTCAGGCACTCTGTCTATCAGATCTAATTCCTTAAATCTATTTGTCACCTCTACTGTATATTCATCAGGAACATGATTTAGTTCATACCTGAGTGGCCTAGTGCTTTTCCCTACTTTCTTCAATTTAAGCCTAAATTTTGCAATGAGAAGCTCATGATCTGAGCCACAGTCAGCTCCTGGTCTTGTTTTTACTGACTGTATAGAGCTTCTCCATCTTTGGCTGCAGAGTACATAGTCAATCTGATTTCTGTGTTGACCATCTGGTGATGTCCATGTGTAGAGCCGTCTCTTGGGTTGTTGGAAAATAGTGTTTGTTATGACCATCGTATTCTCTTGACAAAATTCTATCAGCCTGTGCCCTGCTTCATTTTGTACTCCAAGGCCAAACTTGCCTGTTATTCCGGTTATCTTTTGGCTTCCTATTTTAGCATTCCAATCCCCCATGATGATAAGGACATCATTTTTTGGTGTTAATTCTATAAGGTGCTGTAGGGCTTCATAGAACCGGTCAATTTCATCCTCTTCAGCACCAGTGGTTGGGACATAGATTTGGACTATTGTAATATTGAATGGTTTGCCTTGGATTCGAACTGAGATCATTCTGTCATTTTGGGGATTGTATCCCAGTATTGCTTCTGAGGGATTCTTTCCTGTAGTAGTATATCTGATGGTCATCTGAGTTAAATTCACCCATTCCTGTCCATTTTAGTTCACTGATTCCTAAGATGTCGATGTTCAGTCTTGTCATCTCTTGTTTGACTACATCTAGGTTGCCTTGATTCATGGATCTTACATTCCAGGTTTCTATGGAGAAAAGATCTTTACAGCATTGGACTTTTCTTTCACCACCAGATATATCCACAACTGACCGTCCTTTCAGCTTTGGCCCAGTCACTTTACTCTTTCTGGCGCTACTAGTACTAGCCCTCTGCTCTTCCCCAGTAGCATACTGGACACCTTCCGACCTGAGGGGCTCATCTTCCAGCGTCATATATTTTTGCCTTTTAGTAATGCATGGGGTTTTCATAGCAAAGATACTGGAGTGGATTGCCATTTCCTTCTCCAGTTTGTCAGAACTCTCTGCTATGACCTGTCCATCTTGGGTGGCCCTGCACAGCATAGCTCATAGCTTCACTGAGTTACGCAAGCCCCTTCGCCATGACAAGGCAGTAATCCATAAAGGGAGTTGTTACCTTATACTGTGCTAAAGTGAGTCAGAAGTCAGTACCTTTCCCTTCTTTCTTTTCTTCTTTACACTGTCCCCCATTTTCCCTCCTCCCTCTTCTTTTAGTTTTCTACACTTTTTTTCCTTGTATTTTATACTTTGGTAAAATTAATAAAATAAAAAACTACATTATAAATGGTTTAATGAAAATTTGGGGAAAGTACAAGAACATTTAATCCTGGATTATCACAATTGGCTGCAACATTTTAAAGTTGTACAGTTAATCAGTGGATGCTTCCTAATTTGTATGGATTTCAGGATTTGGGGGGGGGTCAATAAAACCAGGATGAAATCTTATGAGAAGAGGGCTCAAGAATGGACTGAGTCCTCTCACTTCAGGCACCACCGGCATGGCAGCACTGAAGGAAATGCAGAAATGCTCATTCAGGGGTTGTTGTTGTTACTATTATTGTTATTGTTGTTATTGCATTAGCCAATAGACTCTTAATAGAATCTTAATGGAATAATCTTAATACAATTCAGAATGTTTTAATACAACAGTCTAATATTTATTAGAATTTAATTATAAATTATTGATAGAATTTGATTCTGAAACTGAACAAGTTATAGTTTGTGTGATTAAACAAATGCATAATCTGGATACAAGCCCTGATATGCAATATCAATAGTAAACTAATATTAACTACTTCAAACAGCATGCTTAAAATTTTGGTGCAAATATTCTTTCATTGATGTATTACTTCAGTTATGATTGTTAAAATGGCTCCCAATTTTTCAAAATGTATTGCAAACATGATAAAGAATTTTTCAGCTGAAGGTGCCAAGATGAAAAAAAGTCAAAAGTTTTCAAAAGGAAGATATCTTAAGGTAAAATACATTTATCTTGCCTTTTATTTGCTCTCCAGCTATTATATTGCCAAATTCCATAACATTTACTGAGTTAACTTTATTTATTTATTTTTTTTGGAGTGGAACACATTTTCAAAATTTATTTGTCTCAGATTACAAACTTTAATCCCAGCATTAATATGTGAAATACTGAAAAATTGCAACCCCCCCCCCCAATGTTTCCCCAAAGACTGGCTGCTGACCCCGTGGGAGCCCCAGTAGGGGGTCTGACAACCACCTCTTGATGGTGACCTTCAGGAAAGCCCAGATCGGGGCCCGCCTTGATTGTCTCATCGTTCATTTCTTTTACTAGGTTGCTGCTTGTTGCACACTCTCAGTTACAGGCAGTCCTCGACTTACAACGGTTCATTTCGTGACCGTTCAAAGTTACAACGGCACTGAAAAAAGTGACTTATGACTGCTTTTCACACTTAACGACCATTGCAGCATGATCAAAATTCACATGATCAAAATTCAGATCCTTTGCAAATGGTTCATATTCATGACGGTCGCCGTGTCCTGGGGTGGGTGGGTGAGGGTGTCATGTGATCCCCTTCTGCAACCTTCTAACAAGCAAAGTCGATGGGGGAAGCCAAATTCACTTAACAACCATGTTACTAACTTAACAAATGCAATGATTCACCGTGGGAAGAAAAGTCATAAAAAGGGGCAAAATTCACTTAACAAATATTTCACTTAGCAACATAAATTTGGGGTTCAGTTGTGGTGATAAGTTGAGGACTACCTGTATTTGGTTCTATTTCTGATTTGCAGTATGGAATCTATGTTGAGAAGCAAATAGGATTCTGTAAATTGAAGGGTGGTTGTGAAAGAAAACAAGCTTTGAAAATGACATTGGCTGCTGTTGGCCTCGGGATATTTTTTTAGTAGCTGATGGCACAACTCTAGAACCTGTGAAATAATCAGGTGGAAGACGGTGCTTCTAAACCGGTGCACCCAAGTCATTGCAAACCATCTCCTGCAGTTGCAGGATTTCCAGGCAGAGGCCAATCCTGGAAGATGCTGCTGCTCCAGCAACAGAGTCCTCCCTGCTCTCGTCAAGGCAAAACCTGATAGTTTGGACTGACTGCTTTTTTGGTGGTTGGTGGTGATGGTGATGATGGTGATGTGAGCAACCCTGATCGACCCTATCAGGCGTGGGTGGCTTTGTCTGCCTCCTCTGTGCTCAGAGCTTCCACGCCCTGGAAGCCATCAGGATGTTCTTCAGGCACCTAAGTGAGACCAAAAGGGGAGGGGCTGAGAATAGCATCTCCCCCCCCTTCTCTCTGTCCTCCATGCTTGGAACACAAAGCTTTCAGGCAGCCTGCAAGTATGCAAGTTCAAAGCCCCTTTTGACTCCAGCTTTTGGTGCTTCCCAGAGGAACTGTTGCCAGAACCGAACTAGGATGTCTTTGGCCCTCCAGAGGTCAAGCTGACCCTTCCAGCCCACATTGACCTAACGTGGTCCACAGCCTCAGCAGGACCACCCAGCCTCTCTGCATGGCCACCATTTTTCCTTTTCTCTTCTAACTTGAATCATGTGGCTGTGTTTGCACCCAGATTGAGGTTAATAAAACAATAGGTCTGATCCCTTAACAGAGCACATTAAATAAAACAAAGCTTATTTGCATTCTGTTCATACAATGAGCTTGGACTATAAACAGAATCACAATTTTTCCAATCTCATTTTAGCTTAGTCTAGCATGTTGTGTTAGCAGAGCTTCTGTGTTTCATTCTGGGAGAATTGATGCTGGCTAAGCTACTTGGGATGGGATGGGGGGGTGTCCCTTCCACCGTGAGGGCCCAGAGGAAAAGCAGGCTATAAAACCCATCCATCCATCCATCCATCCATCCATCCATCCATCCATCCATCCATCCATCCATCCATCCATCCATCCATCCATCAGCCTCCGGTCTCAGGGGAATCGACAGCATCGGATGCAGGCTAAGCAGCAGCTGGCTTTGACCCCGGGGAAGCCTTCAAATACCTCCCAATAGATTTGATCCTCGAAGCAGAGAGCATCTGGGGGCGTCCCAAGGCTTCGCATCTTCAGGACGGCCCCTAAAAAAAAGAGAGACCAGCCAGAAGGAGCAGGGGATCTGCAGCATGGGGGGGGGCTTCTTATGGTGGCCTATCCTGGGAGTCCCACTTCAAAATGGGATTGGCCCACCCACTCATGCCAGCAGGGGCCTACTACCGACCCTGTTAATCCAGGAACTTGGCTGGGGGGTCCAGAGGAAGAGCTTTTTCTGTGGTGAATTCTGTCTTTTGGAACATCAGGCCACTCAAGGTGAGATCCGCCCCACCCTCTTAGCCTCCCAAAATTGCCTTAAAACCTGCTTCTGCCTACTCCATCTCACGGAGATGACCCATGGCTAGTGGACTAAGGAGAAGATTCCACCTCCATGCCATCCATGTACCAGTTCCTACTTTACCCAATTTTTGTTAATGCTAAGGTTTTTATGGTTTTTATATTCTTGTTTTTATGATGTTGTAAGCTGCCCAGAGTTGCCTGATAGTAAGATGGGAGGCATATACATTTAATAAATAAATAAAAATGTCAGGACTGCTTCTCAAGCCCCTTGCAGTGGTGTAGGTCTGGGGCCCGCATCTGACTCCCTTCTGAGGTCACAGGAGACTCCCAAGCTGAAAAATGTCCCTGTGAAAACCAGGATGAAGAGAGTGAAAAGAGCTGCAGGGGTGCTTGTTTGCCCTGCCCCCCACTCACCTACCAGGCTGCCACCGATCAGGGCCATGCCCAGGGAGACCAACAGGCCCAGCAGCTGGAAGAGAGACTGTCTGATGGAGGTGCGTTGCCCAGAGGCCACAAGGGGGAAGACGTCAGCCATTCTACGGGAGCAAGATGGTCCCCGTGAGCCAGCACAGCCCTGGCAGACCACCACCTTGGCAAAGCTTCTTTTGGGAAGAGAGCCAGGGAGGGAGGCAGGGAGCTGTCCTAACCCTCTGCCTCGCCCCCCAGTGCCACTCACCCTTCTCCATAGGCATCCGGGGTTGCCAGAGCGGCCATTAGGGCACCAAGGAGGGCACCGAGCACACCGGGCATCCCATGCAGGTTGTGTATCCCGCAGGTGTCCTGGATTTTCAGCCTGGCAGCCAGGATGGGCTGTGCAAGAGAGAGAAAGAGGACCCTGCGCTTTGGGGCAGGAAGCCTTTCAGCCATGCTGAGAAGGACCCTCCTTCTTGCCTGGCTGGCACCCGGTCCGTGCCCATCTCCCCTTCTGAGCTCTGCTGCCAAATCGGCTCCTTTGGAAGAAGAGGCTTCTTCCAGAGACCCGAAGGGGCTGCCGGCAAAGCCTGGCTCAGGCATTTGGGAAAGCCTACCGTGAGGAACTTGAAGCCGAGGGTAGCCACCAGGCCAGCCACGCACCCAGCGATCAGGGCCCCAAAGGGAGTCACTGCCATCTCGGCTGAAGTGCCAACGATCACCCCACCAGCCAGGGCCGCATTCTGGATGTGAACCTGGGGGGGAGGGGAAATAGAAGAAAGTGATCCAGGAATTGGGGGCAGGAGCTAGAAGTGGATGAATTCCAATCTCATTTTGCATACCTTTAACTTAAAATTCAATTCCATTTAGTAAATGATAAAATACAGTATTAATAAAATAAAATGGGAAAGTAGGAGACAGGATTACTAGGTATGTTCACTGCCTGGAGTTTTATATATATATAAAAAATGGAATAAAACAATGTTGATGTTCCCTGTAGTTAATATCCCGTAAACCACAGCAGAAAATATCGGTTAGTGTAATGGAAGAAATGTCCACCCCCACCCTGCCCCCTTTGGCTTTTAAACCAGAGGAGCTGCTGCAGAATCTGGCAAAGCCATGCGCACACATCCCTGGCTTCAATGATCTGCAATCTTGCCCCCCCCAACATCTGGGGTTACAAACCAGACCCTCCCTCTGAGAACAGTGGGCACTCTCCAGAGCTGCCTCAAGACGAGAGCTGGGGCTTCCTCACCATGTCCAGCTGGCCTCCGCGGTTCACCAGAGCGGAGATGGCGAAGGTGGTGAGAGTGCTGGATGCCAAGGAGAAGTAGGTGTTCATCACTGTCCGTTGCTGGTCATCCCCGTGGGCGGTTACTGCTGAGTTGAAACTGGGCCAGAAGACCCACAGGAAGAGAGTGCCTGCCACGGACACAGGGAGATATGATTTCTGTGCCCCCAACCCTCGAAAGGGGCAAAGCAGCCCTTCCGCTTAAGGGTCCTCCAGTTTCCGAGAGGGGCTTACAGGTTAATAAATGTGTGCACTCCCTGGGGAAGGGATGGTCTTGTGCAGTCATAATGTACTAGAAACCAATAAACTCTCCATAATTCAGAGTGGATAATTCATAGTCCAAAGTGATGTCTACCCTCAGACCGTTTACTGCAGACCCTATGCTTCCCTTGGATTTTTGTTGAACAATTGCTAAAATTTAGCAATTTAATGGAGTATTCAAAGAAACTGTAACCTGACCACTAAGTGAGGTTGAAAATAATTATAAGCAAACCTAGAAAGCTCCAGCCGGTTCTTCCAAAACCATAAAAAGACCCGCTTAGCCCCCCTCGACATACTTGTTCTGCCCACTGGACTCTCTTCGGATCCAGCTGCTCTCCTAAAGGCACAAAGCCCAGCAACCCCTTGGAGAGCCTCACCAATCATAGCAAAGAGGTCCGAGTGGTAGGCGGAGCCTTCCCGCTGCCGGCTCTTGTCCAGGTGGGGTCGGAAAAGAACCCGGGACACCATCAGCCCGAAGTAAGCCCCAAAAGTATGGATGGTCATAGAGCCCCCGGCATCCTTTACCTGAGCCAGACAGGAGGAAGCAATACCTGCATGTGGCCAGCTTATTTTTCAGCACCAACAACTTCTTAAGTCATTTAAAATCATCTACCTCCTACAAGGCACCTCCCAGGAATGTAATCAAGATGTGTTTATTTATTTATTTATTTCAATTATTTATAGAGCTGTTCACCTCGCAGCAGTGGCTCCCAGCGTAGCCACGTCCCCTGGTAAAAAGCACAACCTCAGAAACCAAAAGCCACATCCTCACAGAGTTCACTGAATCTCCTGCTCCAAATGCCTGGGCAAAAGAAAGGGTCCAGGCTAATCGGGTCAGTGAGATCTGATGATGGAGCATCTGTGTGATGTTTAAGGTGTGAATGAAGACTGGGGTCTGCCTGATGCCTGGAAGGTGGCCATCCTGGGCCCCATGCAGAGGGAAATGGGGCCAGGGTGAAGACACAATCTGCTAGAAGACACAGGTATTCCAAGAGACCTCCTGCGGCTCCCCCTTTCACTGAGAAATGGGTGATGTGGGTGGGTGGGGGAGAGGAAGCACATTCTTTGGGGCTGAGGATCATTGCCACGAGTCAAGCAAAGACCTATCAGGAGCGTTGCACATTATGTAAATAACAGTGATGGGATCTGGCACTGAGTGGCAAGATGGAGCGTAAAGAAGATCATAAGCCTTGAATCAGTCCTGTGGTGCAGAACTGTCCTCCCTAATTCTTCACAGCCTCTATCAGAAAGTTACACAGAGGGTGCTTTAGTCCAGCAAGATTCTGTCTATTTAGGCCAAAAAGCAATAAGAAACTGCTTTCAGCATTTCCATACATCGTTGCTGGTTTACCATGCCTGACAAATTACATAACCTGGTTTTGGGATCGAAATGGATGTGCGAACGCAGCTTCTGAGTGATTTTGTATTACAGTTCCTCGCTCTGGGCCTATCCCATCCCAATGGGTGAGGGGTAAGCCCCCTCCCCCGGGGAGCCCAGTAGCTCACCTGAAGGATGCTCAGCAAGATGTACTCATTGAGGCCAAAGAGGGTGACTCCCAGCCCAGCCATCAGCAGCAGCTGAACGGGGCTTGTCTTGCCCAGCAGTGCCCCAAAGGAGACGAGAACGGACCCGGCGCAGAAGTCTGCGTTGATCATGCTGGCAAGAAGATGGGTCAGGGGAGAAAGGGCTAGCAGGAGAGTTCCCTTCTTCCATTTATCCTGACTGTGTTTGAGTAAGGATTGCCAAAGAACCTGCACTTAAAATGCGTGAAAAAACACCACTAGGTACGGGGAGATCGTGGGCTGAAGCGGGGAGAGAGTGGCTTCCCCAGCCTTCCCGCTCAAAGGGTGAGCCAACGCTGCCCAGGCTGAGCAGGAGACGAAGGCAGCGATAGAGCAGGGTGAAGCCACAGGTTGCCAGGGTGTGCTGTGCTGGCTTTGACTCCTGTGGGGAGGAGCAGGACATGGCAGGCGAATCTGGAGCTACAGGTCTGCCTGGCTTGGCACAGGACCCCTCCCCAAATCCCTAATCCCAGATGAAGCCCCTCTCAAGGTCTGGTCGGGGGCAGCTCTGAGGTCAAGATGGCAGGCAACCGGGCAGCACTTATCTGCCAGGAGGCTAAAAGAGCTTTGAATCCAACCCCTGAGCTATCATCTACTATCAGCGACAGGGACTCCCTTCATGAGCTGCTGACTGTCTTCACACTACACTTGCTTGATTTTGATCTTGGTTGCTAGTGCCACACCTTGATTGGCATTGGTGTCTGCAGTGATGGTCAAACAAATTCAGATGGGGAGCTTCAGTGGCACACTTCGGCTTTTTTTAACCACATGCTGCAGATTGGGCAGTCTGTGTCTGGACGAGGGAGACTCTCAAGTCCACAAGAGATGGGGACAGAATCTGGAGGCTGAGTTTCAGGCAAGTGGCCCAGCTGCTGAGGGCCGTGCCAGCCCCACTCAGCTCCCTCTTCCTGTCCTCCTGCTGCCCTGCTTAGGCTAAAGCCCCCTCTTTTGCAGGCTCGTGGAGGCCAAACCTCGCTTGCTCACCTTTCTATTCCCACGTGAATTTTGCCATCGTGAAAGGTGTGGAAAAATCCCTGGATGAGGACAGACCACTGGAGGGCAAAGGCAGCGATCAGAAAATTGAAAGCCACCCCACCGAAGCTGTAGCGTTTCAGGAAGGTCATCAGGAAGCCGAAGCCAAGGAAAACCATGGCGTGGACGTCTTGAAAGCCTGTAGGAGGGGAAGGGGTCAGGTCAGCAGAAGAAAAGCTCCGGGGTCTCCATGCTGAGGGGCTGCTGGCACCGGCTGAGCCTGGTCTGACAGTCAAACCCCTGCCTGACTTCCTGCTCAGCTTTACCTCTCCAGCCGGGCTCCAGGGTTGCAATGGAGCAGGGCAGCAGCTGCATAATTGGCTTCAAAAAGTGACTCATCAGATCAGGCTGATAAGAGCGAGTGTGTGCATCAGCTGCAGGGCAGAGTCTGTAAACAGCTCGGCAGGTAAGGCTGTGCTGGAGCTGCTCTTGGCTGGCCCAGCGCAGACCCATCTCAGGAGCGCTGTAGCCAGCATGGGTGGTGGCTTGTGGGATACGCCAGCTCCTAAGTTTAACCCTAAACCAGACTTACGTGAAATCAGATTTTATAATTCCTAATACAATCATAATTGGCCTTGCTAAGGAACTAGCAATGGCGGAGGTCAAACTATTTATGGTTGAAAGAAATGAGGTTTTGTCCAGGTCAGGGTAGAGCAGGGTTTCTCAACCTTGGGAACTTGAAGATGTGTGGACTTCAGTTCCCAGAATTCCCCAGGCAACATGGCTGGCTGGGGAACTGTGGAGCTGAAGTCCACAGATCTTTAAGTTCCCAAGGTTGAGAAACCTGGAGCGCCTCACCCCGTTGCATCTCTGCTGCTCAGGACTGGGCTGCCTTAACTATCCAGGGGAAGAGCTGGAGGGGAGATGCCAGCAGCTGTGGGTCAAAGTGCTGATGGTTGCAAAAGGGACAGCCAATGTGTCCTCAATGAGAAATGGCCATCCAATCTGGGGATCTTTAGATGAAGAACAAAGCAATGGGAAGAAGAAAGTGCAGGGGGAGAATTCTTTTTCTGTCTCCCAAACCAACTGTGAAACAAAAGTTATGCTTAAACTCCAGGTAATCAGCCCATGGAACTTTCCCACACACAAGATCTGCTGGCCTTTCTACAGAGCGGCCGGATAAACCTGTACAGGATGTCTTGCAGACGCAGCCTGGGGAAGGGGCAGCCTCTCTCCAGCTCTTGCTACCCACCAGAAGAAGTAAAACCTCCCAGTGGATGGACGGATGCCGGGGCTGGGCCCAGCAGGACTCTTTTGCATCCCGGGGCAGCCAGAGCCAGCAGGGACAGACCGGGAGGGGGAAAGAGTGGCATGTCCTTCTGGGAGGGGCTGGGTAGGACCAGCCGGATCCCCAGATAGGAAGAACAGATCCCGCTGGACCCAAGGCCAGCACAGGCATACTGGGCTGGAACCACAAGCCAGGGCCCCTTTGGGCATCTGCTTACTTCCCCCCAAAAAGACAAAGTTGGGTGTGTTGGGAGGGGCAGAAATCAGCTGCCTCTCTGGCAGCCATTTTATGAGTGTGCTCATGACCTGATCAAATCATGGCTCCGTTGGTCTAACTTTGGGAAACTTGTTTGCTAATGCTGGTGATCCTAAGGCAGCTTTTCTGTCTCCAGCCTTTTCTTCCCTGGGGCTGCTGCAGTTCAGTTACTGCCTCAACGCCTGTTACAAAAATGATGTGACTCAATCAAGATTTAGTTGGTTTTTTAAGTGAGGTGCATAAACACATCCATAAACTGTGGTTTCTAGATGGAGGCAGCAGTCAGTCTTGGGTGCCTCCCCAAAGTTAAGCAAATAATATGGATGGAGACCACCAGGAGGCCCCAGGTGTGACTGGGAAGTTGTGAAAGGCATCTGTAGGAAATCAAAGGCAAACAAGAAGCAGGACTTAACTGGAAAATACCACTCAAAAAGCATCTTGAGGCAAAGGTAACTTCCACAATTCCCTGGGGGAGGATTGATCACAGATGCCACTTTGCACTGAGAGAGAATCAGAAGGGATCCACAGAGAATTTCCAGAGCTTTGGTTTCCTCCCCCCCCCCAGAAACAAAACTGACGCAAGAGTTCTAAGCTCTGGAGAGGAGATGGGAAGCCTTTTGGGGAGGGTCATGGCTCATCCTAGGCAGGAGGGGCACGGTGCCACAGATTTTGGAAAGAGGGGCGTTTTCCTGGGCCCTCATTCCTCCTGTGCTCCCAGTAGCCTCTCTTGTTGGACCCGCCACAGGGCGCCCTGGCAGGAGGGCATCTCCTGCACAGGAGATACTCACTTGGGTAGCGAGGGTAGAATTCATTGTCCAGAAGGTCTTTGCTATGCAGCTGCACCTCCTCGTGCCACAGCCGGGGGCTGGTGTAGCTGTCGTAATGGACAAAAAAGGCGAACAGGAGGACAGTTGCCAGCTGCAGGAGAGCGCAGAGCAGGGGCAGCTTCACTCTCAAGTTGGTGGAGTGGCCGGACATGGTGGGAGAGCCGTGCAGAGGAGAGCCAGCAGTGAGCGCACTGCGAGTGCCGGGAGAGGCTGCCCTGCTTTCCTGAGCACCTTTGGAGGAGGAGGAGGAGGAGGAGGAGGAGGAGGAGGAGGAGGAGGAGGAGGAGGTACCCTCATCGGCTGTTTGCTCACTGCTTACCCTTGCCAGGAGCCACCTGCTCTGGGGCGGGGCCGGCTGGGGAAGTGTGGGGCAGGCAGAGAGAGGGGGAGTCGCAGGCGCGTCCCAGCCAGGTGAGGGAAAGCTGGCTTTGGCATCTTCTGCCTGCCAAAGGGCGAAGGAAGTAGGCTGACCTTGGCATCCCAGGGCCGTGCAATTGGGGGACTCCCTCCTTGAACCCAAGGGGTCCTGAAGGAAGGGTGTTCCTGCAGATACAAAGAAGGACCTGGAGACACCTCCCCAATCTGGATTGTGCCAATTGCTCCCCATGGCATTGCTCTCCTGGTGCCCCGGGCATTTTGTCAGTGAGGGGCAGGGCAGGAGGCTGCCAAGGGAGAAGGCCCAAAGCCTTTCCCCCAAAACCAGCCCCAGTTTGTTCATGGAGAGAAAACAGCCACAAAGGCTTCCCTGCAAAAGAGGTTCTCCAGACCACCCAGAGGAAGTCCGTGGCTTTCGTGGTCGGAAACTGAGCGGCCACGGGAGACGGGGGGGAGATCCCTGTGAAGTGGACGAGTTGCAACAGGGTGTTACAAATGGTGTGATGCTGTGACCAGCATGCAAGCGGGTCAGAGGGGCCTCATCCTGAGCCTGGCTTGGAAGGAAGAGGAGGATGCTGGGCAAGGAGCCCTTCCTGTGCTGCCCCCTCCCAAATAGCCACCACGCATCTGTTTCTGACATTTGTGTGCCTCCCGGTTCCCATAAGGACCTCAGTTTTCACACATGTTGCTGAGCAGGTCAGATTCTCTGGGTGGCCCTTGCACACAGCAGAGGGCCCTGGGGACATTGCCCTCCTTGGCTCCCTCACCACTGATCCCCAGACTTTTCCCTTGCTCCCCTAGTCAGGCAGATGTTGCCTTTTGCCCTAGATGGGAAAGCAAAGGGCATCCAAGTGAAAGAAGCCGTTACCCAGTTAATCATGAAGCTTGCCTCTGGGGTCTGTTTATCTTTATTCCTCATCTGTGACGGGTTGTTTCAAGGTTTTGCAATCTCTCCTTGTGGTGGGCTCTGCTCCTGGGACACTCTGCCCCCTCCCCCAGGGCCTTAGCAGATTCTCTCCCCCCCCTTTCTAGTCCCCGGCCAGGGCTTGGCAGGGCTAAGCCGTTTCCAATGGTTGCCCTGCATGAGAGAGCCAAGGGAGGGGGAGGATGTTCTTCTCCGCAGGGATTCCACTCACGAGAAATGCCAGAGAGCAATGGGGGGTGGGGGGGATCTGGCAGAGGAGCCAAGGGATCCCCCTGCATTCTTAGAGTCCACACCAGGGTCCAGGACTACTCAGGCCACCTTCGCGGGGGTTGCCAAGGGCCCATTATTGATACATACTACATCCACGTTGGCTTAAACTTACTGCCCTTCCTGCAAATTAAGGGAAACTTTGCTCATCCTTTAAGCCTTTAAATGGTTGTTGAATGTTTGCATAACTGTCTCCTCACCAGAGAGGAAAAACTGAGGAGAGCTCACCTCTAAAGTCCAGCAATCTGCTTTCCTCAGTTGAGGAAAGACTGACAAAACGGGTCTAGCCCCCTTTGCCCCCCAGCCACCCGCCTCAACCCATTCACAGCCAGCTTTCCTCCTCTGCTGGCCCTCCCCCAGCCCTTCTCCCTGGCCCTCTACCCCTGGCCCTTTGGCCCGACCCATTCGCCCAGACACCGTTTGTCCCAGGTCTTTCACTTGACGGGACAAGGAGCTGCTAGCCAATCGGGTGGCAGGTGGCAAGGGTGATTGAGAGGGCTGTGGGGGGAATGCGATTGGTTACATGAGAAAGATCTGGGGCGGGGGGGGGAATGCGGCAGGCAAATTATGCTTGCATGCTGCTGTGAATGGTGGTGGCACTCAGTGGGGTGAGGGGGCAGCCAAACTGCCCATTTGGCATCAGGCCAGCAGGATCGAGTGCAGTGTGTGTGTGTGGGGGGATGGTAGTCGAACTGTGCAATTGGTTTTAAGCTGGAGTCCTGGCGCAGTGACAACAGCACTGGGGAGATGTCTGTTGAAAGAAAAATCTTCATCAGGGTCCAGTCCAAGCCAGGAATAAACAAAATGGAGACTGCTTTAGAAAGAAGGTTGTAGTTTACTGAAGAGCAGAGCCAGACAGAGGGCTCTGGGAAAGCTGACCACATGTTGCTGGGAGTGGTGGGTTTTTATATCTCTTGGGCTTTTAAAGTTGTTTCCTGTTCCTGTGGCGTGAACTTTGACCTTAGGTTTGGGGTGCCTTTCTGGTATTCTGATGGTGGTGGGTTAATCCTATTATGTCCCAAAAGACATGTCTGCTTCTCTGTGGCTGTGGCTGATGGCTTACTTCCTGTGTTGGATTTCTTGGGTGAGGGGTGGTTGATTCTAGGGATTTTTGTCTTTCTAATCCCATCAACTCTAAGATTCCTGGCTCCAATCTTTCTGAAAGGATTATCACATTTGCATTTCTACAGACCTGGTTTCTGCTTGGGTCAGAGAGACCCGGGGGATGATTTCTGCCTAAGATTTTCCATTATTCCTTTGGGGAAATATAATCTGCCTTTTTAATATTCCCCAAAATATTTCTTTCTTTGGGGGGGACTGACTTCCTACAATAACTGCTTCTCATTAAGTGGACCCCATTGGCCAAATGCTGCTTGAGAGTTTAGGAAGAGGACATCCAAGCAAGATGTTATGAAAAGAAACCGCTGCTCTCTGGACCGGCCTAATAAGCCTCTCTTGAAAAGAGACGAGATTCAAAGGAAGTCCTTCCAGGGCCTTTGCAGGAAGGGGCATGAGGGCAGGGTCTTCTTTCTGCTACCACTGCCTTTGCCACCTCTGACATCTTGCCAAGAGTATGACTGTCCCAACAACCCAGGACAGCTTTGGGCTGTGGCCTGACTTGATCCCACAGTGGGGAAGGGCCAGACCCTCTCGGTGCTTCTTCCATGCTCCTAAGCTCAGAGGCTTTCACCAGGACTTCTGACCTGGGCAAGGCCCGGCAGGAATGGAATGAGCAAAGAGTTGGCAAGTAGGTTGACAGGTGTGTCCTCTGAAAGTTCAGGGCAACAAACCTTTTAGCCAGGTATTCCCCTGGGCAAACCTGGGCCAAAGTGAGCAAGAAAGAGAGGCAGTTTCTCATCCGTCGTGTGACAGTTGCTATGGAGACCATGAGGCTGCCTTTTGCAGAGCAGGAACCCATCAGATGCACAGCAGCTGATGATGGACTCTCATACAAGCAATGGTTTGTTTGTGCTGGAGAGAACAAAGTGTCCCAAGCCTTGGCGCATTGTCACATGCAGCCAAGACCACGCAACAAAGGCCCAATTCTCCTGACCACACACATGGTGAGTGGTGTCCTTCCTCCCTTGCCCCATTTGCAAGGGACCCTAACTCAATGAACACACTTGGTATTCCTTATGGCTTTGACTCATCTGGAGCAGTGAAGGTAGCCACGGTCTTTAGGCCCAGGAATTTTGCTACATTTCCTGCTGGAGCCCAGCCAGGGAGGATGCAGCCTGGTCCGGAGGGCCATTAGGAGCCTTGAGTTGGATGGTCACCATTTTATCAGCCCTCTTTCTCCTGCTGGCTACTGCCAGCCCTTTGAGAGAGTTTGGACAAGGAACCAAACCATGAATTCTATCACTACCTTTATTGGATGGTTAAAATACACTGAATTTTGCAAGTCTGTAAGCTTCTCTCCCCCACTTGCCTTTACTTCCCAGGAACCGGAGGGGGGGAATTTTCTTCTGAGACCTCCCCATGCCCATTCGTCTGTGGACTAAGCTGACTGTTGCCTGACTACAGCTCCCCCTCATCCTACCTCCCAAGGATATTCCCACAAACGGTTGCATCTCCAGTTGCCCCTGTATTTCAACTTGGGCTGCCTGGTTATGTGGATCAGCCAGATGTTTCCCAGGAGCATCTTTTAGGGCACTACTAGAAACCAGATTTTGTGTTAAGACAGGTTTTGGCTGGAGTCAGCTTAGATGATCCCCTTCTGTTACCTGGTCAAGGGGACAGAGGGGTGGACCAAGAGGATCAGGAGGAGGGAGAAACATCCCCACCCCCAGAAGAGAAGCAACCTGTTGCTGACCGCCAGAGGCTCTGGGGGGCCACTGCCTTCCCATCAGGCCTCTTTCTTGGAATCACCTGGCTGGCTGAGCCTTTGAGACTCTTCTGCTTCTCAGCTCCTCTTGACAACCACACCAAGGTAGAATAGAATAACAGAACTGGAAGGGACCTTTTGTGTCATCTAGTCCAACCCTCCGCCCAAGCAGGAGACCATACACCATTTCTGACAGATGGCCATCCAGTCTCTTCTTGAAAGCCTCCAGTGATGAAGCACCAACAACATCTGGAGGCAGCTTCTACTTCATAGGTTGATTGTTCTCACTGTATTTTCCATTCAGTGAAGTTTAAATGGAGTTTGGGTCTGTATTTATAACATTTGTGGAAGAACAGCATTAAAAAAAATATAGAAAAAAATGAGAAGATTGCTATGGAACTATGCTTAAAATTCATGCAGAGATCCAAGTATATCATAGATGCTTTCTTGAGATCTGAGAGAAAAAGGTTCTTGACTTTGCTTTCTCACTCACAGATTTTGCAGCTCCTGGCAACTGGCCACCGAAACAAGAGGAATAAGAAAAAGCCAGCAGTCCTGGCTGCACCAAGAGGGGTGTTGGGTCCACATTAGAGGAGGTGAACCTTCCACTGGACCCCAGGGGTTCAAATCACCCTTGGAACCATGCATCATTTTGAACACTAGGCATTAAGAGGGGCAGGGAGAAGCTCTCATGAAGAGACACCCCCCCCAAGGAGCACAAAAATAATGGAAAGCGAGCCCCGGAAGGGGGCTCCAAGTGGGTGGGGGCAGACTTGGTTTGCAAAAGGGAGACAGAGAGGAGAGCAGTCTGCAAACCTCTAAAGGGGTCCTGAATGGGAGAGCAGGAGAAAGCCCCAAAGGCTGATTTTTAAATTCCCACCCAAATGATGAACATGAGTTGGCCTGGAGAGGTGCCAGATTCTGCTACATGAGGTGCCTGAATGCTGAGGCTCAAGGAGCATAGCTTCTATAGTTGGGAGCATAAAGTACCTGGAGCTGGTGCATTATGGGAACATCTCTGGGGCTTTCACCATCCCTGCAGTGGTCCTTGGTCTTGTAGACCCACAACCTGGCACCAGAAGGGTGTTGATAGTTTGTCTGAATCACTCTTCCATAAAGGCAGGCTTGTTTGCTTGGCCAAACAATGGGGAGCTGTTTCCTCTCCTTTGTTCTCATGCATTCTTGGAGCAAAGCCATGTGGTGCTGGGGGTGCAAGTGACAGAACGCAGAAAGAGATGCAAAGGGTGACTCCCTACAGGATGAGCAAAAGCAGAAGGATGCGCCTTCCCAGAAGGATGCTGGTGTGAGAAGACCCTGCTTTTCTCAGACTCTGAGCCCCAGTCGGTCCTGATGTGGCCAGTAGCCCTTCCTCAGAGGCGCCAGGAGATCTCTCTTCCTGCACAAGGAGTTGGGCAGATCCCTGAGGCTGGATTCAGAAGAAGAATGATGGCTGGGCCACTTTAAAGTGACCAGTTTCTGTTTTGCCTGGGGATTTGTAGATGAACTGCACCAGGTACAGCTCTTATTTATTTGTTTATTAAATTTATATGCTACCCATCTCACTATCCAAAATGATTCTGGTTGACTTGCAAAGGCATAAATGTAAAACATTAAAATTAACAGCATTAAATACAGACTAGAAATTGTGAGCTCGTCCTCTCAGATCTCATCAAAAAGTTGCTCAGAAAATCATTTGTAAAAATAATTTGAGTTAGTAGAGTAAAGCAAAAGCATCCAGAATTTATTTGGCATATTTTTGTTTCTAAAGGAAGTTTGCGGAAGTGGAAGTGAGAACAAAGAGTTCTCACTTCTCAGTCAACCTGAGAAGAGTTCAGCAAATATTGGGGTGGGAGGACTCCTTGCCTTGCAGCCTCTGGCTCCCATTTCTTCCTCATCTTCCATCCCCTCCCCTGCGCATGAACACCCCAAAAGCTCTGCTGGTCCTCTGTGGTGGAGGAAGGACGCTGACCAAACTAGAAGGGAGTGGCAGCATGAAATAAAAACTGCCTGGCAATCCCAGAAATTCAGAAACAGGGACATCCATCATCTCCATCTTTAACTGGCATTCTGGCAAGAAACAAGCGGCTGGGCAATGGTTAACCAAGCTTAATTCTTCTTGATTTTCATTCTTCAAAGGTACAGAAGAAGCTCCACTTTTGGAGCAGGTCATTCTTCTCTGTCAATGAGGAAACAATCTTTTGTTGATTGACAGAGTCCTCTTGGACCAAAGAGGTTATTTTAGATATATTTCTCTCATAGGGCAGATAATATAAGCAACGCTGGACTTTAAGGTGTGCACTGACCGCAAGGTTCAGTTTGGATCCCACATTTGCAGATCATCTTGATCCTGTTCATGTTTATCCCCTTGTTTCTTCTGTTAGCCCAAACTCACCCAAAGGATAAGGGAGCCCCACTAAGATTGTTCTCTGCATGGAGCAAAACTGCTGCTCCAGTTTTCATTTCCCCCCAAGTCACCCCTCGTTCAGGGCAAGGGTGAGGGGGCAAGAGCCACCCTAGAATTTTCTGGGTCTTGGGGTTTGGCTCTGCCAGCCCTGATAGAAGCATCCCTGTCAGGGTACCCAGAAGGCGTCCACCGAGGGGAGCCCCATCTTTCCAGGGGGTTGTTCCTCATGCTGGATTTTTATATATGGGGAATGGAGGAAATGGGTCTGTTTTGCAGCCCCACTTTGAGTCCCTGTCACTGGAAGTCCTCTCTTGCTTGGAGGGTTCAGGAAGGCCATCCTTCTCCCAGTCAGTCTCGGATGGCTGAGACAGTCTGGCTCTTTCCTGCTGGGTGTTGGTGAGGTGCTGCTGTGCCTCAGTGGCCCCTAGGGTGACAGGGCACTCCTCCTTTTGCAGGCACATCAGGCACCTGCTGCTGCTCAAGGCATGCCTCTGCTGCTGCTCCTGGCTTCCCTGTGTCTGTCTTCTGCTCCCGGAGTCCCTGCCATCTACCAGAGACCAAGTGAGACTCAGCCAGGTACGTCGTGAACGCCCGTCTTTGGCCAAGCTTCTCCTGGGGGTGCCTGCCTGCAGCACCCTTGCTGTTGTTCACACCCTCCTGGCTGCCCCTGAGATGGGCAAGACCCATCCCTGCTTGCAATGTTGCTGCAGCCCATCATTCCCCTGAAGCCCATTGTTCCTCTTTTCATTCCCAGCTTGTGCTGGTATAAGGACCATTTCCCCAGGATTGCCCAACAGTTTGTGGCAGTTGCAAAGATTCCTGCCTTGTTCGCTGTCAGGGCAAACTTAATTAGATGGATGAATTTGCAAGCAAAGAGAGCTTCCCCTCCTTGCTGTTGGCCTCGGAGCCCTGCAGCCGTAATCAGCAGCTGTTTCTTCCTTCCACAGCAACTCCTGCCCCCCTCCAGTACTTGCTGGAGCCCGCAAACAAGGTAGTGCAGGCCCGGCGGGGAGCCTCAGTCACCCTGCCTTGCATCCTGTGGGTTGTGCCCCAAAACTACAAGATCCGATGGAGCAAGGTGGAGCCAACTGAGTACCTGGAAGTTGCCATCTTGATCAGCAATGGGGTCCATCACAAAACCTATGGCCCACTGGGCAGCCGGGCTCACCTGAAACGCAGCCACCGGTATGATGCATCACTGACCATCTCCAACCTAACTTTGGACGATGAGGGCCGCTATCGCTGCCAGCTTGTTAATGGCCTGGAGGACGAAAGCGTCTCTCTTGTCTTGCAGTTAGAAGGTAGGAGGGGCTCCCAGGCGAGGCAGAGGGTTCCCTCCCCCCCATTGTGTCTCATCTATCTAGGTAAGCAGAGGGAAGAAGCCTCGTGCCTTTTGGTAGAGGTCACAACAGGAGGAGGGAAAGCATTGTGCCATGTTTCCCGTCCCTTGAGCAGGGCGACCATCTGTGGAACAGCCTTTGTGCCTCCTCTGAAAGATGGGATCATTAAAAGGGGATCCTGCCTTGTGGGAGGGAAAAGGGTTTCCAGGCCAGGTAAAGGTTCCCCATCACTGTGGGTGCAAACTAGACAAGCCGCAGACCCTTAACTGGGACAGCCCTTGCCTTTTACGGTGAGGATTGAGCATGTCTCTGCGTGGGCTGCCCAGCCTCTGCCCATTGCCCCTCTACTTCTTGTCCTTTTGCTCCAGGTGTTGTTTTCCCCTACCAAACCAGCCGGGGGCGCTATCAGTTCAACTACTTTGAAGCCAAGAAGGCTTGCCAAGAACAAGATGCCCGGCTGGCCACCTACGAGCAGCTTTACCAAGGTAGCCGTTTGGGCTGTGGGCAGGAAATGGTGGGAGACTCAGGGGGTTCTTCTTTCATTCTACTTTTATTCCCACTCATTAAAAACTCACAGCAAAAATCTATTTATGTGGGGGCTAAGAGTCGACACCAACTTGATGGCACATAATCAGTCAATCAATTACCCTGCACCCCCCAAAAGCCCTTCCAAGGCAAAACTCAAAGGTGATGCTCCAAGGTGCCATCTGGAAGATGATAAAGCAGTAAAAAATAACTGATCAAGTTTCCGAACCAAACATAAGTGTGCTTGTAATCATTTACCTTCCCATCATAATTCATAGTTTCATACTTCAGTGAATTTTTACCATAGCAAATAAGTATTGTAAGGATCCTTGGAGATCATCTAGTTCAGCCTCCTGCCCAGTACAGAAAAGTACCACTACAGCATCCCCAGTGTTGACCCGGAATTAGGAGACAGCATAGGAAGTATCAATTGTGAATTTGTGCAGATGGGCCTGCTGACTTCGGGCACTTGCAGAGTCCTGGATGCAGGGTCCTGAAAGGACAGCAAGGAAAACACCCCATGTCCCAACCCACCTGGGAACGTGTGATGTCTTTAGGGAAACACCCAAAAGGGAACATTTTTAGATACTTCTGCTTTCTCCCTTCTTAGCTACAGTGTGCCAGACTTACTTACTGGGTGAAATCTTGATCTTATGTGTGTCAGCTTTGCCGGGTGGATTGCTTATGTAATCAGAAGGAATAAATGCAAGGATTTCTTGTCATTCGGGGCTTCTCTCTTTTAGAGGAGCCCGTCTTTGTTCAGCTGAATAAAAACATAAAGCTTAAAGGCAACTTCTGGTTTCCTGTATTTTTTTTAATCAAGCAAAACCTCAGAACCTGCACAGCGTTTTTGGTGAGCCAGGCTTCCAGGAGAGGTGCTTGGTTAGTCCTAGGGAGGCTCAGGAAAGGGGAAGGCACCAAGTGTGCACTGGGATTTCCTGGAGGCTCCCCTTCTTGACTCTTCATTGTGGTTTTTAACAGGAACCAGTTTTTTCTTCTTTTTGGTTGCCTTTTACTTGCTTCCTGCATACTCAGGAGGGCTGAAGATAAGATAAGATACAAAGATACACATTGCTTTGTTGCACAGACTTGCCTAGGGGAGTGTGTGTGTGTGTGTGTGTGTGTGTGTGTGTGTGTGTGTGTGTAAAAGTGTGCTTGTTTCCTTGAATCATTTCCCACCATTGACCAGAGCTGGGCATCCAGCCTCTCAAACACCAAAGCAATGGAGCGTCCACCTCGGCCTGAGGCCCCGGTTGAGTAGGTCTTCCTATGAGGAAATGCCTCCTGATGTCCAGTCTCCTTCCATATAACTTCAACCCACGCAGTCTCAACCTGTCTTTGGATCACCCCTCTTGCCTGTGTTCTGCTCTTGAGCTGTTGAAGGCAGCTACAGGGTCTCTCGGGAGACTTCTCTTCTCCATACCAAACACCGCCCAACTGGAGCCAGAGCTCCGGTCATCAAGATCACTCATGCAATGAATCTCTCCCCAGGCATTTCTGTTATTTTTGTTTCCATCCTCCTTTCTGTGGTGTGCAATTCTCAGAAATGAAGGGAGGCTCCCGGGTGCTTTGCATTGGTGGACTTTTGAGGACTCAGTCCAGCCTCCCTTCAGCTCCCTTCTCTTCTCTCCTCTCCTCTCCTCTCCTCTTCAATCCTGTGGCCTCTTGCTGACTGTGAGGTCAGCTACTCTCCTGGAAGGTGTGGGGGGTGGGGGAGGAAGGGATGGACCAGGGTGGACAGGATTGAGAAAAGGCCAAGTCAGCAGAATAAATGTACCCGGGGCAGAAGATAAAAAATGTTTATATGCTTCTTAAAAATTAACATTGTGAGAGATCTTCTGATAAATTCCTTGTTTATTTCTCCAGAGAGCAGGGTGGCAGGACTGGCAGATAAAATTGGGAGTGATTATATAATCCCTCCACAGCCTTTCAATTTCTTGTTAAACTTCCTGTCTCTAATGGCAAATAATAGTAAATCCACTGTGGCCACCGCCATTACCCTACAAATGTCTGATAGGTCCCAGGGCAGAAGCCAAGGTCTCCCCCTGACTCTGCTCCTCTCCTAGCCTGGACAGAAGGGCTGGACTGGTGCAATGCTGGCTGGGTCATGGAGGGGAGTGTGCATTACCCCATCCGCAACTCCCGCAAGCCCTGTGGGGGTCTTCTTCTTCGGCCCGGAGTCCGAACGTATGGCCCCAAGGACAAGCTGAAAGATCACTTTGATGCCTTCTGCTTCACTTCAAGTGTGCAAGGTAGGTGGAGACAGGCCAAGGGAGCCATCGGTAAGTCCCATTTCCGAGGCCCAGATTGGGTGCAGCTTCTTTTCCCACATTCTGGAAGGGACCCAGAAGAGTCCAGTTTCTCGGACCTCTCCCTGGAAGGATGGCTGTGGTATGGATGAGTCAAACCTAATGGCAACTTCCAGACTTGCAACTGGTACACGAAGCAGAGAGAGCCAGGCCCATCACTGCCCACACCACTTCATTCTGGACTGAAGCTTCCAGATGGTCTTCAAGGGAAGCCCTATGTAGAGCATGTTTCAGTAGTCAAACTGCAAGATGACCAGGGTGTGAGTAATTGTCTGAAAGGCCACCTGATCAAGGAAAGGGCAAAACTGATGTACCAGATGAAGCTGCGCAAAGGCTTCTGGCCAGGGCTGCCACTTGCTCTTTGAGCAACAGGAAGACCTCAGCTTGTGACCCCTTATGAAGGGGAAGGGCTGCCCTACCCGAGGTTAG
Source organism: Bothrops alternatus (assembly GCA_034064705.1). Taxonomy (NCBI): domain Eukaryota; kingdom Metazoa; phylum Chordata; class Lepidosauria; order Squamata; family Viperidae; genus Bothrops; species Bothrops alternatus. The sequence continues at coordinate 3,584,452 of JARGCV010000988.1, forward strand.
GAATGGAGCCTTGCCCCAGATCATATTGCTAAAAATTATCCCACGCCAAATAAACACAAGCCCCTCCTCCTCACCCCTTCCCCGCCTTCCTTGTCTTGCTGGTTGGAAAGGTTGCATCTCATTGAACATGCAAGGCTTCGGCTTACTGTGCAGCAGGTGGATTTTGGAATGCAGGCCTTGTAGCTTCATCACCCAATTTTTTTTAGTAGAAACACACCCCATTAATGCTAATCTCACTCCATTCTGGTTTGGAATGGGCTGTGAAACTGTCTTCCCAACTCTTGCTCTCTTGTCACCCCCCTTTTTTTTCCCTTCCCCCTCCCTCCCTCGCCCAGGTCATGTCTATTTCATCAGGGGCCACTTCCACTTCAAAGAGGGCATGCAAGCCTGCCGCAAGGATGGAGCTACCTTTGCCAAGGTTGGGCAGCTCTATGCGGCCTGGAGATTCTCCCAGCTGGATCGCTGCAACGGAGGATGGCTGGAGGACGGCAGCGTGCGCTTCCCCATCACTGCTCCCCGTCCGCACTGCGGGGGGCTCCCAGACCCTGGCGTCCGTAGTTTCGGCTTCCCCAGCAAGCTCCGGAAGAAATATGGCGTCTACTGCTTCTCTGTGAAGTAGGAGGGGCAAAAACCCCAGGTAGAGGCGGCCATGGCTGAAAGCAATGACCCCGCCCAAGGAGGCCAACATCGGTCGTCTTTCTCTGGTCAAAATTCATCTGGACCCCTTGACGGGGGACTTTCCTCTATCCCTCCCTGGAATCAGAGCCAGCCTACGGTGGCTTTGACCAAACACCCACCAGGCTGGCTACAGAGTATGGGAATGGCCTCTGTCCCCTCTGATATCCTGGGAAATTACTGCAGTATTTGAGGTCTTACTAGTAAAATTGTGCACCCCTTTGCTTTTGTTCCACTCTGCAATCCCTTAATGTAAGAAATGCTGCCTGGACATTGCTAAGAAAAAAAATGACAGCCCAGTCAAAGATACAGAGCAATGTGTATACTTCAATGCCCTTAACAAACTAGGTTACCAGCTCAAATTTCTCCATTGAAATAGGGAATTTTTTGGTTTCACTGATATTATTTAATTTAAAAAGTTATAATAGAAATATTATAATGTGTTATTTTGTCTTCTGTATTACACTTTTTACGGACATTCTGTTTGCAAAGGTGATAAAGGATACAACTTGGTGCAATAAACTGTCTGTGATGCAATAAGATAAACAATCATTAACAATAACCAACAAGATTTAGCCAAAGGGCACGATCCTGATAATTGGGCCAAAACCAGTGGTGGGATTCAGCCAGTTCGTACCACTTCGGCAGAACCGGTAGCTATTTTTTTTGTCACCCAGGCCTAGAATGGGCTTCCGAAAATGGCATCCACACAGAGAACCGGTTGTTCACATATTTGAATCCAAAATATTCATAATCCAAAATATTTGAATCCAAAATATTCAGAAAACCAGAATTCAGTGGATTGCAAAAGGTGAAGACGGAATCCCTCCAACTCAGTGGCCATGAATGAATCAGGTGTTCTTGAGCCTGTCACCAGCCCCCCCCCCCCCGCTTTGTGGATCAGAGGCATCCCAGAGACAGACAGAGTCCCCTCAGATGGCCAGCCGGAGAAGCAGGATGCTCCCCACCACTCATTCTACTTTGTGTGTGTGTGTGTGTTTGTGCAAAGCTCTTGAGGAGAGTGTGTGTGTGTGCAAATAGTTAGCTATAAGATGAGAAGGGCAGCCCCAAGTGGGGTGGGAGAAAGGAGGACACCCTTTAAAAGTATGTTTAAAGAACCATTTAGTTATTAGATTATCTTTATATGTACACATATAATAATGTAAAAAATGAGTAAGAGCAGAAGGCACCACATTCTCCTCCTTCTGTACTAGATCACAAATCTTAAAAACCTCTTTTAGTTTGCCCTGTGATTTTGGGGCGGGGGGGGGAGAGGGCACATCACTTACAGCAGGAGAATTAGGAAGGCAAAGCAGCCGCTGACACACATGTTCCCTTTTCTCATGTTCTCAGGGAAAGAGGCTTGCCCCTCCCTGCTGCCCGAGGGACCCTCCCCTGCCTTGCACTTCCAGAACCTCTCAGTTCCCATGGCAATGAGGGTCTGCACTCAGGAGCCTCTTCCCCCAAGGCCCGTCCTGCTCTGGCACCCAGGACTCCATGCCCCCCTTCTCCCAGAGACACCCCCAGCTGTCCAAAGTTCCCCAGGGCAGAGGCAACCGGCCTCTAGGACTCCCAGGGACTGCAGGCGAATTGTGGCTGCTGCCACTGGCCGTTCTCCTGGCAGCGAATGAGCGGCTGGCGGCGCTGAGCGAAGCCTTCCGGGCACCAGTATCGGAGGACAGAATTGACTTCGTAATGCTGCTTTGGTTTGCCAAATATCTGCGCATTGGCCACTTTGGGAGGGGAGCTGCAAGAGACTGGGGAGAAAAGTCCACGGGTTAGTTGTCTCCCCTGCTCGATAGCTGGACCAGGGAGGGGGGAACGGCCAGTATTTGGGTGCAGCCGGGGGAGGGGCTGGCATTGGATCATTGGTGCCAAATTGCCCTTAACAGGTGTCTAAAGAAGCCTCAGCTGGAGGGGGATGACAAGGTCCAGACAAGGTGTCTGAAGGACCTCCTCCACACAGCCCCAGGGCCTCTTGCCACACGTGGGAGACCCTGGATTTCTGTTCAGACAGACACTGTCCAGCTTCCAGCACCCAAAGAATCAGTCAGGGGCCCTTCTGGGCTGACACTCATCCTAGTGTCTGGACCACCGCCTCTCTCCCTCCCCCCCCCATGATCTTCCCTGCCAGGCAAGAAAGGTAAGTCACACCCAAAGCCTCTTCAGGTGGGTGGAAAATGATGAGCTTAGATGCCCAGCCTGAACTCTTTCCCCAGCCAGTTGCTTTGCCCTTAGCTTACTCTTTCCAAGAGTCCTAGAAAGGAAACCCAGAGGGGGTCTCGCTCTGGGGAAGAGGGTTTCTCTCCTTGGATACTCACTCAGCCCCATTTTGCAGGTGAAGGGCAGATGGTAGCCACAGGGCATGTCGCTCCACTTCCCATCCTTTCGCCAGGACATGCCCACGCAGTTCTCCCCGTAGAGGAAATGGCTGTCAGGCTGCCCGTCCTGCCAGCTCTCATACAGCTTCCAGAGCAGGCAGAGAAAGAGAGAAGTCAACCACTCCGCTCTGGGCTGCTCGTGTGGGCAAGGCTGGCGAAGGGCTGCCCAGGATGCTCAGCTCATGCAGGGATGGATGGATGGATGGAGGGAGGGACGTTTCTTATTTCTAGCCTGGAAGGGCTGGGCTGCTCTGATCTGTGACATCACCCCCTGTACGGGAAGCCATTTTTCTTAAAATCTGCTGCTTTCTACCTTGAATTGCCTGATAGCTAACAACCGTGGACAGTGGACAGGGCAGGCAGTATGAGTCTGCCTTTTTGCTTGGTCTGCTAGTAAATGTGAAGGATAAGCACACTTAGGATGGGACACAATGGACAGATATCTTGGGGTGGGCTGAGACCCCCCTCCAGTTCAGCCCATACAGGTGACCGCTAAGGCATCACAGATACAGAGATGAAAAGCCCTTCCCCCTGTGCCTTGGGAGACCCCACCCGTGGGCTTTTTCTTCATCCTAATGGCCTCCCTTGCACGGACCAAGCAAACACGCCCCACCTTGGCTCCCAAGGTCTCTCCAGATGCTGGCAGAGGCTTCTTTACCAAGACTTAGTTCTGCAGAGGTCAGTAAATGCCCCCCTCCCCGTCGTCCCTTCTCCTTCAGCTCGGGGAGCTTTCCGAGCTCCACTTACCAGAGGACTCCCATCAGACCACTGGAAGTCCCCTTGGATCGTGCGGTCATTCAGGCCGATCCACTGGTATTCCTTGTACTGACCTGGAATCGAGGGATGGGAAAGCGCCCTTCAGACAAGGGACTTCCACTTCCACCCACAGCCACCTGGCACAGGTGTGCTCAGGCAGCCACAAGAGCGAGAACTGGACAATCCCCACCAGCCCTGAAGCTCCAAACTGACCCCACTTCCAAGACCAAGACCCCTACTGTTGATGAAGCTCTGCTCCTCCGGAGACATGATGTTGGCCAAGTGGCCCCCATGCTCCCTGCACTGGGTCTCGGAGTCCTCCCAGCTCCTCCGGGCAGAAAAGTGCTTGTAGCAGAATGCTTGGAAGGCGTCCCAGCCAGGCTGGCACTTCCTCAGGCCTGGAGAGAGAAACAGAAGCCACTGCGAATCCTGTGGCCTCCGATTTGAGTGGAAGGACATTTGTCTTGAAAGGAGGAGGAATGCCGGCTGTGGCGGCCATGAACTGGATGCCCCCTCCCGCCCTCTTGTGCAACTTCCCCAGGGAGGGGGGCTGGCAGGGCCTTTTTGGCAAGAGGAAAGAGGGATTCTTCCATCTGGATGTCTCCTTTCCCCTCCAGTTCAATGAGAGGCGTCCCTTGAGGCCATCGGCTGCTTGCTCAACCCTGACAGAAGCCCTGTCTCTGCACCCCCCTGGCAGACCCTTTGCCAGCTTCCCTGTGGGCCTGGTAAGGCGCTCTGTGCCCCATCTACTCACTGACGTCGCAGGCATCCCCTCCGTATCCCGGTAGGCAGAGGCACCCTGGGCGCCCACTTTCCTCCGTGCAGGTCCCTCCGTTCCTGCAGGGGTTTGGCATGCAGGCGTCTGAAAGCAGATGGGCATGGGAGTAGGGTCATCCCAGAAGGCCCCGAGAGAAGCCCCAATCCGCCCCCTTCCCCTCACCTAGCAGAGGAAGATCAACTTCTTGTCGTTCCGACACACTGGGCCTTGGGGGGGGGGAGAAGGGAATCAGGAGGTGATCACAAGGGACAGAGAAACAGTCCAGATAGAATTAGTATAAGATGGCTGGGTTCACACAACCACACTTCTACACTCAGGCTAAGAAAACACCATGGGCTGTGAAACACATCTGGGCATCAGATAAGGCGATTTCCATTTTTGTGTGATAGGTGTGTTCACACCACAGGCTTAGCCTGCTGGTTAATGAAGGGATCCATTTTCTGAACTTGAGCAATTGAGCAGAAGCATGAATTAAGGTTTCCTGCAACACTTTAAGCCACAACATACCCAAGCCAGTTAACGCTGAGCCAGCTTCACACCTGACTGTTAAGACAAAGACTAGGGGATGACCACCATTCTAGTTTATCCTGGGCAAATGCATGGTGTAAACGCAGCCACATTGCCTTGAGGGTTTTTTTGTTGTTTTTTTTGCAATGGATGAAATGGAACCCCCGTTTGCCAAACAATTGGAATTGATGTGGCCAAGAGTGAAGAAGGTGGAAGGCAACCCCCGGGAGGGCGGCCTCTCCAGATGCCCCCAGTTGCTGGGGAGGGAGAGCCCGGCTGCCTCGGGGGACTCACCTTGATCAGCTATAGCCCAGGGCTCTCCAGTGTTGCTGAGCCAAGCCAGAAGCAGCCTCTCCCGTTTGGGGGGCTCCTTGCTTCCCGCTTGCTTGTGGGGGGGGGTCAGGGCATTCCATTTCTAACCACAGGCAATCAATCACAGCCACGCCTTCCCTTTGCAGACTCCCCCCCTTCCTTCTCACCTTCTTTAGCCCCAGTCAGCAAGGATGGGCAGGAAACTCAGCAAGAGGCTGGGGGGGGGGGGAGAATGCTGCAAAAGGCTTCCTTCAGCCCAGGATCTGGGGCTGGAGGGCTGGTTTGGTCACTCCTTGAAAGGTGTGTGGCAGGTCAACAGCACTGTTGGGCAGTGGTAGGTAGTCCAAGTGTCGGAAATGCCTGCAAAGTCCTCCCTCCCTTTCCTCTCTTGGAGGGTTTTGTTCCATTTCGCCCCCTCCCTTCCTCCCAGATACCTCCATTTCCCTAGAACAAGCACCGTGGGGGAGAGGCTGAAGTTAAAAAGGAATGAAGGGCCTCACACAATGTTCCGGAGGTGGAGCTGGTCACACTCCAAGAAATGCAAAAGTGGGGGGGGCTCCGTCTCCCCCCTTGGCTGCCCTGACCCTCCGTGTCTGGTTCTCCCCTGCACAGGCAGGCTGCCTTTGGGATGCCAAGGGCACCTGGCCCGGCAGCCAAGGTGACGTGCCCTAAAAGGCCTTGCACGCTTCGGCTGAGCCTGCCTTATAAGGCAACCCAAGGACATCCCCTCTGGCTCACCAGAAGGAAGGCATACAAAATGAAATGGGGATGAGATTAATTAAAAAAAAACTAGACCTCCAGAAAAATGAATGCATTGAGAAAGTTTGCCCTGCATACAAACTATTCCTCCGAGAAGCTAATTTTCTATAGGCGGGGGGGGGGGATTCAGGATGGAGCTGCTTTCATTTGTGTCACTGCTGCACTTCTGCATTTAGATGCTTCCTGAGCCGGCTGCCAGCTCTGCTGCTGGTCCCACCACTGCAGCAGCCGCAGCAGCCTAATTTCTCCTGTGGAAACTGCACTGTGTGTTTTTCCAGACTCCTGTAGCTGGCAACTGAATAGCCCAATGCAATTGCTCCATCTTTCTCTCATCAGCCAATTTCTCTTGTATTTAATTGACAAGCATTTTGAGATTTCTTAGGGAGGGAGGGAGGAAGGAAGGAAGGAAGGAAGGAAGGAAGGAAGGAAGGAAGGAAGGAAGGAAGGAAGGAAAAAACAGGCATCCCAGAGCTCCTACCTGATGGACAATACAGTATATTCTCGACAAGCAGCTCATCCTTTCTAATGTTGAGCTGGGGACACCCCTGAAAAGTGGTTTGGGGAGGGTGTTTGCCATCCTGAGAGGCCCTGGCTAAGGGGAGAATTCTGTCTCTGCTCTGCCATCAAGCTGAACGGCTTCTTTGGCTACGGATGTGCCCCGTTTCCCATGGGAAGAGAGGTAAGATAAAAAGATACATGCCAGGTGACAGGGCACGAGCAGATGGCAGCGACCAGGGAGGGCTCCTCCTGCCTTGGGATGCAGCCCTGGGATTGAAAACACCTTCAGCCTCCAAACCTTCAAAATTTCTCTCCACATTTCGTATCTTTTGGTCACAAAACAAAGTATATTTAAAGACCCAAATTTGAAGGAGCTCACTTGAAAAGCACTTGCTCTTCTGGTCTCCCAGGGCTGCATCCCAAGGCAGGGAGCCTATTTCACCCTCTTGTGGAAGTGAAAAAAACATCTGCCCAAGGAGCTGCCTTTCGATCAGTGCGCTTATTTCCCTAGCCACACAGCCAGAGGCCCTTTTTCCAGATCCCAGGGGATGCTGCAGGTCTCCCCTAACCTTCTTTTTCCTCCCCTCCCCAACTGCATTCTGAAATTCTTTCTCAGTTTGACACTGGTGGGATCCTGGTGTTGAGCAGAGGGTGGACTTGATGACCTCAGTGACCCTTTTAGCTCTAACAGCAATTCTCTGAAGGGAAAGTTCATTAGTGCAGGAAAGATAAGAAGGCATAGGGGGGAAAGTAAAGAAAGACAGAGACAGGTACAAACATCCAGACAGTTTTCTCTAGAAAGCTTTTAATTTCTTATTTCTCTTTCTCTTTGAAATTAATCTCCTTCCTGGTTCATTTTTTCATGGAAACTGTGGTTAAAACACTTCATAGAAGTAGGAGAGGCTTAAAGAGCACACACTCTCTAGGGTGGTTTGTGTCTGTGGGCATCATGTGTGCTTCTCTGGTTCCTTTTCCTTCCCCAGTCCTGGAAATGAGTGAGGAGGAGGAGGAGGAGGAGGAGCAGGAGGAGGAAGAGGAGGAGAGAGGGAGGGAGGCAGGGAGGGAGGGAGGGAGGGGACACAGGAAAGCGCAGCCTGAAAGGAGATGCTGAGCCAGGGGTGGGCTTAGTGTGGCAGGACAGCCAAAATGGTGGCCAAGGATGCCAAAGCCATAGAGCCAAAAGGATTACCTGACACGCTGCCAGATGCTCCAAGGCTGGCACTTTCAGTGGGCAGAACTGGCCGAGAGTGGGTGGTAATCAAGGAGGCCTCCAGGAATGGGGTGCTGAAGAAGTCCAAGCCCAAAGGGCCTCCAGAGGGGACAGCTTCCTGGTGTCCCGGGTGCCCTTCTTCCTCTGCAGCTGGCACCATTGTCATCAGAACCGGCTCCTGGTCCTTCTCCGATGCTTCTGCCAAGGGCTCCTCTTCGGAAGGGCTGGCTTTAGTCTCAGCCCGATCCTCCATCTCAGGCTCCTCTCCAGAGCCAGCAAAAGCCTTCGAGGCAGCCACAGCCTCGTCTGGAGGACTGGAGATGGTGACCGCGGAGACCCTGGCTGGTGGTGGCCAGGAGGAACCTGAGTGGTCCCCACTCTCTTCAGACGAGCCGGTTGGCATCACGCTCAGGGACGGGAGCAGCATGGGAACCCAGGGGGTCACTGGGAAGGCGGCTGTCCCTGGAGGCTCAGATCCTGCCTCTCGGGGAGGACCGGGGTGGCGAGTGTCTGCCAGCCCAGACTCAGGGGAATTGCTTTTGACTTGCCTGGCAGAAGAAGCTCCTGCCTCAGCCTCTTCGGGGGGACTGGAGCTCTGGCTGGCACCGTGAGTCCTTTCGGTGACCATCTCTGAGGGAGACGCAGAGAGACCTTCATGGACTTTGCCCACTGTCTCTCCCTCTGGGCTGTCAGAGAAACTGGCTGTGGTCTCTGGGGAGGACTCTACAGGGCTGCGGACACCGTGGGGCTCCTTCTCATCCCTGGGCTGGCTCCCCACTGCCTCTCCATCCTCAGCCTCCCCTTCCTGGGGAGACGCCTCCGAAATCTCTGGCTCTCCTTCCTCCCTCTGTTGGCTTTGGTCCATGACGTGGGCCTTCTGGGTGCTGGGCACCTCCTCTGCACCGGGCTCTGCTGGCTCTCGCCCTGAAAAGCCCAAGGAAGTGGGTGAGAGAGGGAGGACGTCCAGGGAGGACCCCAGATGCCCCCTCGGCATCCACAAAGCAAATGGATGCTCCAGCAGCGGAACTTCGTTTTTCGCAACACGCTGCTTCGGGGGGGGGGGCATTGCCTCCGCCCTCCATTTTGGTACAGGTGGGGCATCATCAAACATTCTTGCCTCTTGTCACTTTGTGTCAAATTCTAATCAATTTGCAATTAATTGATCCGACATCAATCATCAGATATTAATCAGCAATTCCTATCAATCTGCTCTCAAGTATCCAGGTGAAATTATCAGGGGTATCTGGTGGGCAAGGAAGTTCTCGATCAGGCCCACAGCCAAAGGAACATTCACAGGACCATAAGCCTCTTTTCACACACAGACCCCTCCCCCAATGCACTTCACACCCCATCAGGCACTGGGAAGTCCACCTCTCGCAAGCAAGGCCTTGGCAACTGCTAGCCCCCAACTACCCCCACTGCCCCAGCCCCAGCTCCTCCCACCGGCTGACAGGTAGAGGGGTTGCCTGTCCAGACCATCAGGAAGGTGGCCACAGAAACACAGAGCCCTTGGCCACGCAAGCCACCTTCTCCCACTGTGCTACTGCTGTGGAGTACAGCCGGACAATTAGGGTCTAGGACAGTTGGCTGCAGCTGCCTCACCCCAGTCACCTCACGCCACCCCACCACAGCCACCCCACCACAGCTGCCCCTCTCCAGTGGCCCTTCCCCAGCCTCCTCGCCCTGAGCAATTCACCACAGGCAACTGGCCCGGCCAATTTGCCTCAATGGACAATTTTATCCTCTTCCTGCTCCTTTCTTTCCCTGGGGGGAGCAACTGGGGGGAGGTGGCTGTGGCCAATTGTCCCATTCCAGACACTTAAGCTCCCCATCTCTCTCTCTCCTGGCAAGAGAAGATGACACCCCTCTGCTCAGGGTCTACAATGCAGATTATGGGACATTCCCACATCGAGCAGGGCTTCTCACTGCTGTGGATTGTTTTGATTTTGGGGGAAACGGAAAGCACTACATCCAAGAAAGAAAACAGAGGCAAAGGAGACGAACCTAAAATCCACAAAAATTGCTTGCCCCACCCCCACTGAACAGAGGGATCAGAGAAAAATAGATCTCAGTGCTGTAAGCTGTTTGTGTAGCGTGTCCATGGCTCCTTAGCTCTCAGCTGCTGGTACAATCTCATTGCTTTCAATGTGTAGAAGAGCATACAGCTTACTCTCTTGCACTCCCTTTCTCCAATCTCTCTTCTCCGCAAGGGAGGAAAGAAAGAAAAATACATAGGTCAGGCACAGTTCAACATACTGTACAACATACTGATCATACTGGCTGAGGGATGTGACAAAGATCATAAATGGTTGTAAATTGGTATAAAGTTATTTTTTCAGCACCATTGCAACTTTGAATGGTCACTGAATAAATGTTGGTAAGTGAGGACTAACTGTATAGAAATCGGCCACTGGAGGGAACTAAAGTTCCAAGCAGCAAAAAGAAAGTGAAGTCTGCAAAAGGGCAAACAAGGGCAGGGCACTTGTAGTATTTCAAAGGATTTTTGAAGAACTGGGAGAGAAACTTATAGCAAATTTAGGTAGCAGCAATAATTTCTGCACCTGTAAATGCATTTTTTTTGAAAACATTATAAAGAGAAAAAGTGAAAAATATGATAGACAGCAATATGGAAGAGTTTGTGGATAGACAGGCTGAAGAGGGGATACAAATTGTAGCTGCTGGAGAAATATCAGAAAATAAAGAAACTGAGGATTACGAAATAGCAAAGACAATCAGAGAAGAAACACAAATGGCAACTCAAGAGATGAAAAAAGACTCGGGCTGGGACTTCTTTTCAGGATTACAAGAGAATGTTTCTAAAACCCTGAAGAAATCTCTGGGATGGGAGAAAGCAAATGTGAATCCTACTACAGCAACTTCATGAATCAAAGATAAACATGGTTGGAAGCAAAAGAAAGGAATATAAAGTTGACTTGTTTGATCTAAGCTAAAGTAAGAAAAAAATTATAAAGTTCTGGAAACCCTTTATAGACTTTTTGCTGACATTTGAACAGAAATGATGATTTTTAGATTTGTGAATGGTTAAGAGGGGAGGATTATGGGAAAAAATGAATCATGCATGTAATTCCACTGGGGGTGAGAGGGATTTATTAATTTGCCAGTACTTGTTGCAAAGAATATTGGGAGTTGCTTCTTTAAATATTCTTTTTTTGCCCTCTCTCCTTTCATTTCCTGATTTCAGTTTGTGCTATCTTTCAGTAATGTAAAACTCATACTGAAGTATTTTTTTTAAAAAAAGATTCCTGTGCTGGTCAGAGTATATAGCTATCTTAGGAATTAAGAACTGTCCCCTTAAGGGATAGCCTTCTGGGTAATGTAGTTTAAGTTATCTGGTCATATCTATGTTCGGACTGGCCACTGGGAGGGACTTCTGATTAGTTACCAGATTTCCTGGCTACGTGCTGGTCAGCGAGGTCTTCATGAATTCCAGCCACGAGAACTGTTTGCTCCGTAGCATGGAAGAAACTATCTCTTTTTACCTACGTGTTGGGTACAGATTATGCAATGAATGTCAGATGTATCTTCAGTGACTGTAAGTTAATGTTTAAAGAATGCCCGATGAATTAAAGTAATCTGCATGAAACCTTTCCGTGGAGTTAATGTGCCTGCATCAAGCAATATTCAGCAGCAGCCTCCTTCCTTGATACAGAACAATGCCCCTTCTCTCCTGCCACCTACCAGGCCCGTGTCGCGTGGCACAGCTGCCAACTCTTTCCTCCCCCTCTTCTCCTCCGTTCCGCCTGTCACAACCGCCTGGGCCAGACTCCTCGGGCTCTGTGGTGGCTGCCTCCTCAAAGGCTTTGCTTGGCTCCTCTGACACCTCAAAGGGATCCTGGAAGAGGGGCACGGAATAAATGGCCCCCCTGGACTCCTTGGCCCCCTCGGGCTCTCCCTCGGCCAGCTGCAGCTCCTCCATCTTCTGGGTCACCGTGGTGATCTCCTTGCTGCTCTCTGCCTCAGGGACTGGAGATTCCAGGGAAGGGCTGGTCTCCTCTGCAGCAGAAAGAGAGCGGGGATTACTGCCCAGGCCGTTTTCTGGGACCCTGAAAGGCAGCTGGGCAGGGCAGGGGCCTGGCAGCAGTGGCTGAATGCTTAGGAACTCCTCCTTGGGGGAAAACCGAGGGCAGGGATGGTCTTGTGAGGAGAAGACAAAAGCTCTGGGTCTGGGCTCCAGTGACCCTTTGGAGGAGAAGGAGCAAGGGGGAGATTGGCCTGTGGCTGTTCATGGGAGGAGATGCCGTAGAGCAATAGTGGGAGCAAGAGGTCAGCCTCTGGACAGGCATCTGTGCCCTTTTGTGCTCTGATAATGAAGGAGCAGGGAGAGCCGCCCCCCCTCCAAATACCCCTCTGGATGTTAAAGAGAAGAAAGAGCTGGGCTACCAAGGAATTTCCAGAGGCAGCTGGTCTCCAGATGTCACTTGTAGGAAGCAGTGGCTGGCCTGGCCATCAGAAGAAACCAGAGCTACCCACTGCTGGGTAGATCTTTTCTGCCAGATGTGCCCTTGGTGAAGACAACCATGCAAGTGGAACGCACAGCCAGCTTCCTGAGCCACCCCATCCTGTCCAGCTGAGGGCATCTGAGACCTTCCAGCGGACGACACAGAGAGGCTCCTGCTGGCTCTGGAAGCCCTTTGCTAATAAAGTAAGTTCAATGTCAGCCAATCATGTCCCGGCTGGGAAGAGGGTAAACAAGCCCCTTCCTCACCTTCAGGGCCTTCAGCTCCACTCACTGAGGTTTTCTTGGCAACTCAGATACTTGGCATTTGTTTAAAGAAAGATCCTGGGCAAAGGACTGAGGACACTGCAAGAAACAACTGCTCACAGGAACCAAGCCCCCTCTCAAGGAGAGGCAGACCACCTGAACTTTCAAGTTCCCAGTTTTTCCTGGCCAAGAGACAAACGACGGGGAAAGCTACTGCTTGCCATGCAGGAGCTGGCCAAAAATGCAATGTGGACCCTGAGTCCCAGTCCCACAAGGAAGATCCCTGCTTACCTTTGAAGCAGAACACGTCGTACTTGCTTTGGGGATCTGGGAATCCCGTCTGATTGTGAAAGAGGAAGATGGTTTTGACTCCTGGCAGATTCCCTCCACACTTCTCGCGGGGTGTCACAATTGGGTAGCGCACACTGCCGTCTGCCAGCCAGCCTGGGTTGCAGTGGTCCAGCCCTTGGTTCCAGGCCGCATAGAGCTGGCCGGTCGTGGCCATCTCCACCCCCTGAGCTTCACACTCGGCTTTGGCCTCCTCCCAGGTGAATTTCCTCAGGGAGCTCACCAGAAAAAGGTCCCCTGCAGGCAGAAATGCTCACAATGCTTTAAAAGGAAAAGCACCAGCATGTTTTATTTATTGAAATACTGATCACACAGAAATTCTTTGGAATCACTTTGGATTAAAAAACGTAAAAATGGAATTTACTGGTGGGAGGCAGCAAGGGGTTTCCTGTAAAGGTTCTATTCTACAATCAAACTGATTTCAAAAGAAAATATTTTTTAAAGTATAGTCCACAGCCCTGGGATTTTCTGTGGCCCCTCATCTGAGATCAGCTAATCAGACTGACTCCAAGAGTTTTTAAAGAAATGACAAGCAAAATGAGCGTGTTCCCCCTTAGGCTTAACCATGAAGATAAAAACAATAAAACAAGATATCGCATTGAATAGAGAGGGCGTGGCCAGAAGCCCTACTTGATTATTGGAGTGAATCTCATGCCAGGCTCTTCTCACCCTCTGGCAGAAGACAGCCCACCAGCCCTGGTCCCAGAAGAAGACTGAATGGGATGGGGGTCATGTGGGGCAAAAGGCTTTTGGCCACAGAACTGACCATAAAGTTCTTCAGCGTAGCAGTAGACGTCATACATGTCATCTGGATTGACTACGCCATAATTGCGGATTCCCGGAAAGCCATTCATGTCTCCATAGCAGGCTTCGCGAGGGGTATGGATGGGATACCTAGAGGTGATCATAGTCTGGTTACATGTTAAAGCAAGTCAGGACTGGCTGCCTGCAATGAGGATGGAAAAGAACCCAAAAATGTGAAATGGGAATAAATAGGAACTCAGCCAAACACCTTGTGAGAGAAAATGAAAGTGGAAAGATTCTAACCCCACCCAGCACAGATCTCTCCAGCCTGGAACTTGGCTCTGGTGGGCTTCTCTTCCTGGTTCCCCTGAGCCAATTCCTGCCTTGGGAAGAGAAACCATGTGGCCATGTGGTGCTCTGCTGGGACCAGGCAGGATGTCAGCAGAGGCCATTGGTGGGCATGACGACTTTGCATCCCTCCATCTTCAATGTGCCCAGTATGTATGAACTGTGCAATTTCCCCCCCTAAGCTCTGAGTGTCTGTCTGAAAAAAAATTTGGATTGAGGAAAAATCCATAAAATACATTTATTACTGTGCAAATAATTCAATTCACCAAACCAGAAACTTTGTTTATTTTGCTGGTCTATGTTAAGAGGCAAACATATCTTTGTATTAGCAAAATCTAAAATATTTATTTTGGAGAAGTAGTTCCAGGTAAATATGTATATTTGGGTTCTGCTTCTTTTCGCCACACACACATTGAAATTGGCTTCTAGGTAAAGAATATAGATGTATTTCCTAGGCATGGATACTGAACAGAGTTATAACTAAGAAGCCAACTAGACTTTGGTAATGCCTGCGGACCAGAAAGTTAAGAACCAAAAACAAAACTTTAAGATGACTAAGAAAAAATGAAATAAAAACACAAACACATAAACAAAAGTTTTAAGCGTCCATGTTGAATATTTCTGGGCAGACAAAGCAATTTCTTAGGGAAAGCGTTGCAGCCTATCCCAGGAAATGCGGTTTACCGCAGGATTTTCCAGACGTTTTTGCGTTAAAATCAATCTGACACCAATACCGGCGGTTCAGTTAAAGGTGCCTTTTACTTTCCCAACAAACCTGATAACCAGCAAGAGGAACGGAGTCCTTCCGCACCGGTCCAGGGGTGTCCGGGCCTGATCCCCTGGGAACAACGGCCACCCGAGCCCCGCCCCGCCCGCCGCGCCCCCTTACCTGACCGTCTGGTCCGCCAGCCAGCCGGCGTCGCACTGCTCGTAGCCGCTGCGGTAGGCGGCGTGGAGCTGCTCGGGGGTGGCGATGGCCGCCCCGATCCGGGCGCAGGCTGCCTGGGCCTGGGGAAAGGTGTAGGCGTAGCGGGAAGAGCCTCCCCGGTAATGGAAGACGACCCCTGCAAGGCGAGGGGAGAGACCTGGGCGCCTAGCCGGGCAGGAGGCTGCAGAGCTCGGCCCCCGCCGGCTACGGCTGCTTCTGCCCGGTGGCGCCGGGGCCCCTCAAACGCTCCGGCGATCCTTGCCACCCCGCCCTCCTCTCGCCGGCCCCGGCTTCCGCCTGGCCCCGGGAGTGGCCCGGCTCCGCCGCTCTCTCTCGGGCAGGAGAGGGACTCCGGCCGCCTGGCGGGGAAGGCGACCCGAGCACCTTTCTCTTCTCTCGGAGGCCAGCAACCTGCAAGCGTTGCCGGTAAGTCTCAGGACCGTTGCAACTCCAAGGCTAACTTCCCTGAGGGCCCCGCGCTCGGCTGTCCAGGCAGCGTCACTGCAAGGCTCCCTGAGTCCTTTCTTCCCCCAGCTAAAAGGATGGGGCTGTACAAGATGCCTCGTGGGACCCTTGCTCTCTCTCTCCCTCCCTCCCTCCCTCCCTCCTGGGAGGGAGTTCCTGGCTCAACAAGATTGGGTTCTGTGCAGGTGGCCTTCTGAGGCTCTTAATTTTATTACAGCTTCTGCTACCCTCTAGGTTTGGTTTGGTTTGATTTGGTTTATCAACTAATGTTGAAGGTTTTCTTGACCGTGTTGGCTTGTATAGGGAAAGCTGTTTGGATCTTCCTTGAGATAATAGATTTTTCTATCCTAAAACAATTTTAAAAAATACTCTTCATGAGAATTTTGCTTACTTCATGGAAGGAAAGAAAGGAACATAGAATAACAGAGTTGAAGGGACCTTGGAGGTCTTCTAGTCCAACCCCCTGCTCGAGCAGGAGACCCTCCTCTACCATTCTGGACATATGGCTGTCCAATCTGTTCTTGAAAACCTCCAGTGTCTGGAGGCAAACTATTCCACTGGTTGATTGCTCTCACCATTAGGAAACTTTTCCCTAGTTCTAGGTTGCTCCTCTCTGGGTTAGTTTCCAACCATTGTTTCTTGTCTTGCCTTTTGGTGCTTTGGAAAATAGTTTGAACCCCTCTCATTTTTGTAGGAGCCCCTCAAATATTAGAAAACTGCTATCATGTCACCCCATCATGTCCTTCTTTATCATTAGATTAGACATACCCAATTCCTGTATGAAAATGAACAACACAACGTTTTCATACGTTTTAGCCTCCAGACCCCTAATCATCTGTGTTGCTGTCCTCTTCAAGGAAATGTTTGCTGACATTAGTCCACCACTCAGTATATGGGGATCATAAATTGAATAAAACAGAAATAAACTATGTAAATACATAGTATTTACAGTAGATACAGAGTATATACAGTAGATGTTTGAGAAAAACTGCTTTGGATCATAGCAAGGAAGTGGCCAAAAGACAGATTTTAAGAGCTTCAAGGAGAGCTGCATGATAGAATTTAAGCCACAAATGTGAAGCTACTGCTGAGAAATCCCTTAAATGATTTAACTGTGGCATATTGTAGATTATGGATTATGTTACACTTAAAACAAACCAATTCCTAACTTAATTGGCTGTAAAAGTTCACCCAGCATTTTGAGCTCTCATCAGAAATAAAGCCAGGCATGCAATCCAGCCTCAGGACAGCCTCGGGACAGTCCTGGGTGGGCTGGGGCTGAGCCTGGTGGGAACCTCTTACCCTTCACCTTCACCTCCAGGAAATCCTGTCCGTCCTCAATCCCGTGTTGAGCGTCACAGCGATATAGTCCAGAATCATTGGAGCGCAGCTCGCTCAGGACCAGGGTGGCATCCATGTGCCAGTCAGAATAGAAGGGCAGAAAGACTCGGTTACGGTAGATTTCGCTGACTTTGACCTTCAGGCCCCGGGCCACCAGGATCTCGGTCTCTTTGCCATCAACAAGGAAGGTCCATTTTACTCGGAGGGTGCCCCGAACCCCTTGGTGGTCGGCCGTTTCGGCAGTGGCCAGTGGCCGCAGGTAGGTGATGTGGCAGGGGATGGTGAGGCTGCCAGACAGGACGGCTCGCACTGGCGGAAACTTGGCAATTGAGACCCGCAGAACTTTGAGCTCATCTGGGGGGAGAAAAGGAGGGACCAGCTGTGAGAGGCCTGGGGGGCGACCTGCAGAACTGGCAGGGACTGAATGGGTCTTTCTGGAGGGCAGTTCTTTCCCCATTGCGGCTGCTCTTCCATCCTTTTCTTTTCTTTGCCTAGACTGAGGCAATGACTGACAGTCCCGGCTGCATCCTGTCCCTGGATGGCCTCCCCCCTCCACCAGTTTTGGGAGAGAGAGAATGTTACATTTTAACCATTCCATCCATTTACACTGGCATAATCTGGAAGAGCTGCAGAGAGGTGAAAAGAGGCCCAGGGGCCATGTGGAAGTCATGGCGGCCATTGCCCACCTCCCCCTTTTATCAGAAGTGCAAAAGGCTGAACCCTCTTGGTCTGACTGCTACACTGCCTTCTGTGAGCCCCCTTTCACCTCTAGGGACAGAGAGGAGCGTTTGGCCCACCCTGCCCAGCCACTGCTTCTGCCCCACCATGCATCAGGGCTGCATTACCTGTGCTTTCCCTGCCAAGGTGGAGGGAGGCCCCCAGAGACACCAGTTGGGCCAAGGCAGCGCAGAGCAAGAGGTCTCGGTAGTGGGCCATCTTGGTCCTGCTGGGGGGGGGAGGCAGGAAATTGGGGTTAGAGGGAGGGAGGGAAAGCGTAAGCAATGGTCTTCTCCCAAGTTCACTAGAAGAAAGAAAGAAAAAGAGGGAACATCCACATAACTGGACTATTTATCTGAATGTCAAAGATGCTAAAATGCAGAAATGGCTAAAATATCCGCATATTTGAAGGATCATTCAAATGAAAAATATATGTTGGACTGGAAAAAATGGATAGAGTATATACAAGGGAAATATCAATCTAAGAAATTGTACTTAGCATATAGTTAAATTTTTATATGTTGGACTGAAAAATATAGTTAAATTTTTATTAGGATTTACATAACAATTTTGTTTAGTTTAGTGGGTTTTCTTGTGTTTTACCCTGTATTCACTTTGGGAAGTTGGGTGGGTGGGTAGGTTGGGGGGGTGTTATAATGTACTCAACTGCAATATTGGTATTATATAAGAATGATATACTTTTTGATAAAAGAGGGGTTGCTCGGGCAGTACCTCGGAACCACATCTGGAGGGGGTGGAGATTGAGGAGTGAAGGATTGGAGGGAAGTAGGGAGGTTGTAGGAGGAGGGCGGAGAGAGAGGGAGGGAGAGAGGGTGGGGGGATAGAAGTAGGAGGTAGGGAGGAAGGAAGAGGGGGATGTGGTGGAGGGGGTGCTGCCGAGCAATACCCATAGTTATTTTAACTATCCCATGTAAGTCTTTATGCTTTGTTTTGTGTCGAAAAAAGTTGCAAACGATTGTATTAAGCTGAGTTGTATTTAATTTGATTTTTGGTTTATATTTATAATTATAAAATTAATAAAATATTTTTTTTAAAAAGATGCCAAAATGCTGTAATGGTGGTTGTTTGGCAGTCAGACAAGGACCTGGGTCTTTTCTGCACCCAATTGTTACTCATAAAGACCTGGATGACATCCCCTCCCCGAAATAGCAAAGTAATCAGCTGGGAACTGACCTCGAACTTGGGAAAACTCTTCCCACCTCCCACCACGGACCTCCGGGAAAGAATGTTTTCAAAGTGGATCCATTCCGGCCATGTCTGGGCCCAAAGCGCCTCCGGCTTGCGGGACTGAGTTTAAAGATAAGTGTTTGTGCGTGCAAGAGAGAAGACACAGTGCAACAGCACTCTCTCTCTCTCTCTCTCTCTCTCTCTCACACACACACACACACACACACACACACACACACACACACACACACACGGGTTCACACAGGACCCTTAATTAAGCAGCGCAAGGTGTAACATTTGCCACCACGAAGGAGACGGGAGGAGAAGCGCGTTAAGCTCGTGGAAAGCACAATATGGAAAAGGTGCGAGAGCGCCACCTGCTGCCCTTTAATGGAAAAGAAAAAAGTAGAAGAAATCCCAGCGGGAAGAATTCAGACGGAACAGGCTTTGAGGAAGAAAATGTTGTACATGTCACCGCGATAGTACGTATAGCAGGGGTTTTCAAACTTGGCTCTATAATGACGTGTGGACTTCAACTCCCAGAATTCCTCAGCCAGCATGCCTGGCTGAGGAATTCTTGGAATTGAAGTCCACAAGTCATAAAAGGGCCAAGTTTGAAGACGCCTGAAGTATAGCATATAGAGCAGTAGTTCTCAACCTGTGGGTCGCGACCCTTTTGGGGGTCGAACGACCGTTTCACAGGGGTCGCCTAAGACCAGGGCTTTTTTTCTCATAGAACGCTCAAAACCGCGTTCCAGCACCTTTTTTTGATGGATTTTTTTTAACTTTTCCATGAGCTGTGCTAAACCCTCTATTCTATTGGCTTTCGAAAGCCAATAGGAATTGTCCAGACCTGGTCGTTAACGGCTGTCTCTGCACTGCTGAGCGCGCCAAAAGACCCAGCCCGCAAACGTTGCACATGCAAGTTGTCTGCAGCAAAGGCAAGTTTGCAGGAACTTTTCACCTCTCCCTGCTGAGCAACTACACTATCTCCTACTTGTAAGTAAAAGAGGACCAGGGGTGGGAGGTGGGGAGCAGCACTTAATTCTGCCCTGCCGAAAAAGCGGAGTCCATGTGCACTCCTGCCTCGTGCTCAGCCGTGTCAGCCAGGCTCTCCAGGGTCGCGCTGCACCATGGAGAGCCTGGCACTGAAGCACGGAAAACATGTGCTCGCCTGCCTCGTGCTCACCTCGTGAGCCATCAATGTGCATTGCAGCAGCTGCTGTGGGAGCCGTGGGGCCCTCTTGACAAGCGGGGCTGCATGGGAAAGGTGGTGGCGGAGGTGGTGCTGGCGGGGCAGCGGCGGGCATTGGGTGCGAAGGTGGCGCGTGGCATGCAGTAGGTGGCTGACCTTCCTTAGGCCGGGCCAGCTGGTGGCTTAGCCGGTGCTGGACCTGCGCCACCGCTGCCTCACCCTGTGTGCCTACATGGCTGTCCTGGAGCGCCTGGCCCACGACACTTGCCACCGCCTCAGCCTGCCCGCAGCCCACGCCCTCCTGCTGCCCTACACTGGCATCTGGCTCGGCAAGCGCAAGCTCTGTGCCATCAGTATGCTGTGCAGCTGGTGCTGTGGGAGCTGCGGGGCCCGCTCTACACGGAGGGGCTGCGCGGGGTGAACGGCAAGGCAGGCGAGACAGCTGCAGGCGGGGGTATGGGGGCGGGGGCGGCTGGTCCAAGCCGAGCTGGGTCTGGGCTGCTGCTGGCGCTGCCGCTGGGCTGCTCCACCGCTGCCACTGCCATTGGCTGAGTTGAGTTGCAGTGCCGAGCCGGTCCCCATGCCTCCTGGTTGCCCAAATGCACTCCGGCCTGGCCGCCCTCCGCACCAGAGCTTCCCCCCACGCCACCTGGCCCACCTCCCTCACCGTCGGAGGCCGCCTTGGCCCTCTGGCACCCGGCATGGCTCTGGGGCTGGCGGGTAGGAGCGGCTTCTTCCTGGCCTGCCGGGCTCTGGGCCTCGGAAGCGGCCAGGCAGCGGGGAACAGGGCGATGCCCGCATGTGCGTCAGAGGCCAGCCGGACAGGCCGGTAGGGGAGAAGCGGCGCCTTCCGAGCGGGAGCTGGTGCTCTGGCCGCGCCCCTCTCACGTGTGACGAGTTGGGGAAGGGTTTGGCGGTGAAGGGCTGTGCAGTGTGCAAAGGGGCTCCCACGATCCTGCTGCTGCGATGGCGTTCAGGAGGCTGGAGGGGCGGGCAGGTCCCCGGGGGGCAGCTGGGAGAGGGCAAGAGGTGCCGGGATGAGGATGGGGGGCTCCAGACTACAATCCCCAGCAGCCGTAAAAAGCACTGTGGAAGAGTGGGGAATGCTGGGAGTTGCAGTTCATCACCATTTGGGAAAACACGACTCTCCAAAGCGGGAGGTGAAGGGGGCGGGTGGGTGGGTGGGTGGGGGTCGACCAGAAGGGAACCGGGTCTGATAAGGGCAAAAGTTGAGTGAGGTTTTTCCCCTCACCCCTCTCTCTGCCTCCCTTTGTGCAGCGGCGTCTCTGTCTGCTGCCTTCCCAGTCGCCGAGAAAGGGGAAAAAAGAGCTGTGAGCGAGTTCCCCTTTCTGCCTCGTTGCTGAAAGCTTTTTTTTTTAAATGACCGCTCGTTCAGAACTCCTCAGGGCTTGTTTGCACGAGCTTGTGGCAGATCAGTAAATAAAGGGGTGGGGGAGCCAAACCGTCCAAGGTGTTTGCACCCTGAACGTGTGGACGCTGCTTTCATGACTTGCCACCACCGCCCCCTCTCTTCCCGCCCTGCTCGTGCAATGCGCTGCTGCTGCTGGCTGAGCTGAGCTGAGGTGTGGTGCTGAGCCGGTCCCCGCGCCTCCTGGTTGCCCAGCCGCGCTCCGCCCCCGGCCGCCCTCTACGCCGCATCGGAGCCTCCCCTGCGCTGCCCGGCCTGCCTCCCTCGCCGTCGGAGAACATCTCTGTGTGTCTCCAGACCTTACTGGACTACCATCCCCAGCAGCCCTAAAAAGCACTGTGGAAGAGTGGAGAATGCTGGGAGTTGCAGTTCATCACCATCTGGAAAAAAATCCTTCCTTTCTTCCATCCATCCCCTTCCTTTCCCCTTCAATCTCTCCTTCCTTCCTTCTTCAATCTCCTTCCTTCTCCAACTCCATCCCTTCCCCTTCAGTCTTCCTTCCTTCCTTCCATCTCCAACTCCATCCCTTCCCCTTCAATCTCCCTCTCCTTCCTTCCTTCCTTCCTTCCTTCCTTCCTTTCCCCTTCAATCTCCTTCCTTCTCCATCTCCTCCCTTTCCCCTTCAATCTTCCTTCCTTCCATCTCCATCCCTTCCCCTTCAATCTCTCTCTCCTTCTTTCCTTCCTTCCTTCCCCCTTCAATCTCCTTCCTTCTCCAACTCCATCCCTTCCCCTTCAGTCTTCCTTCCTTCCTTCCATCTCCAACTCCATCCCTTCCCCTTCAATCTCCCTCTCCTTCTTTCCTTCCCCCTTCAATCTCCTTCCTTCTCCATCTCCTTCCTTACCCCTTCAATCTTCCTTCCTTCCTTCCATCTCCTCCATCCCTTCCCCTTCAATCTCTCTCCTTCCTTCCTTCCTTCCTTCCCCCTTCAATCTCCTTCCTTCTCCATCTTCTTCCTTTCCCCTTCAATCTTTCTTCCTTTCATCTCCAACTCCATCCCTTCCCCTTCAATCTCCCTCTCCTTCCTTCCTTCTTTCCTTCCTTCCTTCTTTCCTTCCCCCTCAATCTTTCTTCCTTCCATCTCCATCTCCATCCCTTCTCCTTCAATCTCTTTCTCCTTCCTTCCTTTCCCCTTCAATCTCCTTCCTTCCTTTCCCCTTCAATCTTCCTTCCTTCCTTCCATCTCCATCCCTTCCACTTCAATCTCTTTCTCCTTCCTTCCTTCCTTTCCCCTTCAATCTCCTTCCTTCTCCATCTCCTTCCTTTCCCCTTCAATCTTCCTTCCTCTTCCCTCCCTCCCAACATTTTTGAGTAAGCTTCTCCATTGTTATATTGTTTTTGTAATTCATCACTATGCTTTCATTATGTTCAATTCGTAACAATGAAAATACACCCTGCATATCAGATATTTACATTGCGATTCCAAGCATTAGCAAAATTACAACGAAAATAATTTTATGGTTGGGGGTCACCACAACATGAGGAACTGTATTAAGGGGTTGCGGCATTAGAAAGATTGAGAACCACTGGTCTACAATAACTTCACACTGGATTCCGATTTCTTGCTTGCCCCAGAGGGGGAAGACTAGACAATGGAATGAAACTTTAGGGGTGCAGGAACAGAGGAGGGAGGATAGCACAGAATCCTAGGGCTGGAAGGTCCCCCGCCTGGGAGGCTTTTTGCCCAGCCCCCTTCTCAGGGCAGGAGCCTTAAACTCTCCCAGGCAAATGGGATGAAGGAAAGGAGTCAAAAAAAGAGGAAGAACTCCTTGACAGCTGTCAGTCAGGGGAGGTTCAGCAGGAAGGCCTCCTTCTAACAGAGGCTGAGAGTCATCCAGTGGGGATGGTGGGGCGGATCCTGCAGCCTTGGAGCTGATCACCTGTTAGGTCGCTTCCAGCTTTGCAGTTCTTTGCTAGGTTCCTCCTGGACACGGGTTCTGCCAAAGGCCGCCTGCTCAGCAGGAGGCGCCTACCGCGGGGGGGGGGCTTGGAACGCTGCTATAGGTGCCTTGTCAGGCTTCCCCTTGGCTGTGCGTGGCACCGGACCCAGACTCTGAGGGGGCGCCAGCTGCCAAGATGAAAGGCATTTCCCCGTCCTTCTTTTCAAGGGGCTGGTCTTTCCCCGCGACGCCTCGACTCATTTAACCGTCTCTTCCAGAATTAATCGATGGGGCTTTGGTCCGGCTCCTCCCAGTGCTGCCTTTGCTATTTGCGGAGCGCGTTTCCTCTGCCAGGCAGCGAGGCGGTGGAGGGCGAGGCTTTGGCCACCAGAAGCAGCGAAGCCAACCGGCCCGGCCCGCGCGTGCAGACATCCCACGGACTCGAACGACCGCCTGGCCTTTGCTGCTCTTGACCGGCCATGTTCACGTCCCCTCCAACTTCTCGGCGTGGCCGCCACCGCTGCGGGCCGGGTCTTCAGCTCTCCTGAGAAGGTGCGCGGGGTCGATCCACGCCCACGAGAGGCCGGGCGCCCACCAGGATCGGGGCATGGCGCGGGAGGAGCGGAGAGCCCAGATGGAGGGCGCCCCAAGAGGGCGCGCTCGCTCCGGGAAGGGCTCCGCTGCCGGCCGCGCCCAGCCCTCAAGCGGCCCTGGGGAGAGCGGCCGGGGGTCGGGCCCGGCAGAGCGCGACGTGCTTTCGCTCTAGCGGGAAAAAAGGGGAAGGAGCCGCGCCTCTCCCGGCGTCTTCCAGGCGGCGACTGGGCGCCTTGAGAGGGAAAAGCTGGGCTCGTAGCCCTTCGGCTCCGATCGGCCCTGAGCCTCAGAAGCCCTCCGGCGCGGCCTCTGGGAAGGAAGCTGGCAGCTCCGGCCAGGCGTCTCCGTCTCGGGCGGGATCGAGACGTTTTGCACCTGCCACGTCTGTCTCCAGCCTTTTCTGGAGATGTTGCCGGAATCCGGCTTGTTCGCTCGCCCTGGCGCGCGCTCTCTCTCTCTCTCTCTCACACACACCCGCACGCACCCAGTGCTATCATTATGTGCATTATGTGAGCAAATGTGGAAAAAGGCCCGGATTGGCCGGGGAAGTAATCAGTTTCTAAAGCGGTAAGATAGTGGTAAAATGAGTAAGGCTGGAAGAAGACTCGCCAAGCCAAAACCCCTCCACCAACAGAAAACATTCCTTGAACGGAATCTTGAAGTCCGTGGCTCCCTGCCCAGCTGCACTTTGGTTTTTTTTCCTAACGTTCAGCTGAAACTCTCCCATGCTCGGGGACACCAGCGAATAATTATCGTTAGCTTTTTTCATGCTGAAGTTCTCTGAGGCAACTTAAGTTGGCCTAAGAGGTGCCGCTTCGGATATTCCCCAGCCTTGCACCGGGATCCGGTGTGATATACAGTCTTCCTTCGCTTCTCCCAGAGGGACCGTTTTTTTTTTTGCAAGAGTTGGTTGCTCAGCTGACAACGGTGATCTGTCAAAGGGCAGAAGGAGCATCTCCTCACACACACCCCCCCCGTACGGCAGCTGCAGCGCTGGTGGCTGGTTAGGGAGGAGGAAGAGGCGGGACTAAAGTTAGGGACAAGGCAGAAGAACTGCTGCCCTCCCACCCAGCCATCCAGGAGTGGCACAAGGATGTGTTTCCAGCATCCCCCAGTTTTAGACAAGCTCATACTGGCGTGGTTCTGGTCTTGGGATCTTTTCTGTTTTTCTTTGGCATGTTTTTTTGCTGCAATCTTTTGGGTAGGGGGCACCATCAGCTCTATACCATGTAATTACATACGATAGTCCTCAAGGACATTTGAGCCGGGCAGCTATTTGTTCAGTCCCCTTCCTAAAGGCCTGCTGTGGCCTTGGCCTTTGCAAAGCAGCTGGGTGATGTTCCCAATCCCGCCTCTCCCCTCAGGTACTGACTTGATTAGCTTGGCCAGTTGACCCCTTTGGCCTATCTACAAAGTGAAGATCGTCACCCTGCCGGGAACTGTCCAGTGCAACAGCCTGCCTGTTTCACCAGAGGTCCCCAAACTGAGGCCAGGACTGCTGCTGTGGCAAATGCCAAAACCAACACAATGATTTACCTCACTATGAATCAGCCAAGGCCAAAGGCATGCTGGCAGGAGATGGTCTAGGTCGGGGGTAGGCAACCCAAAACACTCAAAGAGCCACTTGGACCCGTTTCCCACCAAAAACAAAACACTGGGAGCCGCAAAACCCTTTTGATATCTAAAATGAAGCTAACACTGCATATATCCTTTTTTACCTTTATTATGTGTGTGTGTATGTGTGTATAATAAAGGTAAAAAAAGGATATATGCAGTATTATCTTCATTTTAGATATCAAAAGGTTCTCTCTCTCTGTGTGTGTGTGTGTCTCTCTCTCCCCTCTCTCCGATCTTCTGCTTACCTGGCAAGCTGGCTTCAAACTGTTCTCCAACAAACTCAGAGGTAGGCAACCTTGGCTCTTTTATGACTCATGGACTTCAACTCCCAGAATTCCTGAGTCAGCATAGCTGGGCTAGCTAGCTCTCTCCTGCCCTTCCTGTTTCCTGCTTCCTGCAGAGACGCAGCAAACACAAACACACACACACATACACACACAGAGAGAAAGAGAGAGAGAGAGAGAAGCAGGGAAGCGCAAGTGCCTCTCTCTGTCTCTGTCTCTCTCTGCAAATGGCAGAGGAGGCTGGGAGCTGCAGGGGAAGGCTCAAAGAGCCACATGCAGCTCCGGAGCCACAGGTTGCCAACCTGTGGTCTAGGTGAACTTGTGAAATGCAAGGAGTGATAGCCAAAGCAAGTTTTGAAGGACCTCCTTATCTTTGGAGGAACTTCTCCAGAGGCCCTCCCTTGCTCTTGAGGTGCTACCATTTGCCTTTGAGGAGGAATGCCGTGTTTCCTTGGCAGTAGCACATGTGAAATCACAGGAAGTGAATGTTTCCCTCTGCTCTGCCCTCCAGTGAAGCTAGAGCCCAAAAGAGCTCCGTTTATCAGAAACTTGGTCTATTCATCATCTGAACTTCTTCTTGTGAAAATTCTGCTCCTTTGTAACCTGGATGCTTGGACCCAGGGACTATGGCTTGAATTATATTTTGGCTCACTCCTCTGGACCTTTGAGTACCAAAGTCCATCTAGGCAAGCTAGGGACTCGGGCTGGCGAGGACTGTATGTGCCATCACCTGCACTCGGCTGCCCCAAGCAACTCTGATTGTTCACCAGTGTGTATCTGCTCAGGACAGGTAGGTTGTGGGAAAAGCTTCAGAAGTACCACAATTTATTCTGCATATTTAATTCCAATAGCTATCTACTATCTATCTATCTATCTATCTATCATCTATCTATCTATCTATCTATCTATCTATCTATCTATCTATCTATCTATCTATCTATCTATCTATCTCTATTTATCATCCATCCATCCATCCATCCATCCATCCATCCATCCATCCATCCATCCATCCATCCATCCATCCATCCATCTATCCATCTATCTATCTATCTATCTATCTATCTATCTATCTATCTATCTATCTATCTATCTATCTATCTATCTATCTATCTATCTATCTATCTCTATTTATCTTCCATCCATCCATCCATCCATCCATCCATCCATCCATCCATCCATCCATCCATCCATCCATCCATCCATCCATCCATCTATCTATCTATCTATCTATCTATCTATCTATCTATCTTTATCATCCATCTATCATCTGTCTGTCTATCTATCTCTATCATCCATCACCTATCATCTGTCATTTATCATGTCTGTCTGTCTGTCTGTCTGCCTGCCTGCCTGCCTGCCTGCCTGCCTGCCTGCCTGCCTGCCTGCCTGCCTGCCTGCCTGCCTGCCTGCCTGCCTATCTATCTATCTATCTATCTATCTATCTATCTATCTATCTATCTATCTATCTATCTATCTATCTATCTATCTATCTATCTATCTATCTATCTATCTATGAAATTCTATAAACACTAAAGCCACAATGTTGCTTCAGAAACAAGATCAAGCATGACAAAGGCCTAGCCAGCATATGTAAGCATCTCATCCCATAATTTTGATTACTCACATACAAAGCAATAGTATTCTCCCCAACCTCTTCTCCTAGTGCAATTCTCTGTCCCTCACCCTCCCCTCTCTCTCTGTGTATCGATGGATGAATGGAGACCAACTGAATAACTTTAATTATAATGCTAATAATAATTGCTTGGATCCGCTTATATACTAATCAACACAGTACAACATCCCAGGTTCTTGGGAAGAACCTGATACATTTGATGGCCAACACCAGCTAAAGAACTGGCAGCTGTGACTTCACATTGTTGTTTACATAATAATTCCAGTTTCCATGAAACTGCAGCTCGAGACAGCCTCATGACAGATTTCAGAAGGTAAGGAAAGGGAGATTTCCTGTTTTGGCTTAAAAATATTGAGCACAGAAAGGAGAAGACGCAATTAAGAGGAGAGAGATAATTAAGAAGGACAAAACCATTAAGAAAGCTTTCACCGAGTTCTACTCAAAGCTATACGCCGAGGAGAAGATACAGGACAATGAGATAGAAAAGTTTCTACAAAACGAAAAATTAATGGTACTAACCGATACACAACGAGATGCCCTGAACGCCCCAATCACGAAGGAGGAAATACACTCAGCGATCAAACAACTGAAAAAAGGAAAATCACCCGGGACGGATGGGATAACGGCTATCTATTACAAGCATCTCCAAGAGGAAATGATAGAACCCCTCAGAAAGCTATTTGTCAACATACAAGAAGGAGGCCAAGTCCCACCCTCCTGGAAAACAGCCTACATTTTTCTAATCCCCAAAGAAGGAAAAGATAATGCACAACCGGCAAACTATAGGCCCATCTCACTATTGAACACAGACTACAAACTCTTCACAAAAGTGCTGGCCAACAGATTAATGACTGTATTACAAAAAATAATTCACCCGGATCAAACGGTGTTTATACAAGGACGTCAGATGAAAACCAACGTGAGACAGCTGCTGAACATAATAGAGTACTTGGAAAGGCACAACCAGGTACCTGCTACCCTCATGTTTGTGGACGCAGAAAAAGCCTTTGACAGACTGAATTGGCCATTCCTAACGAACCTAGCCCGGGGGATGAAAATGGGAAAGCAGTTCCTCAACTCCATAATAGCAATCTACCAGAAACAAACGGGCCAGATCATTGTGAACGGCGAACTAACAGACCCATTCAACATAGAAAGAGGCACGAGACAGGGCTGTCCGCTGTCACCACTGTTATTTGTCTTAACGAGGGAGATTCTGCTGAACAAGATAAGAGCAGCAGAGGACATAAAGGGCATACAGATTGGAAAACAGGACTACAGACTGTGTGCCTTTGCAGACGACCTACTGGTGACAGTATCGCAACCAGTACAATCAACAAGGAGTTTGATGGAGATAATGAAAGACTATGGCAAGGTATCAGGTTTTAAAGTTAATATATCAAAAACGAAGATGCTAGTTAAAAATCTAGACAACAAAGCAAAACAGGACTTGGAAAGAATAACGGGTTGTGAAATAGTTAAGAAAGTTAAATACCTGGGAGTGGAGATAGAAACAACGAATGCGAAATTATACAAAAATAACTACGAGGTGCTGTGGAGCAAGATACAAGCAGATCTGGAAAGGTGGAAAACACTATGACTATCCTTGCTGGGCAGGATAGCAGCAGTAAAGATGAACGTCTTGCCAAGATTTCTATTTCTCTTTCAAATGCTACCCATACTCAAAAAAGGATGTGGACTTGGACAGTTGGCAGAAGGGCATCAACAGATTTATTTGGGACGACAAGAGACCGAGGATGAAACTAAAAATCATCCAGGACACGAGGAAGAGAGGGGGACTAAAAATGCAGAATCTAAAGCTATACTACTATGCAGCGACGTTGGTGGCGTTGAGTGACTGGATCAATATGACGAATGATAGAATACTGAATATTGAAGGGCATGGTCTACTATTCGGCTGGCACGCATACTTAGTATACGACAAAAAGGCTGACAGGAACTTCAAGGAGAACCCACTACGAATCCCATTGTTATGGGTCTGGAAGAAATATAAACACCTCCTACACGACAAGATTCCCATCTGGACGATCCCCGGACACGCAATAGGGGATGTAAACATATCCCAAGGGCAAGAAGTGGTGCCCTACAGTAAACTTGTACTGGAAGAAGAAAATGGGTTCTCCTTGAAACCCCAAACAACGCTAGCAGACGAAGGAATAGGAGGTACCTGGCTATCATATCTACAACTGCAATCAAGGTGGCATAAAGACAAGAAGAAGGGCTTATCCCAGACTGACGAGAATCTAATTAAACAGATTAGAGAACAGGGGATCATGCACATCAAACGAGTGTACAGCATTCTGATAGAAATGGACTCTGAAACCGAGCTAGTCAAGAACTGTATGGTAAAGTGGGAACAAGACTTTGGGCATTCTATCACCATGGACACGTGGGAGACAATCTGGGTGAAAAATGTAGAATTTACAAAATCGCAACACTTAAGGGAAAACTTCTACAAGATGTTCTATAGGTGGCACCTCGACCCGAAAAACTATCACTCATCTATCCAGACTCCCAGCCCAAATGCTGGAGGTGTGGTGACGGGGAGGCTACCTACTTTCATGTATGGTGGACATGCAGAAAAATCAAAGCCTTCTGGAGGAAGATATGGTGGACACTCCAAACCATTTTCAAAAAGCGTATTGAATTTCTACCTCAGGTTTTTTTTGTTAGGGATAACAAAGGATTGCACTACCTCAGAGACGAGCTTATTTCTGAACTTGATCACAGCAGCCAGATTGTTGGTGGGACAATACTGGAAGAATCCAGAAATACCGCCTATAGAAGAATGGACTGTGAAAGTAACAAATCTGGCGAAAATGGCGAAAATATCGGCATACTTGAAAGATCGCTCAAATGAACAATATTTGACAGACTGGAAACAGTGGATAGACTATATACAAGAGAAACACCAATCAAACAAAATGCACCTGGCATTTAGTTGAGGCTCGACGTAAAGAGGGGAGAATGTTTACCAAATCAAATGTTTACAAAGACTAACACCTAATGTTGTATGCCTATGTTATATGACGAAAGCCTCTTAATATGATCTTATGCTTAATGTTGTTTGCTTTAATATTGATAGAGCGGATTGAATTTCTATCTCAGGTTATGAAACTTCTACCTCAGGATCTTTGGTTAGGGACTATAAAAGATTGCACTACTACTGAGACGAAGTTAATTCAGAGGCGTGAATGAACAATATGTGATAGACTAGATATAGTAGATAAACCATATACAAGACTTACCTCAGGTTATTAAACTTTTACCTCAGGATTTTTGGTTAGGGATCATAAAAGATTGTACTAATACTGAGATGAATAATATGTGATAGACTAGAAACTGTGGATAGACTATAGAAAAGAGAAACACCAATCAAAATAAATTGTAACAGGCGTTTAGTTGAGGCTTGATGTGAGGAGTGAAAAATGTTTACCAAACCAGACGTTTATAAAGATCAATACTTAGTGATGTATATCAGGTGCTATGATGATTGATGCATACTATGATTTTATGTTCAATGCTGATTGTATGAATATAGATAGACCATATACAAGAGCTGTATTTTCAGGCCTTATGAGGACAGCTTATTAATATGAGCCAAGATCTAATGTTGATTGCTTTAATATTGGAAAAGCGTACTGAATTTCTACCTCAGGATACTGAATTTCTACCTCAGGATCTTTTGTTAGGGAACATAAAAGATTGCACTACTACTGAGACGAATTTACTTCTAAAGCTCGAATGAACAATAGGTGATAGACTAGAAACAGTAGATAGACCATATATAAGAGAAACACCAATCAAATAAAATGTATCAGGCGTGAGGAGTGAGGAATGTTTACTAAACCAGACGTTTACAAAGACTGATCCTTAGAGTTGTATTGCAGGTTATATTATGATTGCTTTTTAATATGATCTTATGTTTAATGTTGATGGTTTTAATAAAATAATTTTTACAAAAAAAAAAGGACAAAGAAAAGGAGAGGTCAGCAGCTGCATCCACATCATTTGCAAAAGTAGTGAAGAGGTCACTGAACTTTTGCAAAAAAAAAAAAGCTGTGCCTCATCTGACATTTCTTCTCTTTTGCTGGTACCAAGCTCTATGGTCAATTATTGGATATGGAAAATAACAAGAACCGCATCCAGTGGCAGCAGTGGGAGCTCGGATGGTTCATGACTAATGGAAATATTCACCTAGATGCCACAGAAGTGCCCACCTGTACTACACACAGTATAGAACTCACATGCTTTCTGAAAAGCGCTTCTGCTGGTAGCAAAACCATCCAGAATGGAGCGGCAGAGACCAACATGGAGATTAAAGTCCCCAAAATCAAGGGGTGGGAACAGCCCCAGAAACCAGCCGGCCTGGCAGCTTGAAAAAAAAACCCGGAGCTGCTCCTGGGTGTGAAAAGCCTGTGCATCATGAAACCGATTCAGGGGAAGAGGAAAGCAACAGTGACTGTAAATCTTCAGATCTGACCCAAGCCAGGCAGAATGCGGGTGGGGGGAGGGGGATCTGGCTGCTCTTCAGAAACAGGCGCAAGATGGACCCAGGCTCAGAAAAAGTGGAGGTGGGTGATCTCTGGTGGGGGGGCGGTATACAAGGGGCATCCTGTTTTCCGGTGGGAAAAGCTGAACACGCCTGGAGGATGTCTCTCTCTCTCTCTCTCTCTCTCTCTCTCTCTCTCTCTCTCTCTCTCTCTCTCTCTCTCTCTCTCTCTCTCTCTCTCTCTCTCTCTCTCTCTCTCTCTGAACATATCTCTGTCCCCCCCCCCATATCCCTTGTTGGTATGCATTCCCTGTATTTCTTCTTCTTGCTCCCACCAAATGTAGAAGCATTTGAAGAGAGTCCATTCACTGCGCCCAATGGGCCACTCCAGGCCAGCAGCCAGAAAGCTGGAGCATTGCCCAGGATCTTTTCAAGTCTCTCCAAAGCCCTTTGGCTGAATTCACACCCCTCCCTCTTTCTTTCTTTCTTTCTTTCTTTTCTTTCTTTCTTTCTTTCTTTCTTTCTTTCTTTCTTTCTTTCTTTCTTTCTTTTCTTTCTTTATTTATTTATTTATTTCTTAAATTTCTATACCGCCCCTCTCCCGTAGGACTTGGGGCGGTTTACAGCCCAATTAAAACAGATAATAATAATAAATATTTAAAAATAAATTAAATTAATACATGCTGTTACTAAAACCTGTTAAAATCCCAATTCTAAAATCTAAACAACCTTGTTTAAAAAATTTACATAGAGATTTACATAAAACCCAAGGAGGTCTAGGCCAGGCCGGCTTGATTGAAGAGATGAGTCTTCAATTCTCTTCTGAAGGTGCGGAGATCATGACACGTCCGGAGTTCTGGGGGGAGCTCGTTCCACATCGTCGGTGCCCCCACAGAAAAGGCTCTCCTCCTGGGCGCCACCAGCCGACACTGCTTAGCCGATGGCACCCTGAGGAGGCACGCTCTGTGGGAGCAAACTGGTCGATGGGAGGTATTTACTGGCAGAAGGCGGTCTTGTAAATAACTGGGTCCTATGCCATGGAGTGCTTTAAAGGTGGTAACCAATACCTTGAAGCACACCCAGAAAGCCACCGGCAACCAGTGCAGCTCGCGCAGGATGGGGGCCATTTGTACCCGCCAGGGTGCCCTCACTACCACCCACGCGGCCGCATTCTGCGCCAGTTGAAGCCTCCGCATGCACTTCAAGGGAGCCCCATGTAGAGAGCATTACAATAGCCCAGTCTGGAAGTGACAAAGGCATGGGTGACCATGCGTAGTGTGTCCCTATCTAGGAAGGGGCGCAACTGGCGTACCAGACGAATCTGGTAAAACATCCTCCCGGCCACGGCCGTCAGATGGTCCTCAAGGGACAGCCGTGAATCTAGGAGGACTCCCAAGTTGCGAGCCCTTCCCGTGGGGGCCACTGACTCGCCCCCAATAGACAGCGATAGAATCAGCTGATTATACCGGGATGACGGTAACCACAGCCACTCGGTTTTTGGAGGGGGTTGAGCTTGAGACCGTTCTTCCCCATCCAGATCCGCACGGCCTCCAGGCACTGGGTCAGCACGTCAAGAGCTTCATTTGAGTGGTTCGGGGTGGAAATGTACAGCTGAGTATCATCAGCGTACTGATGGAATTCCACCCCAAAACATCGGATAATCTCACCCAGCGGCTTCACATAAATGTTGAACAACAAGGGCGAGAGGACCGACCCCCGAGGTACCCCACAGTCAAGGGGCCTTGGGGTCGACCTCTGACCCCCTGTCAACACAAACTGCGTCCGGCCAGAGAGGAAGGAGGAGAACCACCGAAGCACGGTGCCCCCTATACCTAACTCCTCCTACCGGCGCAGCATTATTATTATTATTATTATTATTATTATTATTATTATTATTATTATTTTAATTTCTATGCCGCCCTATTCCGGAGAACTCATGGTCGATGGTATCAAAAGCCGCTGAGAGGTCCAATAGCACCAGGACAGAGGAGCAACCCCTGTCCCGGGCCTGCCAGAGATCATCCACCAATGCGACCAAAGCTGTTTCCGTGCTGTAACCCGGCCTGAAGCCCGACTGGAGTGGGTCCAGATACAACAATTCCTCCAGGTGCTGAGGGAACTGTTGAGCAACCACACTCTCAACAGCCTTCAGGACGCCAGGGAAGACACCCTCAGTCAGCGAAGCGTTGATAATCGCCTGGAGCCAGCCTCATGTCACCTCACTGGAGGCCAGTACCAACCAGGAGGGGACACGGGTCCAGTAAACATGTGGTTGCTCTAAGACCTCCCAGCAACCTGTCCACGTCATCAGGTGTCACAGAGTCAAACTCAGCCAGATAACAGTCTCAAGACCGGCCTCAGCCACTCCTGCTGGACCTCCTTCGTCGAAGTTAAAGCCTTCCCGAATCTGAGCGATTTTGTCATGCAGATATTGCACAAAATCCTCAGCTCTTCCCTCCAAGGTATCCCCCTCGCCTCCCGATGAAGGAGGGAGCGGGTCACCCTGAACAGGGCGGCTGGGCGGTTATCTGATGACGCAATAAGGGCAGTGACGTAAGAACACTTCTCTGCCCTTATTGCCACTAGGTAAGTCCTAATATGGTCTCTTACTCGTGTTCGGTCAGACTCAGAGCGACTCGCCCTCCAACTGCTCTCTAGGCATCTTTTCGGTGCTTCATCTCCCTCAGCTCCCCCGTTAAACCAGGAAGCTGATCGAGAACCACGCCGGTTCAGAGGCGGCAAAGGCACAACCCCTTCCAAGGCATCAGCAGCTGCCCTATCCAGGCAGCCACCAGTGCCCCAACTGAGTTGTGTGTTAGAGCCTCCGGTATTGGCCCAAGCTCCGTCTGGAACCTCTCGGGGCTCCATCAGTCGCCTGGGGCGGTACCAAATAATTGGTTCCACCTCACTGCAGCGGGGTGTAGCGGTCTGAAAGTCCAAGCGTAGGAAAGAGTGATCGGACCATGACAGAGGTGTAATAACTATATTTCTCATATCCAGATCACTCAGACACTGACCAGAGACAAAAAACAGGTCAAGCGTGTTTCCCCCCCGTGTGTGGGGGGCCTTGAATTACCTGGGTCAGGTCCATGGCTGTCATGGAAGCCATGAACTCCCGAACCTCCCCAGACGCCTCGCCCGCAGATGGCAGATTGAAGTCACCATGACTACCAGCCTGGGGACCTCAACCGCCACCGCCGCGATGACGCCCAAGAGCTCGGGCAGGGCGGTTGACACGTGGCAGGGAGTCAGGTACGTGAGCAACACAGCCCTCGGACCCCCAAGGTCCCACCTCACAAGGAGGGATTCACAGCCTGCCGTCCTGAGGAACAGTGACCTCCCTCGGCCTGAGACCTTCCCTAATCACAACCGCCACTCCCCCACCCCTGCCCTGAGTTCTGGGCTGGTGAAATGCAAGGAAGCCTGGAGGGCACATTTCCACCAGAGGGATACCTCCCTCTGGTCCCAACCAGGTCTCCGTAATACCCCGCCAGGTCTGCGGCCCCCTCCGTAATTAAGTCTTGTATCAAGGGGGCCTTGTTAACCACAGACCTGGTGTTGCACAGCATCAGCCTACAACCCGGGCCCTTTGGCTCTAAAACAACCCAGATCACAAGTAGAAGCCGCGGGGGTCGGAGCGCGGCACTGCTCGGAGATAGCGGGGGCGCGCTCCCGTAAATTGACATGGCCCCCTACTCCCGCCATATCTGCCCCTCCCACTTACAAAACCGATGGGAACTGAATCACCTCTGCCCTCTCCCTGATCCGCACCCTTGTGGTTCCGGTCCCACCCGTTGCCTGGCCCATGTTTCTCCTCCTCCTTATTCCCACCCCTTAACCCTCCCCTATCCAGTAGACCTCCCCCCAGGCCTACACCATTACTATCATTAATCTTCCCACCCCCCACCCCAGAACCCCTTAAAAACATTTAAAACCCCTACTTAAAAACCTCCATAACCCCTTTTTTTGAGCATGCCACTCTGCTGCTGCTGCTGCTCTCAGTGGAATGTTGCAGAAGTTCTGGGCAGCAGCCTGTGGGTACAGGTTGGGCCCCCTTTCCTGTGGCATTAATGGACCAGCTTACCCATGGACTCGGAGGGGAAGTGTGCACTCCCCAAACACGCCAAGGTTGTTTGGGTTAGCCTGGAATATCTTCTCATCCTCAGAAGCTGCTGGAACCTGTTTGAAAGTTGCTTGGTGCAAAATGGACCAGTTTGGGGATTCCCCCACAGTTTACAGTTCCTTAAACCCAGGAGATATAAAAGAATTTGCAGGGATCAGAAACAAAATCATGCATCAGCAGCTGCCACTAACTTGGGGCAGGAGATTGAATAGAATAGAGCTGCAAGGGACCTTGGAGGTCTTCTAGTCCAGCCTCCCCCCTCGCTCAAGCAGGAGAACCTATACCATCTCAGACAGATGACTGTCCAGCTTCTTCTTAAAAACCTCCAGTGATGGAGCGCCCATGATTTCTGTAGGCCAGCTGTTCCACTGGTGAATTGTCTTCACTGTTAGGAAGTTTCTCCTTAATTCCAGGTTGCTTCTCTCTTTGGTCAGTTTCCAATCCTTGTTTCTTGTCTTTCCTTCTGATGCTTTGGTGAATAATGTGACCCCCTCTTCTTTGTGACAGCCCTTCAAATACTGGAAGGCTTCTATCATGTCTCTCCTATTTCTTCTTTTCTTTAGACTAGCCAAATCCAAGTCCTGCAGCCAATCTTCATGTGTTTTAGTCTCCAGGCCTTGGATCATCTTAATTGCTCTTCTCTGAACTTTTTCCAAGGTCTCAACATCTTTTTGTACATCAGGAAGCCCTTTCCAGACAGGACTTGCCATGTGCCCTAATGGCTCTTGGGGTGGGAGACTCCTTAGAGAGGGCTATCACCTTGAGATTCAGCAAGGACCCCAAGAAGGTCATCCCCAGAAAATCTGGCCCCAATTTTAGCCTAAAGTGGAATAGAAAATGGAGGTATGGAAAACTAGCAGTACTATTCAATCCAATACCCCAGGGAAGAAACGTACAGATTTCTCCCTAATGTTTCCACTTGTCCCTGAATCACGAGGTTCTACAACAAGGATCCCAGTTGGCCTTGGGTGGCTCTCCCTCCTTTTGCATTTGGTGATTCCAACTTCAGAGGTAGCCTGCCTCAGACCTTGTAGGTTCTAATCTGCTCCAGCAGGTAATGCCAGCCTTCAAAAGAAAACGCCTTCCCAGCATCTCTGATGCCATTGAACTCGGGGGACCATAATGAATTATTTCCAGGCAACAGCAGCAGAGAGGCTGCTTGGCCTGCTTGAAAGAATTTGGGGACTGAAAGTCTCCTGGGAGGGGGATGAGAAGCAGCTCTTTGTGAAGAGGGCTCCTTCCTGCAAATGGCTTTGTCCTGCCAGCAGGGACATCCACACCCCCTATAGAAAGTCCTTGGCCGGCCTGCGAGAGCAACATTGCTGCACTCTCACTAGAGGGCTGGCAGGGTTCTTTGGGGGGTGGGGGTGGGGTCCTCTGCAGCTGGCTGCTGGCTTCTTATGCTACGGTACAAGTGGGCCTGCCTGCTCTCCACCTCTCCAAGGAGCCCAGTAGTGGAGGGTCTGGAGATGGGCCCTGGCGGAGGCTTTCCCTCCCTGTTACTGCTGGAGGCAGCTACCGTAGCAGCATCCTCCTTCTGAAAGGTGATCAGGCTTGGAGAGATCAGGCCCATGGAAAAGAAAAACTTCACATGATGTGTGAGAAGGTCTATATAATAAGTGCTAGAAAACACATCTGGCAGCAACAGAGGCTGCTCTTAATAGCGGGTCCCTGGGACACAATGCAGAGCACCCCTCCCCCCAAGCCTGGGAAAATGGTCTTTGCAGAGAAAGTGGGTGTGGAAGTGTCTACATGGGGCACCCCCAAAATTACTTGCCAGATAAACACAGTGATCAACAAGAGAAAGGAGAAGAGAAGACTAGGATTAGGACAGCCCCCACTCTCCCCCGCCAAAAGAGAAACCCAGCTCAATTTGTCTCTAATGAGAAGAGCTGGCAGCTACGTGGCCACAAACTGGGCCCAGGTTCCTTTTTAGCACCTCTGGGTAGCACCTCTGGGAGTGGCACAGGAAAAGAGGGCACCAAGATAACTTCATGGCCTCTCCTGCTCCTTGGGTAGAGCACACCACCGAGTCTGGCACTAAACACCAGCAGTGCCTTTTCTGTTCATAGCTGAAGTAAGAAGCAATTTGATGAATATTACTTTTCTGATGCAGCTACTTGATCACCAAACTAAAATATCTCCACCAGCCACACTACCAGAGAGGCCATCCCGCCATCTCTCAGCTGCCCCCTTCCACAGGCAGATAGCTGGCCAGAGGGAGCCAACAGTCCAGGGAGCATCTGGCCACAGACTCGCCGCCCCCAGCGAGTGGAGCGGGAAACTGAAGCCAAGGCCCAAAGAGCTTCCTAGTCTGAAAGGGGAGGATGTGGCCAGTGTGTGTGTCTGTTGAGAAGTTGCCGAAGGGAGGAACCCACCCAGCTTTCATGAGATAAGAAGCTGGCTGAGCTGGTGTTTTGGGCTGGTTTACAACAATGCTAATCTTCATTTCTTCATTTCTGTTTCATTCATCTACACAAGAAACAGTATAAATTCCATTTCTTAGAGAGGCAAAGCAGGTCTAATTCAGTTACAGCATTCCTGGAAGCCCACAGGAAACTTAGGTGGTTCTCTGGAGCTGCTTCCCACTCCTGGTCCTTCCACTGGGCTGCAGAACTACACTCTGGTGAAGCCCTGGACTGGTTGTGATGCTTCCAACACAAGTACGGGGGCGTGGGGAGACCCATTCAAAGGGATCTATGGGATCCCCTAGTTCAGAAACCCTATTGTCCCTGGCTCAGGATGGCTGGCAATATTTGCAGCCAATAAGAGATTTTCTTTACAAACAAAATAAAAAAACAGAAGGGAGGTAGAAATCGCTTGTAGGACCAAATCCCTTCCTAAAATGAAAAGCCCAGCAGTAAAACACTGCAGAAACCGCCGGGTTCTTGGGGCAGGGCGTTTCAGAATTTCTCAAGAAAATGAAAAAAATATGCTTGCCACAAACGATACTGGACAATTGGAAACCTTTGCCTCTTTCAGACCCGATTCGCCCTCCCCCCTTTCTTGATAGATTAGTGGAGCGTGAGAAGAACTTGAGTTTTAAAGTATCAATTCTTAAACTGATACTTTGTTTTATTGTAGAACTTTTGAATGCCCGGTAGCAAAGAGATCCTCCATCTTCAGAGGCAGACTAACTTTGGATACCTTTTACACGGAAAGTAAAAGCCGCCACTCCCGCCCTGCTCCGACATTTCCCGAAGAAGTCGACGCTGGCACGTTTCCTTCTTTCCTTCTCGGGCTCCCGAGGCCAGAAGGGAAGGGAGCGGGGAGGGTCCCCCAGACTTCAGCTGCTCCCCAAGGATCCCAACGCCCTCCCGGGTCACCCCCGCAGCCCGGACCGCAGCCTGCAAACCCGCCGCGGCCAGGCAGCCCCCCCCCCACCGCCCGCCGTCTCACCGCCTCGGTCCAGGCGGCGACGCGGAAGATGCTCCGCAACTGGGGCAGCCCGACCTGCCGTTCCGCCCGGGCCCGGGTGACCCCCACCGTCTCCCCGAAGGGAGCCCCGCCGGGCGCGGAGAAGCGCGCGCGTTCGGAACTCACCGGCCTCGGCGCGAAAAAGCAGCCCGCGCTGCGGCGGCCACTGCGGTGCAGAACTGCGGCGCTGGAAGGCCGGCGGGCAGGAGGAGCGGCGGGACGGCCGCGGGGAGGAAGGGCGCCCCGCTCCGCCCCGCCCCTCTTCTCCTCGCCCCGCCCCCTCGCCCCGCGCCCGTCTGCTGGGCTGCGCCGGAGCGCAGGTGCCGGAGTGCGGCGCCCCCCGCCCCCGCTCGCCCCTCTGCGGACCCGGTTCGAGTTAGGGGTGCGGCGGGGAGAGCAGGTCGAAAGCCGCCGCACGGAGGAGCGGCGGTGGAAAGGCAGCCAACCGGTGAGGAGCGCCTGGAAGCGGCCCAAAGGGAGTCCGGGTACCGGATCCGAGGTCCCTCTGGATGTCCGGCGGTTCTGGAGGGTCCAGCTGCTGCACACGGATGCCGGTCAAGGAGGGGCAGAAACAGCTGGGCGCGCCGCCAAGCGGGGAGAGGGGATCGGCTTCTTAGGGAAGGTTGCCCGTTTGCCCCCCGCCCGCGTTTTGATTCCGTTCACGGCCGCTTCAGGATCCAGGGCCAGATTCTGCACTCCTGGAAGCCCGGAGCGCCACTGAATGAGCATTTTGTGGGGAAGGCGAAAGGGGACCGGGAGGGGCGGAGGAGGCCGGGTGGTTCTTGCGGCCGCCTGGAGCCTCTTCCCACTGCAGGCTTACTATCCTCGCGTTCCCCCCCCCACGCCGGGGCAATTTCTCTTGCCTGGTCCGCGTAGCGTCCCTCTCTTCTTCTCCCGGCAGACGCGGAGGACGACGCGGCCGGCACCGGGCGAACTGCTGAGCCGCGCCCGCCCCGGATGGCTTCGGAGCCTTTCCCTTCGGGTAGCCGGAAGCCCCTGCCAAAAGTGGGCTCTGGGGGGGCCGGTGGCTGATGGCTCAAGAGCCGCTTTCACCCTGAGAGCCGAGGGACAACTTCCTTCCCGCGTCTCTTGCTGGCTTGCCCGTCCCTGGCAGCTGATCCCAAGTGCGCAGGGAGCCCACCCCCGTGGGCCACCGGGGGTAGGGGGCGGGAGCAGCTCTCCCTTCTTGGAAGTGACCACACGTCTCGTGGATCGGAGCCCGGTCATCTGTCAAAAGCCACCACCTCCTCCGCTCCCGCCACAGACCACACGAGTGGGCGCAATGGGTGCTTCTGCTCCTCCTCCTCCCCCCTCCAAAGTAGGACATCCAAAACCCTTCCTTAATTCGTTCCATACGGACCGAGAGCGGCTCCTTCTGCCGACTTGACAATAGGGCAAAAGTTATAAGGAAAGGAGCCCACTCCTCCACCCTTCGTGGACCTTGAGGGGCCAAGTCCGCCACGGAGAACATGGGTGGAGAAAGGAACAGCAGGACACAGGAGTGAACCTATGCAGGGCACACACAGCTTTGAAAAGGAATATACAGACAGCTCTGCCGTTTTCTCTTGTCCCTTGACTTCCCTCAGGAAGATCGGGGGCTCCTGCAACAGCTGCCCCTGAGATGTGGATTGGTAGTAACTTTCAACCGGTAAAACCTTAGCATTCAAATAGCTGAGAAAAGAAGCCGACTCCCCCCCTCCCATGGACGAAAAAGGTGGGGAGGGAGGGAGGGAGACTCACACTGTTCTGACTTGGATTCTGCTTCTGGACCAATTTAGTCAGCTTCCATCATCTTATTTGAAAATAACTGATGGCTTCCAATGCAGCATCTTGAATTTTACTGAAGAGTCCAAACAACAAAACCAGCAGAAAGAGAGCAGAAGTGAAGTTTTACTCTGACTGGACACTCACTAGAGCACAGAATGGTACAAAGAGAGTCCAGCAAAGCTTTTCAGCCATTTGGACATCCTGTTTTGGCGCTCTCAATGTTACTCTGTAGGGCACTTGGCCTCTTCATGCCAACTTGCACTCCACTTGTGTCCATGCCAAGTGCCCAGTGCATCATCTGGTCCAATTCTTTGGCATGGCTTTCCGTGTTCAAGGCCTGAGGGCATGGATGGGAACTTGACAGCTCTCTGGCCTACAGAACCAGGTATCTTGGTTCATTCAACTTAGCCAAGGGGGAATGACTGTAGATGCACCTCTTTGTAGCAAAGGCCCCCCCATCTTTAAAGAGGCAAAGAGAGACCTAGTCTGAAAAAATCCTCCCAAGGTCTCAGAAATATCTTTTAGGCCTGGTCTGGAAACTGAGCCGGCCTTGTTTGCCCCATTTAAATGAGCTCCTGCTAGAAGAGGCAGAAGGAAGGGACTGGCTGATTCTGCTGGGTCTCTCAGCAGCTTCCAATAGCATTGACTAGCAGCCTTCTCAGTCTGGGGTTGAGGAGAAAGAGGCCCCTCTTTCTTCAAGGGATGAGCTTAGAGCAGGGCTTTTCAACCTTTTCACCCATTGTACCACTTTTAGGATATGGCAATATCCGAGTACCACCAGTCACCTAGCAAGGTGTCAAAAACTTGACCTCCCCCCAAAAAGGAAAAAAGTGATAAAGTACAGGTAGTCCTCGACTTACAACAGTTCACTTAGTGACTGTTTGAAGTTACAATAGTGCCCCCCAAGGCACAGTCCAGCAAGACACCTGCCTGCGGCGCTCTTCCTCCTGTCCAAGGTTTTCATTGTTGTGAGCATTTCTGCTGAGGATTGGCAGTGGAGGTGGGGTGGGGTGTGTTTGGTTTTTATTCTCCCCCTCCCCCCATCTGCTGGGTGGTTGCAGCAGGTTTTGGTCACTTCCCATGACCCTGGGACACTGTGACCATCATAAATAGGAATCAGTTGCCAAGCATCTGAATGTAAATCACAAGACCCTGGAGAGGCTGCAACATTCCAGCTGATCGGCGCTTCTTCTGGGCCCAGCTGGAGCCTGGCACTAATCCTGGTGCTTCCGCTGAGCCCTGACAGCGTGCAGCTCCAGCCGTCTCTCACTCAGGCTTGTGCGGTGCTGCCACCAGTTCAGCTCATTCCCCTCCCCCGCTACCATTTTCTAGGATGCTCGCGTACCACCTGCCAGGTGCCAATGTACCACAGGTGGTACCCGTATCACTGGTTGAAAAGCCCTGGCTTAGAGGAGTATGTCCAAAAGCTCCCCCCCACACACGATCCCCCTCAATGACCAGTCCCCAGGGAGGAATGGGACTATCTCACCTGGAATGGTGCCAGCTCTGCTTCTCCATCCCATCTGAATGAGGGAGGCTATGTCTGCATGGAGGGACGGGCTGGATAAGAAGCTGAAGCCTGAGGATGTCTTTCCCTGGAGGCCACAAACTTGCTTGTTTAAATGGGTTTATACTCTCCCCCCCAAAGGAGCAGAGAGCTTGCTTGGGGTGTTCGCAGAAGGAACCCCTGCAGAGGGGCTCAGCCATTCCTGGCCAGGACGAGCTGAACTACACACCCCGTGAACCCCATTTGGGAGCTGGAATGGAAAGACTCTTTGTTCTCAGTGAGAACATTGAGCAATCGAGTGTGTGTGTGTGTGTGTGTGTGTGTGTGTGTGTGTGTGTGTGTAATGGGTGTGTGTGCCTGACATCAATGATGCCACAGTGAGCTGCAGGGGATCAGGACCTCAGCTTGGCTTGGGATGCGGGCATCTCTTATAGATGTTTTACTCCTGTTCTTCCTGACTTCTGTCTTTGCCCTCACACCAGAAACTATCAAAAAGACCCTCGGACTGAGATTTTTGAGCGGAAAGTTCAAGAGAAGCCAGCCTCAAAAGACATTCCCATCTTCCTGACCACACTCAGAACTGTTCACTTATGAGGCTAATTTTATGTCTTCCTAAGACTTCCTTTCCAACACATTGTGCAACTCCAGAGACTCACCGGGAAGGTTCCTCCAGCAGCAGCAGCAGGAGCAGCAGCAGCAGCAGGAGGAGGAGGAGGACTGGGCTGGCCCTCTCCGTCTTGTTCTTCTCCTGATCCTTTGATGCTTAGATCCGAATAACTTTAGTTAAGAATTAGTTTTCCTCAGAAGGAGGGGCTTCTTTCAAACCTCAGGGGCTCAGCTGGTTTCACCAATTAGCTCTGGGAGCTCAGGACTGTCAGCTTTCCCCTTACCTTTTAAATCTTGATATCTCTCATGTGAGAAATAACAAACATGGAAACTTTTTTAATACAACTTTATAGGAAAAGTTTATATAATCATGAATCTCCAAGAACCGTTTGAGCCACTTGCACCTGGAATGCCAAAGAGCATTTGGGAGAGGGGGGGAAAAGCAAGATGGCGGAATCAAAGTCCTGCCTCTCTTGCACTTGTGTTGACAATGCGCCCACATACAACAGGGACAAGAATGGCTGTTCTCTGTCTCCACCTTGCCTTTTTTGACCCCCAATTTGTGCTGCTGCTGCCATCTGGTTTCCAGATGAGACTGATCCAGGAATGTGCATCTGCTCAGAAAAGAGAGCTGAGAGTTCAGAAGACTAACTTCTCCATAGGTGGGAAGATCGTGGTCTACGATACTGGCTCTACCACAAGGGTCCTTCCCCGCTGCTCTTCAGATCACCAGCAGCGCCCACATGGGCACAAGGGCTCCCAGCCTGGGTGGCTACTTCCAGCCAACTTGGCACAGGAACTGGGTGGTGGATGGGCATTAAT
The DNA here is from genome assembly GCA_034064705.1 of Bothrops alternatus. NCBI lineage: Eukaryota > Metazoa > Chordata > Lepidosauria > Squamata > Viperidae > Bothrops > Bothrops alternatus. The sequence continues at coordinate 3,628,517 of JARGCV010000988.1, forward strand.
TACAGCCTATTGGGGAGGGGCCCACTCCCAAAGTTAGTGAGAGCCCATTTTGAGCGGATGGGGAGGATTTCCAGGAGTGCTACCTATTGGTGTGAATGGGGCACTTCAGCCACTGAAATCACTGGGGAGGGCAAGAATGTTTTGGTGTGCACAGCCATAACCCCCCCCCCTCCTCCTCCTCCTCCTCCTCCTCCTCCTCCTCCTCCTCCTCCTCCCAGTTGAAAGGCCTTCAGAAGGCATCTTTGGGACTAAGGACATGGGTGCAAGGAATGAACCTGGAAAGGCCAGAAGTGAGGAGGGGCAGAGCAAATGGGACCACCATTCAAACACGGGTGAAATGGTTGAAGTCCAGGGGCCTTAAGCTGGCTTGATTGCTAGAGCTTGTAGGACCTAGTTGCATTTCCAGAGCAATGCAATTGTTGCAATTGCAACAAAAGCAGCTGATCCAAAGGAGCAATAGCTGTGGCTCTTCTGCTGGCACCTGGAGTTCCTGAGGGCGGAGAGACCCTTTTTGGTTCCCTGGGCAAAGCCCTGAGACTGGCAGAGGAACCCCCCCCCTCCATAGCCGAGGAAGAGTTCTCCGGGGCAGACTGGCTGAGTCTCTGGACCCCTCTGGACTTGAGGTGGAGGGGGCCAAAGAAAGGAGAGCAGAGGGAATGAAGGCTGACTTTGCAACCCTCTGAAGAAGGGCGAAGGCAGAAGCCGCACCCCAGAGCCAGGCATGGCCCAAAAGCCACAGCAGGGCTTGGCTGTTTCCCCCGCTAGTGCCCAGATCTTTCCATCTGGGAGAAGGAGCCAGGTTCTCTGCTCACTGGAGGAGCAGCTGCAGCTCATTACCCTACTGTGCTCTCCTCCTCCTCCCAAAGTCAGCCAATCTGGGGAAAAGTTCGCTGCCCCTCACAGCCCAGAGCTCTAAATGGAAAACATGCAGTTCGCTTCTGAGAAATGGTGACAGCTTCCTGTCAGGATGCCTCGGTTGTTGCTTCATCCTGGCGGCCTTCAGGTCTTCCAAAAGGAGGAAGGGGCTAGGCTGTTGAGGAGGATGCTTCCCCCCCCCAGCCATTTCATGGCTGCTCCAAGTGCTCCCAACTGCAGAGGGGCTGAAGGTGGTTCTTGGCCCCCACCGTGCTTGGCCAGGGGCCTTGACTGCAAGAAGATTTAGGCTTGTCTTGGGGGACGGACAAAGCTGATGGAGGCTGAGCAAAAGGAGCTCTGGTGATGCCAGCTTCCGCTCCTCCAGAGGAGCACGTGAGAATTACACGTGGAGCCACAGCTTGCTTGCTTGCCTGAGTCAGCACTTCTGAGGGTGAGGACAGGGAGCTGCACAGCCCAGCGCAGGAGCAGGCAGGACCCAGGGAGTTCAGGGGTGGAATTCATCCTCCCCCCCCCCCAGAGGGAGCATGGGAGTTTATCAGAAGGGTCTGCTCATTGCACTGACGCTGCAGTCTCCCCCCCCTTTAAGTCTTTTGGATATAAGAGTTCATCTCTTTGCCAAATCCTTGTCTTTTGTGTCTGGTTTGTGCACATGCATGTGTCTCTGTGTGCCTTCATGCACATCATGTTGACTCCTGGCCACCGCCCAGACAGGTCCCTGAAATTTCTTGGTGGCTTGTCATTGCCTCCTTCCCAGAGCTGTGAGAGAGGGACTGGCCCAAGGTCACCAGCTGGCTTTGGGCCTCAGGCAGGAATAGAATTCAGGGTCTCAAAGTTGGGAAGGAAAAAGGGGGGTTTCCCCAGTTCCTTGGGCTTCCTCCTGCTGGGGAGAGACTCCAAAGCTCTCTCTTGCAGGCCACCCAGAGGAGGGCCTTCTTGCCTTCCTCCTCCAGCCTCCGGTGGGTCTGAAGTTCCCTGGGACTCCACCTCCTGTCCCTTTGCCTGCCTGCTGCTGCTGCTGCTGCTTTGTAAGGCCTTGAAAGGGAGAAATTTCCTTTCTGTGGATGAGGAGAAGGAGGAGGAGGAGGGAGGGAAGGAGGGCAGCCTCCCTCCTGGCATGATGGTGGTGGCTCCATCCAAGAAGGCTGCAAGCAAAGACACACAGCCCTTAATCTGAAGTGGTCTGAGGATCCCTGCTCAGGGTTGGACCCTTAGCCCTATGATTCTAAACAACAAATGCATCATACAAGCATTATCCTTCCTCTGTGACTAAAGAATATTGTTTAAAGTTGGAAATTCTGAGTTTCTTGGCTTTGTGGTTTGGAGAGATGCAGTACTCGGTTGCAAAAGTGGTGGAAGAAAACAGGGCTGGTGTGGACGTGGCCTCCTCCTCCTCTTCCTCCCCAGACCAACAAACACAGTTTCTATCCTGGCTCTCCATGACAACCTGGAGGCCTCCCAAGACATTCCCAGGCTGGTTTAGGCTTCTGCACATGAGATCATTTGTACAGGAGAGTGAAACGCCTGGAGGTGCAGACTCAGCAAGGAACACCAAAACCACAGGAGCAGCCACTATGGATGGCCGGCCAGCTGGCCTGTGGGCCGCTGCGCTGGGTGAATGACGATGCCCCAAATCAAGCCAGAAGTGCATCAAGCATGATAGGCGTGCCCCACGTGCAAAAGTCTGCACACCTCTGCCACTGCACTTGGTTGGTCAACTTGGGCTGTGACGGGGACCCATCATGAGTCCTGCAGGCCCCATGGCTGTCTTGAGCAGGCAGCAAAGCAGAAGCAGAGCTAAGGAAATTCTCCCTCCCCCGCTTTCTGCTCAAGGATTGCTTGAGACCCTGGAAAGGACAGGCTAACTCCAGGAAAGGGATCCTACTCTGGGTTGCAGGATTCCCATTGCAGCTGCAAAGGCTCCTAGATCCTCCCATCTGCCAGTGGGGGGGGTGTCCTAGTGGGGTCACACTAAGGATGCCTATGGGTCAGCTGACCCAGCCAGGGTCATCCCCAAGCCCAGAAGTTATCTATCTTCTCTGGAAAGGGGGAGTCTGAGAGCAGCAATCACAGAAAACACCCCCCCATGTGCCTCTAGGACCTCTCAAGGACCTCTCCCTGGAATGAGAGGGGCTGGCTGGAAAGTTGGCGGTCTAAGGGTCCCTGTTTCGTCTTGGCCACAAAGTGATTGGGTGGGACTGGAGGGGGGAGAGGCCTCTTGGGTAACACAGGATATTCCCACCCTGCAAAAGATGCGGCCAAGGTAGCCTCTCCCCCTTTTGTCCCCCCCCACTTTCTTTGATCCTGCTTCTCTTGCTGGGAGAGGGGAGCAGCACTTCAGTCAATAGCTGACCCCTACCTCCAGAGCCCCCCATCACACTAGCTGCCATGGGCACATTTCTCTCCCAATCCTTATCCTCCATATGCTCCCCCCAAAACATGGCAACCAGTGCCCTGCCCCCCCCCACCTCCCACAGCTGGGGTGATGATTCTTCCTGGAATTGCAGGCATCAGCCGGGACTCGATTCTGGCTGGCAGAGCTCTGAACCACTCTGTGCAATGTGGATTTTCTTTTGGGGGGGGGGAGAAGGGGAAGCAAGTTGGCGGCCTCTGTGCCTGCATTCCCGGCCTCTCTGCCAGTTCAGCCAGCTCGGGGGTGGCACTGGCGGTTCTGGAGGTTTGCAGCCAGGATTTGAAATGGCATCCAGAGGCCATTTCACAAACGAGGGGCTGCTTTCCGGGCGTGGCAATTTCTCAATTACAGCCACTGCAGAACAGGGAAGCCTCGGGGCTCAAAGGCTACCTGGAGTGCCTGGATGTACGATGGGAATTGCTCAGTTCTGGACTTTTTTCTTGACTTTTTTCCTGGCCAGGCAGCAGCGAGAGGCCCTTGTTGACCACACAGGCCGGCCCTCCTTGCAAAGCTTTAAAATGTTTGTGCAGGGGGATCTGTGGGAAGGAATTATCCTGCCATGCCAGGGCATCAGGACTTGGACTCTGCCACGAGGTCTCTAGCTAGCTGCCCCCCGAAGGGTCTCTGCCCTGCATCCCAGGGTGCCTCCCCAAGGGAGACCCTCTATCCCCCCCCAGCCGCCAAGAGGTGTCTGTTTTTGTTCCATTCTGCTTTCCTCCTTTCCTCCTCCTTTCATCCGGTTGGCCCCTGTGAAGGGACAAGCTTCTGTGCCTTGATTACCTTTCTGTTGCCATATACTTTATCTATGGGTGCCCTTTTGTCCTCAGTACATTTTTAGCAGATTTCTGTGTGAAGGTGAACTGCACTAAATTCACAGCCAAGTCTGGGCGGGGGCGGGGGGAGTGAGGCCTCCATCTGTGCTGCTGGGCTAGCCTGAGCTCCCTCGCTTGCTTCCAGGTGGGTCCAGCTCTTGGTCCAGCTTCGCCCTTCTGCCTTTGGCTTCTTTCCTGGCAATGCTCAGCCCAGCGGAGCCTGGTGACACTTCAGCAGGGCAGAACCTGCAGATCCCATAGCTGTTTGGGCAGGAGTGCCTGGCAAGAGCAGCCTCGGCTCCCTCTCTTGGGCTCTTTGGTGACTGGTCCTGGGGGGGGGGACAGGCTGGTTTGGCCCTCAAATGTAGTATCCTGCTTTTTAAATTGCATTGGTTTATAGAGTGCCCAGCAAAACTCTTTTGTCCTTCCTCAGGCAGGGTAGATAAATCGTGAAGACACTGAGATGGCCTGTGGATGGCAGCTGCATTTTGGCTACCTCAGGTCGCAGCCAGGCCACTAACCTCGGTTGCAAGGCACAGTTCACATAACACCCTAGACCCCATATCAGTCAGTGTGAAAGAACCCCCCAGCCAACTGGCTGCACCGGGATGGGCTTCTGCTCGCACTGAGCCCCAATGAACTGAGCCAGCTTGGACGCTCTCCGGTCTTAAGTGAGAAAGGCCAGGAACAAGATCCCTGCCGAAGACAAGAGAGAGGGACTGGCGTGGAGAACAGACTAGTGGGCAGCTCTGTGGTCACCATACTTTGATGACCTCCTCCTCAAAGGGGGGAGGGCTTTCAATGGTCTCTGCAATTCTAGAATGTAGAGCAAACCTTTTATTGATGATGCCTGAAGGGCAGAAGTCCCCCGTGCCCTTCTCTTTTCCCCTCAATATCACACATCCCAAGACCAAGTCCTGGGACATCCCTGAGGATCTGGCCAAGATGCTTGCAGCTGGCCAAGTGCCAAAGAGGTGGGCAGGTGGGGGTGGGGGAGATCGGTATGACGAGGATTCTGCAGAAGAAAGAGGCCGTTGCTCTTCAGAAGCCTGCTTGAGGTGGGTTGTCCATGTGGCTGCCCAATTGTGGCTTATCAACAGGTGAGAACCTGGGTCCACAAACCAGACTGCACTTGAGTGTCCTGAATCTCCTTGCCTTCTGGGCTGCCTTCCTCTCCCGTCCAGGGAGGGGAGAAGGTTGGGGCAGCTCCCACTGGAGAAGGAAGGCAGCAGTTGTTCTTCACTCCGACAGGAAAGCCCTCCCCGCGCAAGAAGCTAGGCTCCCTCCTTGCTGGGGCCGTTTGTGGGTAGCTGTCCAAGAGACTGTCCAGGGAGGGTCTGGGGGTCTGCTCTGCTCCTGCTGTGGGCTGCCTCTAGAAACAGGCCTGTCACCGTCTGCTGGTGGACAGGGAGGCCAAGTGCATCAGTGTCAGTCTGTGCATGTTGGCGAGGAGACTCTGCCAGCCCCTCTGGAGGGCACGATTGACCTGCTGGAGACAAGCAGAGTTAGGCACAACCCCTGAGATTTATCCTGTCCCTCGCTTGCCCAGGAAGGCTCTGGGACTGGAGCATCCCGGGCTCCATCCCACTGTTGTGTACCTCCATCCCACTGTTGTGTTGTCTACATGGAGCAATTATTTGGACCCAAATAGGAGGATAGCAATGGGGACCTCTTCTCCCCAGCCCGGAGTGGGGGAAGTTGGTTTGACCCAGGTGCGGCTTAGCTGCAGAAGACTATGTGGGTCCTTGTCCCCAGAGACTGAAGAGGATGAAGAAGAAGAGCAGAGGCTGGGGTCCCTGGTGAACTCCATGGAGGCCTCTGGGGGCCTTTCAGAAACTGCCCCGGCTGAGCTATAAAACCCACCAGTTAAGACAGTAATGAATGGAAGAAGGAAAGCGCCTCCTCTCTGGCTGGCCTCTGCCTCCCTCCCTGGGAGGGGAGAAGTTGCTACCAAGTGTCACACGCTGGCCCAGATGGATGCTCAGAGGAAAAGCTCTTTTGGAAAAGAGGAAAGGGGGTGGAGGAATTGTGCCCAAGCAGATCGGTGACCAGGCCATCCTTGAAGCCATGGCTTGCATGTTCTGTTGGGAAGAGCACAGCAGGATAGCAAGTGTGTGTGTGTGTGTGTGTGTGTGTGTGTGTGTATGTCCCTTGCTTTTCAGAATGGCAGCCAGATAAGCCTAAAACCAGCTTTAGCAGCTCCAGATCAGCTTCCACAGGTGCACAAAGAGAGTCCACAAAACTAAGGTGGAAGGGGTGATCGCGGCGCCAGCGGACGGACAAAGGGAGTGCTCTCTCCACTGTCAGGTTTTCTTTCATCGGGAGACCCTGAAAAGGGTCGAAAGTCACCCTGTAAGGGCAACGACCGTGAGGAGGACCCTTGACAGATCGCGGAAGGGCAGGAGCCCTTTCATTTGATCCGAGGCAGCTCCTTTGGACCGACGGAGAAAAGATCGGCCATCAACATGGCCAATCACTAAGTCATACCAGCCAAAAGCCAAAATCATCACCAAGCACAACGAAAGCACCGCAGAGGAATTGGGTGAGACCTTACCTTACCTTTCTTGTATCCCAACTATCTTCCTATACAAGCCTCTTGAAATTTCTTCCCCCCTTTTAACAGGGCAGCGTCTGCCTACTTTGGGAAAATAAAGGTTTGAAAAGAGAAGAAAAGAACAACTAAACTAAACAACTAAATAACTCGACTTGCACTTTTTGGATATTTGGGGTCCCCAAAAGTTCCCATTTCTATGGGGATCTATTACCTTATTTACTTGTTAAGTTGGAAAAAAAGTTAAACTGGATAAAAGCCTAACTTGAGTTTGGAAAAAGAGTTTACATGCTATCGGGGACATTTTGTGCGAAGTCTGGTATAGCTAGTGAATTTCTTTGACTGTGAGACCTGCTAACTGCCTAGATTTATCCTTGGTACTGTTATGTCTGGCCACTCTCAGCTCATTAAAATCCACATAAAGATGTCTTTAATAGTTTTTAATTAACACATTTCAAACGAAGTCATTTCAAAGCAAACTGCTGGCATTATTTTGGGCCGGAACGGCCAACACTGATTTATTTACATTTAGGCTAAATATGCTATCCTCCCACCTTCCAATTAAAACACTCTTTCTTTATCACATTGTCCAAGACCTCATTATTTTTCGGTAGGTTTCAAAAACACCAGAAAACTCAGTTTCAACTCACTGCGAAAGTTTCCATGCCAATCTCTAATTAACGTTGCTCGTGACAAAGGCTTAATTTCTCTCTCCTCCTCTAATACAGTTTCCGATACGTCACTTCCTTTTTCTACTTAACTGAACCCTCCTCCTATTAACCCTTCGAACTCTCGGATCCAGCCATACATTCTCCTGTTCCAAGTCTGATTCTGCACCTTGAGACTCCGATGCAGACTGCATCTCAATCTCCTCCCTGTCTGCCTCGGCTGCCGGGAGGGGAAAGCACCCAGAGGGGCCTGGCTCGGCTGCCGGGAGGGGCAAACACTCAGAGGGGCCTGGCTCGGCTGCCGGGAGGGGCAAACACTCAGAGGGGCCCGGCTCCCCTTCCTCATCCTCCGACACCTCCCCAGCTGGTCCAGAGACACCCACAACAGGTACTATCTAAAAAAGATAAGAATTTGAAACAGCTGGGTGATGAAAAAAAAGTCTAGGAATAGTGGATTCACTATTCATTCACTGACATTTATCAAAAATAGTCTCCACTAAAGGACTATCTGTAAACACCATAGAAATGAAGAAATACTACCCATAACTTAAAAATAATAATAATAATAATAATAATAATAATAATAATAATAATAATAATAATAATAATAATAATAATAATAAACTTGGAAGGGACCTTGGAGGTCATCTAGTCCAACCCCCTTCTCAGGCAGGAAACCCTATACCATTTTGGACAAATGGCTGTCCAGTCTCTTCTTAAAAACTTCCAGTGTTGGAGCATTCACCACTTCTGGAGCCAGGTTGTTCCACTGGTTAATTGTTCTAACTGTCAGGAAGTTTCTCCTTAGTTCTAGGTTGCTTCTCTCCTTGCTTAGTTTCCACCCGTTGCTTCTTGTCCTGCCTTCAGGTACCTTGGAAAATAGCTTGACATCCTCTTCTTTATGGCAGCCCCTGAGATACTGGAATACTGCTATCATTTCCCCCCTCATCCTTCTCTTCATTAAACTAGACATACCCAATTCCAGCCACCGTTCTTTATATGCTTTAGCCTCCAGTCCCCTAATCAACTTTGTTGCTCTTCTCTGTACTCTTTCTAGAGTCTCAACATCTTTTTTACATCACGGCAACCAAAACTGGATGCAGTATTCCAAGTGTGGCCTTACCAAGGCATTGTAAAGTGGTATTAACACTTCACATGATCTTGATTCTATCCCTCTGTTAATGCAGCCTAGCACTGTGTTGGCCTAGCACTGTGTTGGCCTTTTTGGCAGCTGCAGCACACTGCTGGCTCATATTTAGGTGATTGTCCAGTAGGAGTCCGAGATCCCTCTCACAGTTACTACTATTGAGCAAGGTACCCCCTATACTATACTCGTGCATTTGTTTTTTCTTGCCTAAATATAGAACCTTGCTTTTTTCACCATTGAATTTCATTTTGTTAGATAGCGCCCAGTGTTCAAGTCTGTCCAGATCCTTCTGTATCTTAAGCCTGTCTTCTGGAGTGCTGGCTATTCCTGCCAGCTTGATGTCGTCTGCAAATTTGATGAGTTCCCCATCTATCCCCTCGTCCAAATCGTTGATATAGATATTGAAGAGCACTGGGCCCAGAACAGAGCCCTGGGGCATGTAGATGCGGTTCCATTGAGGACCACACGCTGAGTACGGCCAGTCAGCCAGCTATGGATCCATTTGGTGTCGTGCTTTCTACCCCACATTTTTTCTATCTTGTCAAGTAGTAGGTTGTGATCTACTTTATCAAATGCCTTACTGAAGTCCAAGTAAATTATGTCCACAGCATTCCTCTGATCCACTAATTTTGTCACTTGGTCAAAGAATGCAATAAGGTTTGTCTGGCATGATCTATTTTTGACAAACCCGTGTTGGCTTTTAGTAATGACTTTGTTTGTCTCTAGGTGTTCATTGATTCATTAACTATAAACTCATACTTGAAAAAAATCCTTGAAGCTACTGAGCTAATGAATTCCAGATTGAAAGATAAAAGTGCCACCTTAAAGTTACAAAATGAAGCCCAGATTTCAACCGATGAACTTACAATCCAAAAAGCAGCAGAAGAGGAACAAATTAATATCAAAGAGGACTTTAAAGAACAGCAAGTACAATCTACTGAGAACTTTGATAGTCAAACCTTGATTTCAACTAAAAAATCTGCAATCCAAAAAGTAACAAAAACCGAAGAAAGCAACACTAAGATGGAGGTTGCTAAAGATCAACAAGTACAACATCTTGATAATCTAGATAACCTAGACAATCAAACAACAATCATAACATTGAACATGACCTCTTACTCAAGCCAGATGAAACCAGAAGAAGAAGACCAGACTGAACTGACAACAAGTATTCTAAACAAAACATGGAGATTTGAACTATTAGGGCAACAATCCAATGACTATAGAGAGGGCAGTTCCTTTGAAAAATTGGTAACTGGATGGTCCCCTTTAATGCAAATAACATGTGTAGGAATGAAGGGAGATCCACTTGAGGATCTAAAGGCACTAGTATGGAAGCCTGCTTGGCACAAAAAGAAAGCTAGAGTTAGACTTAAAAAATGGGATTTTTTTTTTTACTTATACTGGAAGAGCCTAAAATCGTACTTAACGGGTTAAGGAGATTTTAAAAGATATTAATTGATTTAATATTTAGGACTTAGATTTATAAGGGAAATGAAAATTATCCATTAGAACAGCGGTTCTCAACCTGTGGGTCGCGAACCCATTTGGGGTCGAACGACCATTTCACAGGGGTCACCAAACACCGCAGTCCGCCATTTTTTTCTCCTTTTCCCCTCGGCCAGCGCAGGGGGCAGCACCGTGCATGCGCGATGCGGGCCCGCCACACCACGCATGCGCGATGTGGGACGTTGCGTCGCGCATGCGCGATTCGGGTTGTCGTGCCGCGCGCTGCACATGCGCAATTCAGGCCGTCACGCCACGCATGCGCGATTCGGGCAATCGTGCTGCGCATGCGCGATTCGGGTCATCGCGCCGCGCATGCGTGATTTGGACGGTCATGCCGCACATGCACGATGCGGGGCATTGCACACGCATGCGTGATCTGGGCCGTTGTGCCACGCATGCGCGATTTGGGTCGTCACGCTGCGTGGTGCGCATGCATGATTCAGGCCGTCGCGCTGTGCATGCGGGCTGTCACACGCGCACCGCGCATGCGCAATTCGGGCCGTCGTGCCACGCATGCGCGATGCGGGCCATCGCGCACGCATGCGAAATGCGGGCCATCGTGCCGCGCATGTGCGATGCAGGCTGTCGCGTGCGCATGCGCGATGCGGGCCGTCGTGCCGTGCGCTGCGCATGCACGATTCAGGCCATTACGCTGTGCATGTGGGCCATCGCACGTGCGGCCCACATGCGCGATTTGGGGCATCGCGCCACGCATGCGCGGTTTGGGGCATCGCACCACGCATGCACGATGCAGGCCATCGCTCCACGCATGCGTGGTGTGGGCCGTCACGCCGCGCATGCGCAGTGCAGGTTGGGGTCTCGGCCTGAAAAAGGTTGAGAACCGCTGCATTAGAATATAGTTTTGAATTATAATACGGAAGTTGAATTGACACAATAAAGGATACTTTATTAGTAAATGATGAGGTACTAGGATGAGAAATAGAATATATTTGTGAAATAAAGTAAGAATGTATTTAAGTAAACAATATGTGCATTTTAGATATGACAACTATTTTGTAATGAAATAAGGAAAATTTCAGTTACCCGAAATCTAAATATTATGGATATTAAAGGCTAAATTGGAACACTATAATTGAAATTAGGTAAAATTTATAAAAAGGATACGGATATGTATATTGAAATAGATCGATAAATGCCCTAATTGATTGAGTTATAATTAGAAATGTATTAATTTGAATGTGATATAATAATCAAGGGAAATAGGGAATTTTTGATGATGTAACCTGAGACATGTATGAAAGATCTTGTTACTGGACTATAGACTACTCAATCACCACGCTGCTTCCTAAATACTTGGATGTAAAACAGGAAAATTAATAAAACTTGTTTAAAAAAAATCTAAGGTGGAAGGATGGGGACCTTCTCCTAAAGTGATCAGTTCCAGAGATGAATGGAACTCATGCAAAGTGGGGAGCCCTGCTGCTTCTCTGGGAGGCAGAAGGGAGAGGGTCTCCTTCCTTACCACTGCCTGGCCACTCCGAGGCACAAGCAAGGAAGCCTCTGGGCCGCAGCAGATTCTCCTGTTCTGCCTTCCCTCGTCTGCTCATCCAGCAAGCCAGTGGTGGACGGGGTTACTGGCTTTCTAGCAGGTGCGGTGAGGTTCTCCTGGGAACTCAGCCTTGTGCTGGTTGAACAATCTCTGGGGAGGACAGGCTGTCCTTGTAGCAGCAACCTGCGCTCCCCCAAAATGGCTGGACCCTCCTGCCCTTACCTTTTGGCACTGCTTCACCCTGTTGCTGGCTTGCACTCTGCCGTGAGCCTGCCTGATGAGCAGCTGCCCGTCACTGGCTTCACCTGCCAGGGTGGCCTCTTCATCCTTCATGTCCCGCCCTTTCAGGCTCAGGGCTCGGCGTCCACAGCTGCCCTTCTTCCTGGCTGCTTCCTGGGAAGCCCCTTCCTGGCTGTGGCCCAGGCTGCCGTCCGCCCTCCAAGGGGCCTCCTCATCTTCCCAGGGGAGAGGGGCCTCCTCCAGGCAGCCGTACAAGCTTCCAGGGACATGATCCAGGAGCCTCAGGGACTTGGGCACCCTCAGTGAGCAGGCCCTCCAGAAGCCTGTGTGCTTGGTCATGGGGGTTTGCCCGTTGCAAGAGTCAAGTTGCTCTGTTCAGCCAAAGCCTTTTCTTCCCCCTTTGTTGCATGATTCATTGGCGGCGTGGGGGGGGGACAGGGGGAGTGACTTTTTGCAGTTTTGCAGTCTTGAACTCTTTGGACTTTCTCAACAGCTCTCTTATCAGCTGCCCCTCAGACGGGGGAGAAAGGTCAGGACAGGCCCTCCAGACACGTCCCCAGGCAGGGAGCAAAGGGCTGGTGGCCCTCTCCCTGCTTCCCACAGCAGGTACTACACCCTTCTTCAGGAAGGGGATGATGGATCTTAGGAAGCCAGATGGAATTTGACCCCAGCTGGGTGGTGACTCTCTGGAACAGAGCTGCTCCTGTTGAGTCCCCCAGAGAAGCCGAGGCCTGGATCCTGCAGTGCTTGGGCCAGATCTGGAGACAAAGAAGGGGGTGGATTGGGCCTAAGGACACCGATTCATGCTCAGCACAACCAGAGGAACTCTCGATTAACTACCCCTGACCCCCAAGGGTCAAAATTCTATTCAGAGAAGAGGGTCCCCTTCTCACCCCATCCCCCACTCAGCTGAGAGGAAGGAAAGGCCTCAGTCAAGAGACCAGGGGGAGGCCAGCATGCGGGGCTTGCAGGTGGCTCTCGTGACTTCAGGCCAAGCATCCGAGGAAGTGATAAGTCCCCTTGAAGGCGGCAATGGGCCCAACTCGACATTTCCCAGTCTGAGTGATGGGGAGAGGGCGGACTGAGTCCCTGCAATAAGGGGGGGGGAGACTGCAGAGCACTCTTTCCACAGAAACAGGCACACGTCCGGCTTCTTCCTCCAATGGCCTCTGAAATGCTACAGTGGCCAGGAAATATATCACTGTTTAATTTGTTCTGCTCAGGCCTCATTTTAGTCGTTCCAGTCTGGCGGCTACAGCAGCTGGGCTTGGCTGTGCATGCTTCAGCTGGGGATGGGGGGGGGATGTGTCTCGCACCGGGTGCTGCCCAGGCAGGATCATCCCCACCTCTCAGTCAGTCAGTCAGTCAGTCCAGAGCTGGAAGGGACCTTGGAGGTCTTCTAGAGTCAACCCCCCTCCTCAAGTACACAAGTGACTGTCCAGTCTCTTTTTAAAAACCTCCAGTGATGGAGCACCCACAACTTCTGGTGGCAAGCTGTTCCACTGCTTAATTGTTCTATTGTTAGGATGTTTCTCCTTAATGCCAGTTGTTTCTCTCCTTGATTAGTTTCCATCTGTTGTTTCTTGTCCTGCCTACAGGTGCTTGGAAAATAAGGTGACACCCCCCTCCGTCTCTTTGTGGCAACCTCTCAAATACTGGGATACTGCTATCATGTCCCCCCTAGCACTTCTTTTTTCTAGATTGCCCATTCCCAAATCCTGCAACCGTTCTTCATAGGCCTTTAATTGTCTTAGTTGCTCTTTGCACTTTTCCCAAAGTCTCAACGACTTTTTTGTAATGTGGTAACCAAAACTGGACTCAGTATTCCAGGAATGTATGGCTGTAAAAGTTGGACCATAAGAAAGGCTGAGTGCCAAAGAATGGAGGCCTTTGAAATATGGTGCTGGAGAAGACTTCTGCGAGTCCCCTGGACTGCAAGGCGATCAAACCAGTCAGTCCTAGAGGAGATCAACCCCAACTGCTCTTTAGAAGGCCAGATCCTGAAGTTGAAACTCAAGTACTTTGGCCACCTAATGAGAAGGAAGGACTCCCTGGAGAAAAGCCTAATGCTGGGAAAGATTGAGGGCAAGAGAAGAAGGGGACGACAGAGAATGAGGGGGCTGGATGGAATCACTGAAACAGTAGGCGTGAGCTTAAATGGACTCCAGAAGATGGTAGAGGACAGGAAGGCCTGGAGGAACGTTGTCCATGGGGTCACGATGGGTTGAACATGACTATGCAACTAACAACAACAACAACTATTACTTCATGTGATTTTGATTTTGCCTCTGTTTGTACAACCCAAGATTGTATTAGCTTTTTTGGCTGTTGCTGCACTCTGCTGGCTCGGATTAAGTGATTATCCACTAGGACTCCAAGGTCCCTCTTGCAGTTGCTGTTTTTGAGCCAGGTTTCACCTAATATGTATTCATACCCCATGGTGGGATTCAGCCAGTTCACACCATTTCGGCAGAACTGATTTTTTTTGTTACCCAGGCCCAGAATGGACTTCCAGCAGCGGCATCCACACAGAGAACTGGTTGTTCACATATTTGAATTCCGCCACTGCTCGTACCTTTGTTTTTTCCTGCCTAGATGTAAAACCTTTCTTTTCTCCACATTAAATTTCATATTGTTAGGGCCCATGGTTCAAATCTGTCAAGATTTTTTTGGATCCTGAGCTTGTTTTCTGGAGTGTTGGTGGTACCCCACTGCTTACTTCCCTCCATGTAGATGTAGTACCATTAAGGATGACTCGTTGAGTACGGTTTGTCAGCCATCGGTGGTGATGCTGTCTATCCCACATTTTTCTAGCTACGTTGTGGTCTACTTTGCTGAATACCTTGCTGAAGTCTAAGTATACTGTGTCCACAGCATTTTGCTGGTCTACTAATTTAGTCACTTTGTCAAAGTATGAAATAAGATCATTTGGCATGATTTATTTTTAACAAATCCACGCTGGCTTTTAATTATAACTTTGTTTTTGGGTGTTCACAGATTTGTTTTTTTATTATGTTTTCCAGTATCTTCCCAGGTATTGCTGACTGGTCTGTAGTTTCCTGGGTCTGTTCCCCCCCCTTTCTATGATGGGAACCACATCAGCTCTTTTCCAATCCTCAGGTAATTCCTGAGTGTTTCAAGATTTTTCTAAGATATGGTACAATGGTTCTGAGATAACATCTGCCAGATCCTTCATAACTCTGGACTGTCAGGTCCCGGTGATTTATATTCATCAAGATCAGATAGGTGTTCTCTAACTATTTTCTTTCTTATTTTTTTTTCTAGTCTGTCTTTTACTGTTATGTTTTTGGTATGTTGGACTATAGTTTCTTTTTGTGTGAAGACTGATGCAAAGGATGAATTAAGCAGCTCTGCTTTCTCTATACTGCCTGTTACTTCCTTGCCATCTTCACTCTTAAGAGGACTGACTGTTTCCTTGATTTTTTCTTGTTACCCCGTGTTTCCCCGAAAGCAAGACAGTGTGGCACTTTCTTTTTATCCCCAATACCCCCACTACGTGTTACCTTCGGGGCATGTCATATATATCTCCTGCTTACGGTAGTCAGGAGGTCAGGAGATTACAAGATAATTACAAGATAATATGTTTCCTACCAGTATAAACTCTTTTAACTGTCAAAGATCTGTAAATCCTTGCGGTGTGATCTTACCTAGGCTAATTTGGTGTCTGTTTGTGCTGCTTAACTACCGTAACTTCAGTTATCTCAAACAGCCTGAGAAAGATTTGTTTGATCTTTTGATCTGAACAATTGCCTTGCCTGAAGGCTTGTACGGTAAATCAGCCGGCAATTAGCACAGCCGAAGGCGGGGGCGGCGGGCGCCATGAAGCTTTGCCTGTGCTCTGCTGCCCGGACTGGTCCGCGGGGATGCGGATGCGAGCGTTTGGAAAGAAAAAAAGAAAAAAAAAGAAAGGGAGGTTGGTCGCCGGAAAAGGGAGCGCGAGCGAAGCGGCGGGTGAGGAAGCTCCCTGCGCCAAGGAGAGGTTCCCGGTGCGCCTCCCCTCGTCCCCCTGCGGCGGGGTGAGTGAGTGAGTGAGCAGCGGCGGCGGCGGAGGCGGGGCGGGGAAGGGAGGGGAGGGGAGCGGCGCAAAGCTCTGGATTCCGCTCCCCCCCCACGCCAGCCCCATCGCCTCCACCGGCTCCTTCCCCCGCGGCAGCGACTGGGGCGGCGGCGGCTGTCCCTGCGCAGCATGCTGACCCGGCGCGCGGCTGGAGAGGCTCGGGGCTCGGCTTGCACGGGGAGGTCAGGCTGCCCCCGTCTCTTGCCCGCCTCCTTCCCTGCTCCCTCGGCCGACCTTCTTCCGGGGCGCTGCTCGCCAAAGTGCGCTCGCCCCGCTTTCCTGCCCCACGAAACTTTCTGGTCCCCTAAGCGAGCGGCTGAGCCGGACCTCAACTGAGGCAAGGACTGGGCGAGACGGAACGCGTACGGCCGCGACTGCCACGGGCCTGCCCTTGCTGCGCACCCCACCCCGCTGGTCCGGGGCCTGCCGAAGGCTCCTTCCCGGCTTCTTTCCTCCTCCTCCTCTGTCTCCCCCACCCCACCTTCGCTGCTGCTCCATGTCGGCCCTGCTGTTCGGCTCCCCGCTGCAGCAGGATGGATGCGGACACTGACTGGGGATCCACCCCGCCTCCGCCGGCCCAGCCCGCTCCACTACTCGCCTCGCCGTCTTCTTTGCTCCACGCCGCCCAGAGATTCCGGGAGCCGCCTTTGCAGCAGCAGCAGCAGCAGCAGCAGCAGCAGCAAGAGCCGCCGCCGCTTCTGCCGCCTTCCGAGCAGCTCTTGGGCGCGCTCGCCGCCTCACCTTGACTGCCCTCGCGTCAGCTGCTGCAGCTGCAACTGCTGCACGCCCTCCTGCGCCTCCCCTTCGACATCATGTCAGCTGGCGCTCCTGAGAGCGGTGCGGCGGCGGCTCCTCGCTTCCTTGCCCCGCTGCCTCCCCCGGCCAAGAACGGCTCGAGTTCCGACAGCTCCGTTGGCGAGAAGCTGGGGGTGGCCACTGCGGGGACGGCGTCCGCCCCGGGTGACCCGCTCTGGACCTTCCGCGGCTAGCCTGGCGCGCGGCTGGAGAGGCTGGGGCTCGGCTTGCGCGGGGAGGTCCGGCTGCCCCCCTCGGCGTCTCTTCCCCGCCTCCTTCCCTGCTCCCTCGGCCGACCTTCTTCCGGGGCACCTCGTCGGCGGCTGCCCGGGGAGCCGGACCGGGACAGGCTCCCCACGCACGGGCCGGGGAAAGACCCATTCGAGGCCCACCTGGCCGCGCCCGCCCGCTGTGAGCCGCCCGCCCGCCCGCGCACCTCGTCGGCGGTTGCCCGGGGAGCCGGACCGGGACAGGCTCCCCGTGCACGGGCCGGGGAAAGACCCATTCGAGGCCCACCTGGCCGCGCCCACCCGCTGTGAGCCGCCCGCCCGCCCACCCGCGCACCTCATCGGCGGCTGCCCGGGGAGCCGGACCGGGACAGGCTCCCCGCGCACGGGCCGGGGAAAGACCCGTTCGAGGCCCACCTGGCCGCGCCCGCCCGCTGTGAGCCCGGTGGATGGGGAGGCGACAGCGGCAGGGATTGGGTTGAGAGGCCAGCAGGACGCAGCCAGCGCCCACAAATGCGGCCCGTGCCGGCAGAATGCTCCCCTCACTCACCCGCCCCCCCGCCACGCCAGCCCCATCGCCTCACTCACACGCCGCTTCACTCGCGCTGCCTTTTCCGGCGACCAACCTCCCTTTGTTTTTTGAGGTTGGTCGCCGGAAAAGGCAGCGCAAGCGAAGCGGTGGGTGGGTGAGGCGATGGGGCTGGCGTGGCGGGGGGTGGGGGTGGGTGGGTGAGCCAAGAATGTCTTGTAACAACATTGCATAACATGTAAAACAATGAAAAATGGTAAGAACGAACAGTGGAATACTGGAAGATAAAACAGATTTATTCCATGACAACCATGTCATCACCCTCAGGAATATCATCATAAACATCCACACTCTTAGGTTCCTGTGGATTTTCTTGGGACTCTTGGGACGACATTTCTTGCAGAATCATTGGCCCATATTTCTCATGGGTAGCAACGGCACTGTCCTGAAATGAGCAGGCTTTGTCCAGGTAGCCAGCTCGCAGTGCATTTGCAACGCAGGTGTTAGTGATCTTATTCCAAGAATTTTTCACCCAGTTAACAATCTCTGGCAGTCTGGGCTTCACAAAGTTCCCACGTACATTTCTCTCCATTCGGTTTTCAATGTAGTCATTGATTTCCACACGCAGATAGTCCTTGAACGGCTTGTTAATGGCTATATCGAGAGTCTGAAGATAAGCCGTCATCCCTGCAGGAATCATGATTTGGTCGATTCTCCGCTCACGAAGGAAGTTTTTCATGGTTTTGGCACGGTGTGTGCTGGCTGCATCCCAGATCAGCATCCCTCTTTTGTTCCCGCGCATTACAAGCGGCAGCATTAAATCAAGCCACTTTCTTATAACATCTTGTGTGGCCCAGGCTTTTTCAGTTTCCAGCACATAAATGCCAGAAACCCGCTCAATCTTCTCCTTCTTGCCCTTTGCAATGAGTAGCGGTGTTGCTTTAGTGCCATCCAGACGAATCGTCAAAATGCAGGTGACACGTGCACTTTCATAAGCGGTGGAGGGAATGTACATTGGTGATCAATGGTGGTTTGAGCTCCTTGGCCCATGAACACGGCAGTTTCATCCATGGCGATCATGTTGCAAAGACTGTATTTAGAGAAGTCAATGTCATCCACAAACTTCTTGTAGGCTAATGCACGTTTAACAATCTCAGCATCTTCCAACCTAAACAGGGTTGTGGATCTTCTCAAAGACAGGGCATTGCGTTCAAGAAAGTTATCCACCCAGTGCTGTGATGCCTTGAATTGTTCATGGGGAATGTCAAACTGTGGCGACACTGCAAGGGCATATTCCTTAATCTGAGCCCTGGTCACCACCAATGTCTTTGCTCTCCTGTCTGCAACCCACTCAGAGACCAGGCTTTCCAGCTCTGTATACATTGGTTGCCGACCACATCCAATCTTGCGCTTTTTACCCATTCCGCTCTCCACTTTTTCACTCAGGTTAGTGTATTCTGCACGCCATTTTTGGACCAGTCGGTGATCCAACATTTTCTCCTTGCAGAACTGCACTACATTTTTGCCCCAAGATTCTTCGACAATCGCTTTTTTATACTCCACGGTGTAACTCTTCCTTTTACCACTGGAACCGGAAGCACTCATGTCTAGGGGCAAAAATAATTACCTTAGCATATGGTACGGCATAAGCACTGCTTGTGGTTCCGTATCACAGTCTCCCATAGGGTTACAGCCCCATACAGTATCCCACATACCGTAGCCTCCCATAGGGTTACAGCCCCATACAGTATCCCACATAGCCTCCCATAGGGATACAGCTCCATACAGTATCCCACACAGCGTGTAAAATGTGTTTTTTTAGTGTATACGGTATGCATTTTACTTCGCTATCTCGCCCTGCCGCTTCCCATCGCACTGGGCTGAGAGGGCGGTGGGGCTGTGCAGAGCAAGCGAGGGAGCCTCCTTCCCTCCGAGCTTGGCGAGCCAGCCTCGCCCGCGGCGGCTGGGGCGGCGGCTGGGGCGGCGGTGGCGGCTCTCCCTGGGCAGCCTGCTGGCCCGGCGCGCGGCTCAGCTTGCGCGGGGAGGTCCGGCTGCCCCCCTCGGCGTCTCTTCCCCGCCTCCCTCCCCTCCGCCCCCGGCAGGAGCCTCCTAGGCGGCCTATGTAAATCTACCGTAAGGGGAACTGTACCGTAGACATGTTTGGATAACTGTTCTCTAACCTAAAGCCAAGATTTGCTGTTTTACATCTGTCTCATTATTCTGGTTTGTCTTGAATTCCCTCCCCTTACCTTACGCAGGCAGCTTCAATCCCGGTATACGGTAGGTCAGTCACGAAAGCCGAACAACGCACGAAGCAAATAAAGTTTCTCTCTGAGGTTCTGTCTCTTTATTTGGTTAACATCAAACAACGTGAATAAATCACATACAAAAAGGTTTAGTGTGGCAGTTTAACAATGGTTACATCCTCAAATTATTTACTTTTACCGTATGTTTTACATGTACCGGTATAAACTTAACACTTATACGGTATAAGCTTTTATAACTGTCAAAGGTCTGTAAATCCTTGCGATGATTTGGTGTCTGTTTTAGATCGTGCTTATCTAACTTCAGTTATCTCAAACATACAGCCTGAGAACGATTTGTTTGTTTATGTGTAAGCCACCAATTAAGGAGCACTCTTTTGATCTTACCGTATAACAATTGCCTTGCCTGAAGGCTTGTAAATCAGCCGGATTACGGTAGCACAGCCAAAAGGTTCCTGCGTTACAAAATGCTTACGGCCAGTTCAAGTGGGGTGCATTAAAACATCCCCTCAACTCCACAAACCAAGGCACCTACCGTATACTTTTCATTTGGTCGGAAATGTGCCAAGGAATAACTGAACTTGACAAGTTAGGGTTAACAAAATCAGATGTACTTTTGTTTTATCGTAAGGAGAGTGGTGGGGAGGAAGAGGGAGAATTTGTACGGTAAGTAACGGTAGAAAAGGTGCGGGTGAAATCTTTCCATTCCCGGCGGGCGCCACGAAGCTTTGCCTGTGTGGCAGGGGCGGCCGGCGCTCCCCTCCCCTCCCCTCCCTTCCCCGCCCCGCCGCCGCCGCCGGTCACCCGCTTGGCGGCTTGCGCGGGGAGGTCCGGCTGCCCCCCTCAGCGTCTCTTCCCCAGCCCCGCCGTTTCCACCGGGTGTGCCGGCGGATTGCTTTGCTCGTTTCCTACGGTAGGCCCGAGAGGAGGAGGCGGCGGCGGCCCGGCTGTGATTGTCAAGCGGCTTCGCCAATCGGTGCCCGGGAAAGCGGCTCCGCGGGGCCCGGCGGCGAGGCTTGGGTGGGGTGACAGCGCAGCCGCCTGAATGGGAAAGTGACGAAAGGGGCGGTGAGGGCGGGCGGTGGCTGCATAGAGGAGCTCCGAGGAGCGGCGTTTCCCAGGCGTTGGTGGCTGGACCCTGTGTGGCAGGGGCGGCCGGCGCTCCCCTCCCCTCCCTTCCCGGCCCGGGTGCCGGTCAAGCGGGGCCTCGCCGGGGCTCTTCGCAGGCGGGGTCCCCACGGCCCTTTCCCCCCTGGCCCGCCGGCTTCAGTTGCGGGCGCAGAAGCTTCCCGATTGCGAAGCCAATCCAGAGCGTTTGGTGGAGCCCTGCCTGGAACTTAACCTCTTCCACGACTCCGCGAACCTCCCCCGACTGGCGCTCCGACTCCTCCGCCTGCCAAGTTCTTCCTTGTCGGAGCAGCCTTTCTCCGCTTGGCTGGGACTCCGCCACTTCTTCCCCATCTCCGTGACAGACAGAACCCATGAGGCATAAGTTGAGGCTTTTCCTCAGGGGAAAAAAAAACCCTGACCGAAGGCGGGCGGGCGGGCGGGCGGTCGTCAGGCGTCACCTCAAAGCACTTCTCCTCGCCCTTTCTCGGCACGCTAAGTAGCCGGCTGGCGCGCGCGCGCTCTTGGTGTTGCCGGAACGCCCGCTTCCCCCGTGGGGGGCTGCGGCTGCGGAGCTTTTCCCTCGCTCCAGTTCGGAGCCTCGACGCCTCCCTCCCCTCCACCCCCGGCAGGAGCCTCCTACCGTAGGCGGCCGATGGAGCCGGGAAGGAAGAGACGCCAAGGGGGGCAGCCGGACCTCCCCGCGCAAGCCGAGCCCGAGCCTCTCCAGCTCCCAGCCGATGGCCGCCTAGGAGCCTCCCTGCGCAGCCTGCTGGCCCGGCGCGCGGCGGGCGGCTTTCGGACGCCCGCCAAAAGACGTGGACACCTCCCTCCCCTCCGCAGGGGGATGAGGGGAGGCGCACCGGGAACCTCTCCTTGGCGCAGGGAGCTTCCTTCTGGCTGGGGCAGCAAGCGAGCTGGAGGGGCGGGTTTTCTTCCCGGTCTCTTGCTGCCCCAGCCAGAAGGAAGCTCCCTGCGCCAAGGAGAGGTTCCCGGTGCGCCTCCCCTCGTCCCCCTGCGGAGGGGTGAGTGAGTGAGCGGCGGCGGCGGCGGGGCGGGGAAGGGAGGGGAGGGGAGCGGCGCAAAGCTCTGGATTCCGCTCCCCCCGCCACGCTCCGCTCTTGCAGCGCGTCCATCTTCCCTTCCCTCCACCCCCGTGTTTCCCCGAAAGCAAGATACACGTCTTACGGTCGGGGCACGGCTTACGTTAGCCGACCCCCCTGACACCCCCGATACGTCTGACAATCGGGGGTGCCTTGCTTTTGGGGAAACACGGGTATTTATATGTTGAAAGAAACTTTTTAAAATTATCTTTTACTTTTGCTGCAAGTCTTTGTTCACTCTGAGCCTTTGCTTTTCTGACTTCATCTTTGCAGATTCCGGCTATCTGCTGATATTCTGTCTTAGTTATGTGTCCCTCTCTCCATTTTGTCTTTCAGTTTATTGTTGATATGATGGCTTACGCCCTAGGATCATGTGCGAGCTGAACGGAGCGTAGGTGGAAAAAGGAAACTGCCATGAGGAGTCTGAGGAATCAGTCTTGTGAAACAAAGGATAATGGAGTTTTGAGAAAAAGGGGAGGCAACAAAATAAGAGGGAGGGAGGATGATAGGTGGAGGAAAGTTGTGGCATGGTTTGAAACTATTGGCTACAAGTGTAACTATGCTATTGGCTACTTGTGTATTCGATGCTTTGTGTAACCACCCATAAGGGAAAGTAATAAAAGGGGGATGCAGCCTTTTGTCTGGGTCGACTCATCCCAAGGAAATTTGCGTGTCCGCATATGTTCCTGTATTCGGCTATTGTGATCGACCCTCCATGGGTTGAGGCACAGTGCAGTGCCTCAAGTGGTGACCCCAACGTGATTCGGGTCGGTGTCGTATGACTACGACATCCCTGACACCCCCATATTCATCTCGCGCATCGCGACTCCTTTTCCTAGGATCGACTTCCTGTGAGTATGGGGGCTGAATTCTCCAAAGAGCAGATAGCACATCTGCAGGAACTTGGAGTAATTGTCAAGGCCTCAATTAAAAGCTTAACAAGATTCATAAATTGCCTTCATGTAAGGAGCTAAAAAAATTGTTAATATTTATTTGGGCTCATTGTCCTTCTTACCCCTTAAAGGGGTCATTAAAAATTGCTCATTGTGCTGGTTGTTTTCCTTTGTTTGATTTTGGTGAAATCTTTGAGACCCTGTATAACTTTTATAAACACAAAGTAGTCATGTCTGATAATGATTGGATCTTATGTGGGAAAAATGCATATCGGTCAATACCCCAGAATTGGTCTGGCATATGTACATATGGATCTGTTATCCCTGTTTTATATAAACTTGATAAACTACCCTCTTTCCGCTTGCGCAATAGACGCGCTGTTGAAGCTTCCAATGAGCTTACTTTGGGGGGCAGTTGGTCTGTTCAAACTGCTAGAGCATTAATTCCTGCAATGGGTGTTTCCATGAATTATAGGGATTTGCATATATTAAATAATTGGACTGTTGCAATGTTTAATGATACTATTTGCTCAATAAAATTGTTAAATGAGGAGCAGCAGCAAATAAGAGAAGTTACCCTACAGAATCGTTATGCATTGGATGTTCTTCTTGCTGCAAAAGGAGGCATGTGTGCTCTTATTCAAAGTCATTACTGTATGTATATTTCTGAAATCTCACCCAATATTTCTGCCACTGTCGCTCATATGGAAAGTATGGTACAAAACAATCCCTTTTCACAAGGAACTGGTGCCCTGATTGATTGGGACAGCTTGTTTTCCTGGCTACCTAATGCTGGGTGGCTTAAAAAATTGGTTATTGCTATAATAGTGCTTGTAATATTTTGTGTAACAATCTGTTGCTGCGTACAATGTATTCCCCACCTATTGAATATGTGTAAGTCTCCCGCTTCTGTCCACCTCCTGGATAAACAACAACTACAGCCTCTGATGACTGAGCAACAAATGCAATGGCAGAAGACAAAACCATGTCCCACTTTCTCGGAATGACAGAGACTCGGACTCCTTTTAAAAGAAAAAAAGGAGGAGATGTTGATATGATGGCTTACGCCCTAGGATCGTGTGCGAGCTGAACGGAGCGTAGGTGGAAAAAGGAAACTGCCATGAGGAGTCTGAGGAGTCAGTCTAGTGAAACAAAGGATAATGGAGTTTCGAGGAAAAGGGGAGGCAACAAGATAAGAGGGAGGAAGGATGATAGGTGGAGGAAAGTTGTGGCATGGTTTGAAACTATTGGCTACAAGTGTAACTATGCTATTGACTACTTGTGTATTCAATAAGGGAAAGTAATAAAAGGGGGATGCAGCCTTTTGTCTGGGTCGACTCACCCCAAGGAAATTTGCGTGTCCGCATATGTTCCTGTATTTGGCTATCGTGATCGACCCTCCATGGGTTGAGGCACAGTGCGGTGCCTCAGTTTATCAGAGAGATCTTTGTGCAACCATGCTGGTTTCTTCTTGGATTTTTTCTTTTTCAGGGGTATTGTGCTGGACTGGGATTTTATGATAATATTTTTCAGAGTTTCCCATGCTTCTTGTGTTGTTTTCCCCTTTAGGATTTTCATCCATGGATTTTTTCTTAGGTTCTCTGTGAGTTTGTTGAAATCAGCTCTTTTGAAGTTTAAAACACTAGCTGGATTGTGTTCCATTGCTTATGCTTGCATTATATTGAATTCCAATATGACATGGTCACTCTCCCTCAAAGTTCCAGCAACTTCAACTCCATCATTTTTTTCTCTATTAGTAAGAATTAGGTGCAGTATAGCTTTACTTCTAGTTCCCTCTTTTACCTTTTGGATGACAAAGGTGTCAGCTAAGTGGATTAGGAATCTGTTTGATCTCCCACTTGCTGCAGAGTTTGTCCCCCAATTGATATCAGGGTAGTTAAAGCCTCTCATTACTACTGTGGTATGTTTCCTACATACATTTGTTAACTGGTTGGCAAAGAGTTAATCTAGTACTTCTGCTTGGTTGGGTGTAGTATACACCTATAGCAATATCTTTTGCCCCTTTTATATAGACCCATATAGATTCTAGGAAGTTTTCATCTTTGGTTTTGTGTATTTCGGTAGAGATGTAGTGATCTTTTATATATAATGCAACTCCACCTCTTTTGTTGGGTCTGTTTCTTTTGAATATTTGTATCCTTCCATCAGTACATTCCAGTCATGAGTTTCATCCCACCAAGTTTCAGTAACGGCAACTACCGGTATATCATATTTGCCTTCTTGTAGAAATACAAGTTTGTTTGTTTGTTCCCTAAACTTTGTCTATAGCAGTGGTTCTCAACCTTTCTAATGCCACGACCCCTTAATACAGTTCCTCATGTTGTGGTGACCCCCAACCATAAAATTATTTTCGTTGCTACTTCATAACTGTAATTTTGCTACTGCTTGGAATCGCAATGTAAATATCTGATATGCAGGATGTATTTTCATTGTTACGAATTGAACATAATGAAAGCATAGTGATAAATTACAAAAACAATATAGCAATGCTCACTGGAGAAGCTTACTCAAAAATGTTGGGAGGGAGGGAAGAGGAAGGAAGATTGAAGGGGAAAGGAAGGAGATGGAGAAGGAAGGAGATTGAAGGGGAAAGGAAGGAAGGAAGGAGAAAGAGATTGAAGTGGAAGGGATGGAGATGGAAGGAAGGAAGATTGAAGGGGGAAGAAAGGAAGGAAGGAAAGAAGGAAGATTGAAGGGGAAAGGAAGGAGATGGAGAAGGAAGGAGATTGAAGGGGAAAGAAAGGAAGGAAGGAGAAAGAGATTGAAGGGGAAGGGATGGAGTTGGAGATGGAAGGAAGGAAGATTGAAGAGGAAAGGAAGAAGATGGAGAAGGAAGGAGATTGAAGGGGGAAGGAAGGAAGGAAGGAGAAAGAGATTGAAGTGGAAGGGATGGAGATGGAAGGAAGGAAGATTGAAGGGGAAAGGAAGGAAGGAAGGAAGGAGAGGGAGATTGAAGGGGAAGGGATGGAGATGGAAGGAAGGAAGGAAGATTGAAGGGGAAAGGAAGGAGATGGAGAAGGAAGGAGATTGAAGGGGAAAGGAAGGAAGGAAGGAGAAAGAGATTGAAGTGGAAGGGATGGAGATGGAAGGAAGGAATATTGAAGGGGAAAGGAAGGAAGGAAGGAAAGAACGAAGGAAGATTGAAGGGGAAAGGAAGGAGATGGAGAAGGAAGGAGATTGAAGGGGAAAGAAAGGAAGGAAGGAGAAAGAGATTGAAGGGGAAGCGATGGAGTTGGAGATGGAAGGAAGGAAGATTGAAGAGGAAAGGAAGAAGATGGAGAAGGAAGGAGATTGAAGGGGGAAGGAAGGAAGGAAGGAAGGAAGGAAGGAGAGATTGAAGGGGAAGGGATGGAGATGAAGATGTAAGGAAGGAAGACTGAAGGGGAAAGGAAGGAGATGGAGAAGAAAGGAGATTGAAGGGGGAAGGAAGGAAGGAAGGAAGGAGAGGGAGATTGAAGGGGAAGGGATGGAGATGAAAGGAAGGAAGATTGAAGGGGAAAGGAAGGAGATGGAGAAGGAAGGAGATTGAAGGGGAAAGGAAGGAAGGAAGGAAGGATTTTTTTCCAGATGGTGATGAACTGCAACTCCCAGCATTCTCCACTCTTCCACAGTGCTTTTTAGGGCTGCTGGGGATGGTAGTCCAGTAAGGTCTGGAGACACACACAGATGCTCTCCGACGGCGAGGGAGGCAGGCCGGGCGGCGCGGGGGAGGCTCCAGCGCGGCGCAGAGGGCGGCCGGGGGCGGAGCGCGGCTGGGCAACCAGGAGGCATGGGGACCGGCTCGGCACCACACCTCAGCTCAGCTGAGCCAGCAGCAGCAGCGCGTTGTCCGAGCAGGGTGGGAAGAGAGGGGGCGGTGGTGGTGGCAAGTCATGAAAGCAGCGTCCACACGTTCAGGGTGCAAACGCCTTGGACGGTTTGGCTCCCCCACCCCTTTATTTACTGATCTGCCACAAGCTCGTGCAAATAAGCCCCGAGGAATTCTGAACAAGCAGTCATTTAAAAAAAAAAAGCTTTCAGCAACGAGGCTGAAAGGGGAACTCGCTCACAGCTCTTTTTTCCCCTTTCTCAGCGACTGGGAAGGCAGCAGCCAGAGATGCCGCTGCACAAAGGGAGGCAGAGAGAGGGGTGAGGGGGAAAACCTCACTCAACTTTTGCCCTTATCAGACCCGGTTCCCTTCTGGTTGACCCCTACCCACCCACCCGCCCCCTTCACCTCCCGCTTTGGAGAGTCATGTTTTCCCAAATGGTGATGAACTGCAACTCCCAGCATTCCCCACTCTTCCATAGTGCTTTTTACGGCTGCTGGGGATTGTAGTTTGGAGCCCCCATCCTCATCCCGGCACCTCTTGCCCTCTCCCAGCCGCCCCCCCGGACCTGCCCGCCCCTCCAGCCTCCTGAACGCCATCGCAGCAGCGGGATCGTGGGAGCCCCTTTCCACACTGCACAGCCCTTCACCGCCAAACCCTTCCCCAACTCGTCACACATGAGAGGGGCGCGGCCGGAGCACCAGCTCCCACTTGGAAGGCGCCGCTTCTCCCCTCCCGGACTGTCCGGCTGGCCTCTGATGCACATGTGGGCATCGCCCTCTTCCCCGCTGCCTGGCCGCTTCCGAGGCCCAGAGCTCGGCAGGCCAGGAAGAAGCCGCTCCTACCCGCCAGCCCCAGAGCCATGCCGGGTGCCAGAGGGCCAAGGCAGCCTCCGACGGTGAGGGAGGTGGGCCAGGTGGCGTGGGGGGAAGCTCCGGCGCAGAGGGCGGCCAGGCCGGAGTACAGTTGGGCAACCAGGAGGCGTGGGGACCGGCTCGGCGCTGCAACTCAACTCAGCCAACGGCGGCGGCAGTGGTGGAGCAGCCCAGCGGCAGCGCCAGCAGCAGCCCAGTCCCAGCTCGGCTCGGACTGGCCGCCCCTGCCCCCATACCCCCGCCTGCAGCTGTCTCGCCTGCCTTGCCGTTCACCCCGCGCAGCCCCTCCGTGTAGAGTGGGCCCCGCAGCTCCCACAGCACCAGCTGCACAGCATACTGATGGCACAGAGCTTGCGCTTGCCGAGCCAGATGCCAGTGTAGGGCAGCAGGAGGGCGTGGGCTGCGGGCAGGCTGAGGCGGTGGCAAGTGTCGTGGGCCAGGCGCTCCAGGACAGCCATGTAGGCACACAGGGTGAGGCAGCAGTGGCGCAGGTCCAGCACCGGCTAAGCCACCAGCTGGCCCGGCCTAAGGAAGGTCAGCCACCTACTGCATGCCACGCGCCACCTTCGCACCCAATGCCCGCCGCTGCCCCGCCAGCACCACCTCTGCCACCACCTTTCCCATGCAGCCCCGCTTGTCAAGAGGGCCCCACGGCTCCCACAGCAGCTGCTGCAATGCACATTGATGGCTCACGAGGTGAGCACGAGGCAGGCGAGCACATGTTTTCCGTGCTTCAGTGCCAGGCTCTCCATGGTGCAGCGCGACCCTGGAGAGCCTGGCTGACACGGCTGAGCACGAGGCAGGAGTGCACATGGACTCCGCTTTTTCGGCAGGGCAGAATTAAGTGCTGCTCCCCACCTCCCACCCCTGGTCCTCTTTTACTTACAAGTAGGAGATGGTGTAGTTGCTCAGCAGGGAGAGGTGAAAAGTTCCTGCAAACTTGCCTTTGCTGCAGACAACTTGCATGTGCAACATTTGCGGGCTGGGTCTTTTGGCGCGCTGAGCAGTGCAGAGACAGCCGTTAACGACCAGGTCTGGACAATTCCTATTGGCTTTCGAAAGCCAATAGAATAGAGGGTTTAGCACAGCTCATGGAAAAGTTGAAAAAAATCCATCAAAAAAAGGTGCTGGAACGCGGTTTTGAATGTTTTATGAGAAAACAAGCCCTGGTCTTAGGCAACCCCTGTGAAACGGTCGTTCGACCCCCAAAGGGGTCGCGACCCACAGGTTGAGAACTGCTGGTCTATAGGCATTTGAATCCTTTATGGGTCTTGGGTATGTTTCTTATCTCCTACTTTGTACCTGGGGTTTTCCATCCTCTCCATCACTCTCTACTTCACTGTGTTTCTTCTTCTTCTTCTTCTTCTTCTTCTTCTTCTTCTTCTTCTTCTTCTTCTTCTTCTTCTTCTTCTTCTTCTTCTTCTTCTTCTTCTTCTTCTTCTTCTTCTTCTCCTCCTCCTCCTCCTCCTCCTCCTCCTCCTCCTCCTCCTCCCCTCCTCCTCCTCCTCCTCCTCCTCCTCCTCCTCCTCCTCCTCCTCCTCCTCCTCTTCTTCTTCTTCTTCTTCTTCTTCTTCTTCTTCTTCTTCTTCTTCTTCTTCTTCTTCTTCTTCTTCTTCTTCTTCTTCTTCTTCTTCTTCTTCCTCCTCCTCCTCCTCCTTCCTACCTCTTACCCCTACCTCCTTATATGATTGGTTATGTAGTGGTTTTTGCTTGGAATCAGGCTCTAAATGTCTTGAAGATTGGCCTCCTTCCCCCCCCCCCTCACTTACAGTTTAACACCCTTCTGTTCAGATGGCTGGCAAGAAAGTGGCATGTGTGTGGCTCTCACGCCCTCTAGTGGACATCTTGCATTTGTCCCTGGAAAAGCTGCTGCTGGTGCGAGGTGAAGCTGGAACCTCCTGGGGTCTGGGAGGGAACATTTGGAGTTGTGGGTTGTCTCATTACAACGGATATCGCTTTTTACTGGCCTGTGGAGTCTTTTTCCTGTATAAGCTGTGAGCTACTCGAAATAGAAAGGCATCAAAATAGTAGTTTGATGAGCCAATTTGGTGTATGGTCAAGGTGCTGGCCTAGAAGCCAGGAGATGGTGAGTTCTAGTTCCCTTTTAGGCATGGAAGCCATCTGGGAGATTTAGGGCCAGTGCCTCTTAGCCCCCCCCCAACCCACCTCGCAAGGTTGTTGCTGTGGGGAAAATAGGAGGAGGAAGAAGCATTATGTATGTTTGACACTTGAGTTATTTATAAAGTAGTAAATGCAGGATAAAAATGTAATAAATAATAAAATAGTACCATGTTTCCCAGAAAATAAGACTGGGTCTTATGTTTTTTTGGACCAAAAGACCCATTAGGGCTTATTTTCAGCCCACTCCATCCCACTGTCTGGTTGCTCGTGGTCGCAACAGGGCAGGAGAACGCACGTTGCACCACCGCCATGACGTGAGGCGAGGCAGGTGGGGGGGGTGGAGCTGCCCCACACTCCACAGCTGCAGCCAGGCCCCTGCCCACTCAGTGACCTCCCCTCGCCTGTTCAAGGACCCGGCTGCCCGCCTGCCTCTTCCCTTTCACTCCCCTGCCAAGCTGGACTGCCATGCTACGGAGGAAGGGTGGCGAAGGCTCAGTCACCATACCCGGTCCCCCTCTGCCGTTTTGGAGCCGGGGGAGTGATGGTGAAAGGCCTCCACCACTGTGGATCAGCCACATCCACCGCTGGAGGGGCTTTCTTCTGTCCCCGCCCCCTCTAGCAGCCGCCTTCTCCTCCGCCTGCCACTTGGGTCCTGCAGTGCTGCGTTGTGCTGCCTGCTACCCATTCACCGCCTGTATTTTATGGTTTCAATGATGGCAGCTCTGGAGGCCGGTGGTAGGCTCTCTGCATTGTCCCTGGGCCTTTGCGGCTCTGCCCACACAGCCACGGGAGAGTTATACGAGGGCTGGCGGTGGAGGCGCTCCAAAGATCGTGCTGCCGTGATTCCAGTTGCCAACTGTCTCGTGGCTGTGCAGGCAGAGCTGCGAAGGTGGCCGAAACCATCAGCCCAGGGACTATGCAGAGCCTACTGCCACTGCCCCATTGTAACCATGAGCAACCAGAGGGTGGGATAGAGTGGGCGGGCAGCCGCAATGGGACAGGAGAGCAGATTTCCCCAGAAAATAAGCCCTAATGAGTCTTTTGGTCCCCCCCAAAATATATATGACCTGGTCTTATTTTCAGGGAAACATGGTGGAAGGCAACTTCAAACGTTATTCAGAAACCTTTAAAAAACATTTGTGTGAGCAGATTAGGCCTAATTTACTTGAAAGGCTGGAGAGCATCTTCCTAAAGGCAGAAACTAAAGAGATTTCGCTGCTTTCTTGGCAGCATTCCAAAAATGGCTCCCTTGGCCTTCTCCTGGAATGGGATTTTCTCATGGTGTCCCATCCAAGCATGAACTACCATAACTTGTTATTAATGTTTTTTATTATTACTTAAATATGAGTCAGCAGTGTGCTGCAACTGCCAAAAAAGCCAACACGGTGCTAGGCTGCATTAACAGAGGGATAGAATCAAGTTCACGTGAAGTATTAATACCACTTTACAATGCCTTGGTAAGGCCACACTTGGAATACTGCATCCAGTTTTGGTTGCCATGATGTAAAAAAGATGCTAGAAAGAGTACAGAGAAGAGCAACAAAGATGATCAGAGAGCTGGAGGCTAAAACATATAAGGAACGGTTGCTGGAATTGGGTAGGTCTAGTTTAATGAAGAGAAGGACAAGGGGGGGACATGATAACCATGTTCTAATATCTCAGGGGCTGCCCCAAAGTAGAGGGAGTCAAGCTATTCTCCAAAGCACCTGAAGGCAGGACAAGAAGCAATGGATGGAAACTGATCAAAGAGAGTAGCAAACTAGAACTAAGGAGAAACTTCCTGACAGTGAAAACAACTAACCAGTGGAACCACCTGCCTCCAGAAGCGGTGAATGCTTCAACACTGGAAGTTTTTAAGAAAAGACTGACAGTCATTTGTCAGAAATGGTATGGGGTTTCCTGCCTGAGCAGGGGGTTGGACTAGATGACCTCCAAGATCCCTTCCAACTTATTCTTATTCTTACTGCTACTCCTACTCCTACTCTTATTTCTCTGGCTCGCTAGAACCTCCTGAGTCGGTGGCCAAATTCTTTCAGATAATTAACAGATAAACCCCGCTCAGCTTTTCAAGACTAGCCAAGATGGGCTCAAGGCCGCCACCTCCGTCCCGCGGCTCAGCGGCGCTGCTGAAACAGTCAGCCGGGCGGAAGGTCTCCGGCCTCACCTTGCAGTCTCAGCCGCCCGCGCGACGGCAGCCAAAACAACCACAAGGGGGAAGCCAGCTGTCCGCCACGTGCAGGAGCCTTGAAGGGAACGCCCCCTGCCACCAGCAGCCAATCAGAGGCCAGGAGAGGCTCCGGGGCGCTTTTCTCTCTCTCCCTTCTGCGCGGGGCGGAACAAACCAACCGCTGGGAAACGACTCAATAGAAGCGACGAGGGGGGACCTCCTAGCCAATAGCTGCGACTAGAGAGCGGGGTGTGAAGACTGGCGTAAAATGAAACCACTAGCAGCTACGCCGGGCGAGACAGGCAGCTAACGAGAAGACGTAATTCTGAAAGATGGGCGGAACAATCGGCTCGAAGGCGCCAAGCTTGAAAGTGTGGGTGAGTGACAGGGGAGAGGCGGAGGGGAGGAGGCGTGGCCACAGAGGAAAGAAAAGGGGCGTCTTCAGCGGAGGCCAGGGAGAAGCGGGAGCGGCCAATCGGGAGCGAGCGGTGCCCGGCTGAGAGGAGCGGAGCTGGCGGCGCGAGCGAGCCGGGGCGCAGCGGAGCCGAGGTGAGCGGCGCGAGCGCCCACGTGACGTCACCGTGCCCGGCCGAAGGCGTCACGCCCTGTCGTTAGTTCACGAGGTCTCTCGCCTTGCTCGGTGCGTTCTGCGCTCGGGCCGGCCGGCTTCCGTCTTGCCGGGGAGAGCTCGGGACGCGTGCCGGCTGAGCGGGGAAGTCCTGGGCGCCGCGGGCCCAGGTGCTGCTCCGCCGGCCCCGGGCGGCTGGCCGGTGAGTGAGGAGGGAGCGGCGCCGCCTCATCCCGGGCCCCGCGTGGGCGGAGAGCGGAGCCGGGCGGGGCTGGGGCTGCCCGGGCCTCTGCCGGCCTCGCTTCCCGTCCGAGCGCAGCTGAGCCCCCGGGCTGTGGGGAAGGCGGCCCCGCCCGGACCCTCCCAGGCCGCCTCGGAAGGCCACGGGGAGGAGGAGGCTCCCTTCGGCCCTGCGAGCGTCGGGCCGCGCCGGCCTTTGGGCCGAGGAAAGCGGCCGGGAGCCCCCCGCCCCCTGCCGGGAGTCCCCCCCGGGAAGGATGGGGGGGCCCTCGCTGCAGTCGGCTCTCCCTCTCCCAGGTCGGAGGAAGGGGGTCCCGTCCTCTCGGTCCCGCTTCCTGAGCCCCCCCCCCGCGCCTCTCCGACCTTGGCCTCTCTACCCAGAGCCCCCCCCGGGCCCGGGCTCCCTTCCGGGGCTCCTGGGGGGCAGCCTCGCCTGCCGCCCTGAAGAGGGGGCGTTTCTCCCAGCAATGTCAGCCCCGTTTCTGTTCCTCCGAGCCTGCGTTTCCTCTGATGCCCTCCGCACGTGCAGGCTGACGGAATAAGGGGGACCGCAGACAGCTCTGGCTCCTCCTCTGGGAAGAAGCAGGCAGACGGGGGGCCCGGCGCCCCTCCACCCCTCCGGGGCTCTTCCCAATGGGTTGCGGGTCAAGCGGTCCAAAACCGAAAGCCGAAGCCGGCACCTGCGGACCTCCATGGTCCACTGGATGTCATAGCTGGGATCTCGGGTGCCTCTTCTGCGTCCAGCGGGTGCATCTGGCCGTCTCCGTTCCGTGTGTTGTTTGAGTCTGAATGGCCAATGAACGCTGTTTTGCTAGCCTGTGCTACAGGGGGTGGTCTAGTGGTTCAGTGCTGCACATTTTGGATGAGGGATTTTAAACTGATATTTCCTACTAACAAATCATTTTAACTCCTTATCTTGTAAGATTGGAAGTAGTTCAGCTGGTATTTATCAACTATGACTTTGTTGTGGTAGCAGTGTTTTCTAATGCCCACCTACTGTTTAACTGGCTCTGTCTCAGTGATCCAACCTTTGTACCTTTCACTAATTTTTGCAGACTTCTTCTGTACAGCATATTTAGACACGGCACTGTCCCTCTCTTGGTGTTCTCTGTTCTCTGTTGGATTTTGCTTTCTGCCTTCCTTTAGTGGACAGATGTTTCGCTTTGCTTTATTTCATCATATTTTTGTTTGCCTCATCTTAACAGCACCATGAATTTCAGGCACTCTATCAAAACTAATCTATTAAATCTTTACCTTTCCTGTGTAATCTAATCGAATATTGTTTTGGGGACTGGGGATATCTTATCATCTGACAATTTCTCCATCTTTGTTGGTAGAGTATATTTGATATTATCTATCTGTTGATGTCCATGTGCAGAATCTTCTTTTAGCTTGTTGCAAGAAGATATTTTCAATAAATGTTGAATTTCCTTGGTATCAGCCAGCTTTCTGTGTTGTTTCAAACATCAAGGCCTGATTTTCCTGCTATTTCAGATCCTTTTATTTCCAACTGCTCTAATTAGGATGGTGGCTTTTGGAGATGCTGTTGCATTGACAAGGGGTTATGAGTTCTCCTCTTGGAGCAGAGAGGGGATCTCTTTTGACAGTTTGCACCTGGTTTTCCCTGCTGTAGGGCTTTGAGGTTCAGAACCCCCCCCCCCAGTCGCCACAGGACATTCCTTCGCAGACAGACTCCCTCGGGTCTCTGCCTAAATGAAGCCTGTTAGCCAGAAGGCTTTTGAGAAGAGCCTTCTCTTCCTGGCTCCCAAGCCCAAACTGGGGAGAAAATGGCACTTCCAGGGCAAGGTGGGAGGGTAAGTGCAGCTGAGTTTGGGTCCTCTCCAAGGACCCTCCAGTGCAGGGGCAACACGGCTTCCTCCTGGCTCACTCAACAGGCTGAAGAATAACATGATCTTGCCCATGCAGGAGTGTGCAGAGGGTGTGCCTGAAGAAGGGTGAGTGAAGCAAGTAGGGGCTTGTGTCTTGCTTCTTGAGGATTTTTACAAATAATGTAACAAACTTCTTCATGCTTTCTTTCTGCTGGCCACGTTCCTGCCACCAAAAGACTTTCATTCCAAGAAGAGGTAGGTAGGTAACTGTTTCTCAACAGCACTGTGGATGTTTCTTGTCTAATAATCTTACCTAACTGAAAATCTCTCGAAAAACTGGCCCTCAAGCTGCCTCATTCTTTCCCTCCATTGCTGCAAAGTGCTAATTGGACTTTGAGTTTTGACAATTAACCAAAGAATGGGAGACCTTTGCCAGAGTCTCAGCATAAAGAGGGTTTGCCACGGGAGAGTTTTCATTCTTTGCTAAGAAGAATTGGAAGCCCCATAGCCAACCAATAAGGATGGGTCCTCCCCTCCCCCTATCGTAGAGGCAACTTTTCTGAGAACCTCTCACTGAGCCTCATTCAGGAGCCCTCGGGTGGCCCCCTCCCCTCAGTCTCTGGCTGCCAGCTCCTTGATTGCTTGCCAAGGATTTAGCCCTGGCTATTGAAAGAAGAGGACTTTGAAAGGGAGCATGTGATGCTTGTTGGAACAAGATTTGGGTCTGTGTGCGTGTGTAGGGGATCTTGGGAAAAGTGGCACCACAATTCATCATTGTTTTAGGCAGGGGTCAAAGTTCGGCTCAGCTGGCTGATGGATGTTTGAAGGAGGGGACCTGGAGGTGTTTTAGGCCAAGTTTGAAGTGAGACAAGGGTGAGGAAGGCAAACGTGGAGCCTGGCTGATCCAGCTGGACCTCATTGGGAACATGTAGATTGGATTGGCCATAGCAGGAAGAGGCCTATTCTGACTTCTTCTGCATCCATCAATGGTGGCTCATACGGTAGTTTGCTTGCAGTTTAGCCTGTGGCTGGCTGGCTGGCTGGCTGGCTTCATTGGACTTGCTTGAACTGATGAGGCTGGTCTGAGAAGAGTTGTCCACTGGGACGGTGGATGATAGTTCAAAGTAGCAATTGGACAGCTGGCCTCCGGAGTCCAAATGGGAAGAAGGGGAGCCGTTGCCATTATGGGAAACGGGAGGCATGGCCTGGCTTGACTCTTTGTGCCCTACAGAAAATTTTCCAGCAATGCAGTTTTGTTAATCAGGAGAAAATGATACGGGGAAACTCTTGGAACGGGATCTGTCTAGAACTGGAGCAGTAACTGGCTATGTAAGGTGTGCTCCCTGCCTCTCTGTCACCTTCTCTCGCCTTCTCCTTGTTTTTGTTGTCCAAGAAAACAGAAACCAAAACCAGCCGAGCACCCCACCCAGTGGCCCTCCAAGGTTTCATTCCAGGCTAGGGAGCTGATCTGGCTGCACTACGCCTTGCTTGCATCCGATGACAGACAACCCAGGGGGACTATTGTTCCCTTAATCTCCCAGATGCAGACCAGCTTCACACATGTTTGAGGGGAAAATATACCGGTAGGTAAGATTGTAAAAATAAGTTTGCCTAGTATCCCACTTTGATTTGTCTGGCAGGCTTGGATCCTCTTTTTTCCTCTGCGAGGATAAGAGCATCACTTGCTCTTCTCCCATCCTCTGCTGCTCTGGTCACAGACAGGCAACCAACAAAACAGGCAGGGGGGGCAGAGAAGGGGGGCTCCTGCTTAGCCAGGCCCTTAATGTCTGGGGGAAGAGACATAAGGGCATTTCTAAGTGACTTCCTAGCAATTAGCTTTTTGCTAAGATACCTCCTTGGTGAGGTTATAAAAAAGACACAGACTTTAAAAAGAGTGCAGGAAAGAACAGCAAACATATAGTTAGCGGGCTGGAGGCTAAAACAAAGAATATTTGCTGTAATTGGGTATGCCTGGTGTAATGAAAAGAAGGCCCCATTTGCCTCAACTCAGTTGAAAGATTCCAGGCCATCCACAATGGCTTCCTAGGCGACTTATCTCCTGCATTTCCTTCAGGAGCTTTTTTTAGAGAAGCTCCTGATGGTCCTACAGAGACTCTGTACAGCTTGAAAAACAGGTGTTAGGCTTATGCTGCCCAGGAATGTGGAGAT
Organism: Bothrops alternatus; assembly: GCA_034064705.1. NCBI lineage: Eukaryota > Metazoa > Chordata > Lepidosauria > Squamata > Viperidae > Bothrops > Bothrops alternatus. Next base: position 3,665,035 of record JARGCV010000988.1, read on the forward strand.
ACTTGAGCCAGTGGCTGTGTGTGTGTGTGTGTGTGCGCGTGAGGTCTCTGAGGAGCAGCTGTCTCGGATAGGCACCGAAGGAGGAGGAGAACCTGTTTGGGAGCTGCCAAGTTGGGAGTCTGAGGCACCTTGGAGTCACAACTTTTATTTGAAAGCAGAATGTTTTGTGAGCTTGAGAGAAGGCCTGAGAACAGATTAACTGCTTGTGCTGTTAACAACTGTTTTGAAGTTTCAATTATTTTTAAAAGGGTGTTGTAGAAGAATCTTTAATTTGAAGGACAGCATTTGATACTGGTTTATTTTATTTATTTTGCATCCATGTCTCTCAATATCGGCCTTATTTCTAGGTTGGGACCAGTCTGGATCAGTGGGACGTACAGTGAATGGGGTGGGGTGGGGTTGGGCCTCACTGCTGGTGCTCTTGGGCAACAGTCCAGGTCCTCCTTTGCATCTCTGCTGAGGTGCAGGCAACAGGTCCCGGAGGGCCACTTCTGGAAGAGAAGGGGAGCCAAGTCTTGCAGGACAAGCTGCCTCCCCCCCTGCCCCTCCCCCCCCCCCGCTGTGGCTCGCTGTCCCTTATGGGCGCTGCTGCTGGCTCAGTTGGCTTTCTGGCCGTTTTCCTTTCCCACCTGCGGAGCGGAACTCTTCCTTCGTCCCCTCTGCGGCTGGGGAGGGGGTGGCTTCACAGGAAGTCCTCACGTTACAACCTTAATCGAGACCAGAATTTCTGTTATTAAATGGCAGTCCTTAAGTGAATCCAGCTTCCCCCATTGACTTTGCTTGCCTGAAGCTGGCTGAGAAGGTTGCAATGGGTGATCCCACGACCCCAGGACGTCGCGATGTTTGTAAATACAGGCTGGTTGCCAAGCACCCAAATTTTGATCTGGTGACCACGATGCTGCTGTGTTGGTTGTAAGTGTGAGGGCCAGTTGTAAGTTACATTTTTAGTGCTTTTGTCACTTTGGTCACTAAATGAGTGGTTGTAAGCCAAGGACTACCTGTACCCATTTTTCTTTTTTCTGGACATTTTATACCATTTTGAGCCTCCTATGCCAGATAGACAAGCTTTCCATTTTGTAAGTAAATATGTACATAAATAAGGGCCCCTTTGGGTTTCTTTTGGGCAACGAATCCCCTCCTCCCTGAGTCCGGTCAAGGAGAAGAAGGGCAGAGGGCTCACATCTTTGATTTGGCTGCGCAGCTGATAACCGAAACCTTTCAAGGGAGAAAGTTTGTTGGGAAGGAACCTTAGGGCCGAGAGGAGCCTTTGTGTGCCTCCACTGATAAGAGGGAACACGGCAGTGTGTGTGTTTGTGTGTGTATGTGTGTGTGTTTAAGATTAGAAGGTGAGCTTGAACAGGGTACCTGTTTGTGATATGAAGCAGAAAAAGTAGCCCTGCCCCCCCAGTCAGGCGGTGTCTCCTTCAAGCCCAGTTTGACTCCAGCTGAGCCACACCCTCAGATCCATGTTTTTAGCAGCTGGTGCCGGTCATCTCCCTTGCTGTCTTCTGGGGGGTGTCTTTTGAGCCCCCCCTCAGTACTTCAAACACAGAATAAAGTGCCCGATGCTGCTTAGTCTCCAGGCCCACCCAGGTGTCCCCCTCCCCCTCTTGTTCTTGCCAGAAGTGCTGTGGGCCCTGATGTCTCTTCTTGTGCCTGTTGGGCTCCCATTCGCAGACTCCTAGAGTGGAGAGGGGCCACCCGGACCCTTAGGCCAATTAAACCATCCCAGGCAAATGACCATCTGGTCTCTGCTTTGGGGCCACCTCTGGTCATGACAAATGCAAGAGCTGATCCGCAGGTGGGTCCTGCGCTCTAGGGGGGCAGTGTGTGTGTGTGTGTGTGTAATTTCCTCCCTGTTGAAGAACTGAAGTCATTGACCAGCTCAGCCAACTGTGAACCTGGAATGTTTTACCATGGATGAAATGCAAAATGACCAGTGTGGATTCACAAAGAGAAGTTCTGAAGGTCGTGCAGTAGCATTGTTCGTGTGTGGGGCAAGCTTTGAAGAAGAGAGGAAAAGTGGGTTGGGAGGAAAGCAGTTTTGCACTCTCCAGGTTCGGACCACGAGGCATGTGCACGTGACTTCTGAGCTTTTGATCCCCTCTCGCCCTCTGCCCCGGTCAGCTGGTCAGGCGGAGCTTAAATGCAGATGGACAGATGTAGGAGAGGACCCACTCAGGGGGCCTGATGTCCACTTTCTGCTGTGGGGGGGGGGGTTTGGCTCCATCATAATCAGCCAGTAAGTTGGAATTGGCCCTGTCAGTTGATGCGCTGCTCGTTGCCCGAAATGGGAACACTGGACACCTTGGCCCTTTTCAAGGAGGTTTGCCCTGGTTCCAGTTGCCAACTTGCTTTTCAAGTTTCTTTGACTAAGGAAGGGAACCAATGTAGGTCATTGGTGATTCTCCTCCCCCCCCCCCACCGCATGCCTTTGTTTATTTAGCAGGTTTCTTTCTTTGCTTGCCTTCTAAAGGACATTTATTTGGTATGCAGAACATCTGCAGATTCTGGGTTGGCTCTCTTTTGGCCGTCACCCAGTGCTCAGAACACAGGCTAAAGAATTTCTGGGGGATCATTTGCTTTGGGGGAGATGACGCTCTCTCCACACTGCAGCCCTCAGCCCTCTGCATGGTCCCCTAGGAAATAAGGACGACATGGGTCTCTTGAGCCCAAAGCCCCCACCTCACTCCAACAAGCTGGTGATGCTACTGTTGCTGGCCTTGGTCACAGCATTACAGTGTTGTGCCCAGGGGAGTCCTGACAGTGACCCCTGACTGTCCCCCCAGATAACTTAGGAAATAGTTAACTGATATTATTTTGAATCTTCTGCTCCACGATGAGATGCTGCTGAAGATGATTTGGGCAGCGGGTCTTCCAAGCACTGGGATGAGTGTCAGCTTCTCTAAGCAGCACTCTCTCAAGCTGAAGAAAGAGCTGGAAACTTCATTTCCAGGCTTGTCCCCAGCTGAGTTGGGAGACAGGATTTGCCCCAGAGGGTGTGTGGCTGCTGGGAACTGCTCCCATTAGCAGCTCCTTTCAAAGAGTTTTGAAGGAAGATGGCTGATGGATGTTTCTTTCCCTCTACAGGCCACCTTTCTGCCTCTTTGAGACCGGTTCATTTGGCTGCCTTGCAGAGAACCCCGGGGATCGGGTCCCTTTGCTGAGCGTACCAGAGGAGGAACGTGTCCTGAAGAAAGGTGGGTCCTTGGGGGTGTTGCAGGGGAGGGGAGCGCTGGGTGACATCACAGGCAGGATGGAAGCACTGGTGCCAAGGCGTTCTGACCCTCTTCCTACCCTCAGGCTTCAGGGGGTGCTTTGCAGCTGCTCTTCCATTAGAGAGTAGAGAGTAGAAGGACAGTTAAAAGCTTTGGAATCAAGGGCTATTTTGTTCTCTTCCAAAACGTCCAATGTTGACTCTCGTGTTTTCAACATGGGCAAGTCTTCATGATATCCTAAGCCATGCTATGGCTCCAGTTGCCTTGCCCAAACTGACAATGGTAATCTATCTGAAAACATGGCTTGTTTTAATTTCATTTTATTTAAAGCATAAGTCATTGTGTTGGCTGACCTTTGGGGGTACATGGGGGGGGCAAACCCATGGTTTATTTCCTGGCCGGTTTCAGGAGTAGCGGCCATAAAGAGCCACTTCTACCTCAACAACTCCATCTGCTGCTTTGCCCCCTCCTTTCCTATCCTGGGTGCATTGGGCAATGGAAGTCTCCCAGCCAGGGTTAATGTTAAGCGCCCTCCTGGATCTTATCAGTGTTGTGCAGGGCCACCCACCACCACCATGGCCCGCCACAGCAGATCGCCCAGACAGCCCAGCAGCGTCATGGCGGCCACACCCTCTGTCTGTGCCCCGCAGCATCATCTGTACGCGATGGGGCGTGAGGGTGGAGTGTTTTCCTGCTACCTGGCTGCCATGTCCTTGGCTGTGCTACTCTGCACAGGCTGCACCCGGGGCAACTCTCCTCCGGAGGAGGCTGCTAGTGAGGAGGGGGGCATGGGGGGTGGCAGGGCTGGGGCAACAGCGTGCGTGCCCACAGAGAGGGCTCTGAGTGCCACCTCTGGCACCTGTGCCATAGGTTCGCCACCACTGCTTTAGGATCCTTTCTAATAAATCAGAAGACCCCATTTTTTAAATTAACTCTAGATTTCTTTTTATGCCAACAGGCTTCCATACCAATGCTTTTAGATCATCAGATAGATCTCCCTTCATTCTTGAACATGTTACTTGAACTAAAGGAGACCATCTAATTGTCAATTTTCTAGAGAAACTGGCCCATTTATAATCATTAAGTTGTCACCCTGATGGCACAGATCCCCGTATTTGCTCTAATATCTTTGTCTTCCATTCGATCTGGTCTTCTTCCTCAGGTTTCGTCTGGTTTAAGTAGTAAATCATGTCCAATTTTGTAGTTGTTGTTTGATTGTCTAACTCTAAGTTATCAATAGGCTGTACTTGTTGATCTTTAATGCCCTCCGTCTTGGTATTACTTTCTTTCGCTTCTGATGTTTTTTGAATTGTAGGTTCTTTAGTTGCAATCAGGGTTTGATTGTCTAAAATTTCAATGCATTGTACTTGTTGATCTTTAAAGTCCTGTCTTGGTGTTAATTTCTTCCGCTTCTATTGTTTTTTGAATTGTAAATTCCTTAGTTGCAATCAGGGTTTCACTTTGTAGATTTAAGCTGGTGCCTTTGTCTTTCAGTCTAGATTTAATTATCTCAGTAGCTTCAAGAATTTTTTCAAGTATAAGTTTACAGTTAGCCGAAATTTGTTGCTGGTCCTCCTCCATTCCTGGCATGATTATAAATGGTCCTTTAGCGAAGGTTATTTATTAAGCAAGAGTCAATAAGTATTCATCTCCACAGTAAAAAGCAGTTTTATCGCCCAGCTGTTCTCTCAGGTTTTAATCTCTTTTAGATAATACCAAGGACAGATCTGGGCTATGAGCAGGCCTCTTTGTCAGGAATATTCATTTGCTGTACCAACTTTCACCATAAGATGTCCTAGATAGCATTTATTTAAAATCTTTTTCAAATCCCAGGCTAGATTTTTATCTAAGTTCTTTTTCATCTTTTTTACGAGTAGATATAGAGATCCCCGTGAGAGTAGGAACTTTTGGGGTCCCAAAATATCAAAAAGAAGCAAATCCAATTATTTAGTTGTTCTTTTTAGGGCTTTATTTCTCCTAAGTAGTCAGACACCGCCATTTTAGAGGGTAGGGGGAAGACTTCCCCTTCCCTCTCTCCTCAGAGGGGGAAGAAATTTCAAGAGGCTTTTTACAGGAAAATAGTTGGGATACAAAGAAGGTAAGATCTCACCCAATTCTTCTGCGGTGCTTTAAAAAGTGCTTGTTAGTGATTTTGGCCTCGGTTGGTAGCGGCTTAGTGATGGGCCATGCCCAGGATCAATCGGGAGGGCTGCCACCTTTCCACGATCACTCAGAGGTCTTCTTCATGCTCGTCGCCCCTCCAGGGCGACTTTTGACCCTTTTCAGGGTCCCCTGGAGGGAGAAAACTGGACGGCAGAGAGAGCAATGGCCCCGCACATCTGCCAGCACCACGATTGCAAACCGGAAGCCATCCAGTCTCTTCTTAAAAACCTCCAGTGATAGAGTGCCCACGATTTCTGGAGGCAAGCTGTTCCACTGGTTAATTGTCCTCACTGTCAGGAAGTTTCTCCTTAATTCCAGGTTGCTTCTCTCCTTGATCAGTTTCCAACCATTGTTTCTCATCCTTCTCTCTGGTGCTCTGGTGAACGTAACCCCACTCTTCCTTGTGGCAGCCCCTCAGATACTGGAACACTGCTATCATGTCTCCCCTATTTCTTCTTTTCTTTAGACTAGCCAAACCCAAGTCCCGCAGCCATTCTTCGTATGTTTTGGTCTCCAGACCTTTGATCATCTTAGTTGTGCTCCTCTGATTTTTTTCCAAAATCTCAACATCTTTTTTGTGATATGGTGACCAAAATTGGCTGCAGTATTCCAGGTATGGCCTCACTTTTATAAAGTGGTACTAATACTTCGCGTGATCTTGATTCTATGCCTATGTTTATACAAGCCAGGATTGTATTAGCTTTTTTCGTTGCTGCTGCTGCTGCTGCACACTGCTGGCTCAGGGTCAAGTGATCGTCCACTAGGACTCCAAGGTCCCTCTCACAATTGCTCTTTTTAAGCCAGGTCTCACCCAATCTGTACTTGTACTTTTGATTTTTTTCTGCCTAAATGTAAAACTTTGCTGTTCTCCACATTTAGAATAAATGTAAGTAATAACCCTGAAGCAAATCAATAAGAAAACAAAGTAAAAAATCAGTAATACTGCACCACATTTGGTATGCCAGACAATAAAACAGCTTTCTTCTTCAGAAGGAGCAGTGGTTGCTTTCCAACTTCTGTGGCCTGATGGAAGGACCACGATTTGATGGCCTTCTGAAGGTGAAGAGGGATGGGGCCATTCAGTTGTCTGGGGCAAGCTATTGGGAGGCGGGGTTCCTGAAAAGATTCCCTTCCAGAATCCCTGCGGATGGTAGTCCTTGACAGAAGGGGCGTGGAGAGAGCCCATCCTGCTGGATCTTATCAGGCAGGCCAGTGTTGGTGTAGTTTGGCAACTTCTCCCCCTCCAGCTCTATCTCCTAATCCAATTTGCTGGTTTGCCAGGGTGAGAGAGGGATCTAAGCCTCTCGGCTCAACTCTGATGAGAGTTGACAAATCACTTTACGTAGTGCTTTCTTCTAAGCAAATTGGTTCCAGTCCCTTGCAAAGCCAGTTCTTCAAGTCCCTGCAGGAATTATGCCCTCCTGGTTGTGTCTTTTTTCCCCTTCTTACCACATTCATGGCTCATTTATGTTTTTCCTCCTTTGGGGCTGCCCCATTATTGTTACTCAGTTGAACGATGAGGCAAGCCTTTTAATATTTTGTGGCTGCCTGTGTTTAGTTGGGCTCAGATGCTAAGCAGGTACAGGTTGGTTAGTTAGTTGGCTAGTTAGTTCAGGTTGGTTAGACAGGAAGAGACTTAATGTTGTCCTTGTCTTCCAGAGAGGGAAGGGAGAGGCCTCACCCTGACCCCTTTTCTGCTCAGGGTCTTCTGCACACGATTTGGATAGGAATGCATCAATTAGTCCACAAGAGCCAGAATGAGTTTGTCACCGAACAAGTCTTGAAAGATTAACCTTGGGAATACCATGGACTTAATGTACCAGGAAAACATTCAACAAAGTTCTTCTTTAATAAAATGCTAATATTCAGGCGAGATGATGCTACTGTTAGATGGGCTCACTGTTGATTGAATGGTGGTCATTAAAGGCTCTGCTTCAGCTTTAGAAGTAGGATAGTGTGGCGGGCTAGAGGGTCCCTTTCAGGCAGTCCTACAAAGCAGAGTCCAGGTCACAGTAATTACTTGTTCCTTTGTCTGGGACATTGACCAGTCGGAGTGAGCGCAGAGATGGGTTTCCAGAACCTGAAGAGGCTAGGTCCCCTGAGAAGCAGGAAAGGAACTGTCTTCAGAAGGCTTGAGAGGAGATACGATGGCAGCCATCGAGGTCCTGAGGGCTTCTTGTACAGAGGAGGGGGTGAATGTATTCTCCATTGATTCTGTTGATCCAGAGGGCAGGGCCAGAACAGAGAGGCCGAATCTGTAAGGAAGAAGATTCGGGTGAGATGTTAGGATAAATTTCCTGAGCTGCCAATCAGTAAAATAAGCTGCCATGTGAGGTATTGTGTTGTCTTCACCAGAGGTCTTCCGAGGCTTGATACCCATAATGCTTTCACAACTCCTGAGTTGAGCAAGAGGTTGGACTCCGTAACCTTTGAAGTCACTTTGAATTTTATCATTCTACTTGTTTGTGTCCTTAGGATGAAAAAGAGATCAGATCTTTGTGTGACCCACCTTAGAATGCTTGAAAAGGGCTCTCTTCATCTTATCTTGGTTATCTTTCCTGAAGGCTAAGTTCTCTTTTTTCTCTCCTGATCATTCTTGTTTTCCTCCTCTGAAACCCTCTGAAGTTTTTCTGAACCTCAATAACAGTGTGATAACCTAAACTGGGCAGATAGGAATCTAATGAGATGATGATGAATGAAACTTTTGCATTTGGGGAGTTACTTCAGCTTGTTCTCATTTATCATTCTAACGGCCTTTTCCTATACGCCAATTCCCTTTCCCCAAACCTGTACATGTGACTTCTTCTCCTAAATGAAACATTTTGTATTATTTCCATTAATCCCGTTTCAGTTTGATGAGGAACCATTCCATAGTTTTAAAGCCAGCCATGGATCTCGGTCTGTTTATGACCTGGGGTGGAGCTTCTCATTTGACACCAGACAGATCGGTAGCTTTCGATTTTCCTTCTCTCCCACTTTTTTTTTTTTTAAAAAAATATTTTTTATTGATTTTTTTCTAATTTTAACAGAAAAAAAAGCTAATCATATCAACTCTTAATATACAAATAAACAATCAACAACAAAACATAAATACAATTTCCAATACTTCTAATAATAATAACTCAACTGAAAATAAACATCTCAAACAATTAACCATCATCCTTCTCTAACTCAATCCTATTCTTCCCCCCTCTTATCAACTTCCACTTAAATCAGCCTTCAATCCACCAAAGGCCACCCGAACAACCCATTAATAACAATAATTAATTATTCTTCCACCAACCCCACATACAATTGAGAAAACATCATATCTAAAATTATACGGCTTCCCAGAATGATTACAGGGTATAACAAAAGAAAGCCCCACTACATCAAACAAAATTATTATATGATCTTAACAAGAATTTTAAACTATGTAATATGTGCCTTCTCTAAATCAAATCAATCTCTTACACAAAACACAAAAAAAAAGGAAAAAAAAACTCATCTTATTAAAATTAAACAAATAATATTAACAATAACAATATCAATAAATCCCTATTCAAAATAATAATAATAATAATACTAATAATAATAATTATATTCTTATTCAATTTAATTTTTCATAATATATCTTAATATATATCTTCATATAAACATCCTCTTCTAAACCTTACTTATAATATAAACAATCAACTCATCTTGTTAAGAATAATATTTATCATTAACATCTAAACCATCAATCTAAGTCAAATCTACTAAATTTAATTTGTAGTAATATATCTTAAAATATCAATTAAACATCCTATCTTACAACTTACTTATAATCTTAATCTTTAAATCAACCCATAATCTTAGATTAACCTTAATTCTCTCATTTAGTTATAAATTTCTTTTAATCAATCAACTTCTGGACTCTCTCACTTGACAAATAAACCTCCATAATAAAAACAAACTATTTATAGCATTTCTAACTTACATTCCAATCTAATGTCAAACCTAGATCACCAAAACAAATACATCCTTCATCAATTTAATTATATCAACCTTTAGTCATCTTACTCATAATCTTAGTCCTTAATTCAATCCATAATTTTAAATTACCCATAATTCCTTACCTACAATTTTAAATTTCATTACTTCAAGCGAATTCTAGGTTTTTTTTTTAACCAAATAAAACACCATAACAAGGCCACCCTTCCAAATAATAAGTCTCTCTTCTGTATTTCTTCAACCCCGTAAATAAATTGCTTCTTAAATTGAGTCTTCCTTTCTTGAATCAAATCCTCTTGCTTTCCATAAATAAACTGTTCATCAAACAGGATCCATTTCGCTTTATAGTCTAATTGCTTCATAAAGTAAAACAATGTCTCTCTTTTGTCAATTAAGTCCTCTTCTTGCTGCCCAGCTAGACAGAATTCCCCTTCTTGAAGCAAAACCTCTTGCTCTCCATAAACAAACTTTTCATCTAACAAAATCCAGTTATAATCTTCATTCTCAGAACCCTCCTCTTCCCTTCCCTGTTGATCTTCTAATTTCTCTTGTGTTGTGTAGTAATCAGCAGACAATTGTAAATCAGTTTCATTTGAGGAAAAGATTTCAGTTAATTGATCTAACTCTTCTCCATGTTCAGATTGTAAAATAAATTGTTCAGCAGTCGGTTGTACATCAACTTCATTTGGAGGAAAGAATTTAGCTAATTTAAATAATACTTCTGTAAAAGCCTCTTTCAAAAATGCTTTAAACTCTTTAACCTCCTGCGCAAGAATCTTCTGTGTATCAGACCTTTTTTCAAAAAATTCATCAATACAATCCAACTTAGGTTTAGCATTTGGCTGTAAATTCCACTCCATTTTAAATTTCAAATCACAGCCGTCTCTCTAGCTGCGCTTGAGAAAACAGGAAGAGAGAAAAAAGTAACAAATTCCACTTTCACTTTCCAGCACTTTCCCTAACAATGAAAACAGTGAAAGCTAAACGCCATTTTGAAACATTGTTGATTGTAGACGTTAGAAATGTATAACCAAAAAAAAAAAAACAATAAAAATTCTTTGTGATTTCTCAAAGCTGCTTCAGCAAGATTATTGACAAATCCTTTGCTATCTTGGAATGCAGTGCATTTATTAACTCTGCCTTTTTAAACTCGAAGGAGAGTTTTATGTTACTTGACCAAGCCTAAATCCCGTCCCTTCATCCTGCTCTTTGCGGAAGAGCTTGTTGGAACAGGTTTCCTCTTTCCTGGAGGCACCGGGGCTGAATCCGGCATGGAGGGATTCTGCCTTTTCTTTTAGCAGCAGATGCTATTGCTTGGATTTTGGCTTAATCTGGGGAAGCCCTTTAGCTGGGACCCCTTCCCCAGTTCAGCCCATTCCAGGCTCTCCCGAACCTGCTTTCCCTCTTGAGATAGTCCCTCTCGGTTGGGGATGACTTTCATTTTCCCCTCACTGGAATAGTTGTACCAATTGTGCCATTATGAACATTCTCCGTTTTGAGTTCCTTTTCCCAGTAGTTCTCCTGCCTTGGACCCCTACCTACCAAAACTTGGATTTTTTAAAAAAATTCTGCTTTCTTGAGGTCTGGGGACTGTTCCTGCCATGTACGCGCAATCGGCCATGTCACCATTTCAGGGATTCTGAGTGATTTGGGCAGATGAACCACAAGCTCTTACTGTGGAGTCCTTGGTGCTCTCTGAGGCATCTGTGGACCCTCTCCCACTGTGGAAACCTTGCCGTCTTTCCTCTGGCAGTTTAATCTAGGTAGACTTCCTAAGTGGAGGTTCCTCCTCTTCAGATTCCCCGTCCCCACCTCTTAGTCACACCAAGGCCGCTTGAGAGGTTGGCGGCTTTTCTTGCAATGGAAAGAAAAGATGAGGGAAAATATGGACTTCCAGACGGACTTTGACTTCTGTGCCTTCCGCTCTCTGGGGGACTGGCAAGCTGCCAACTGGCAAGGTGGGGGCTCAGCAGTGGGAATATTCCCCCTTATCACGAAGCTGGTACGGATTAGGAGAAGGACAAGTCCTCTTGGGCCCTTTGTTTCCCTTAAAGGCCAAGAATCATCGCTTGCTCCAAAGTCCCCACCATATCTACCGAGTCTTCCCCTCTGGCTGTATGAAAGATAACTTGATCCTCTTGTGTGTGTCTTCATCCTCGGGGGGTGGGGGGGGGAGAAAGTTGTGAAATGAGGCAGAAATTTCCTGGAAAGGTTGGCTGAGCTGGACTCCCAACAAATGTGAGGAACCAAAATCTCCCTCCATTTCAGCTCCAGGCCCCTTTGAAAGCTGCTTTTGAAGTAATCATCCACCTCTTCTTGGTTGGGTGGTCCAACACAGGACTGCTTCTTCCACCTAAGGTAACACCTTAATTAAACCTGTGATCTGTTTAATCCACATAGTTTTCTTCCTTTATATTCCGCCAGTTCCTTTTGAACAAAACATATTTTTCAATTGCTGGTTTTGTTTATTTATTCAATTTCTATAGCTGCCCATCTTAGTCAATGACTCTGGGCGGCTTACAATTCAAAAAACATATTAACAATTAAACACTAAAACATTTTAAAGCAATAAAAACATCCAAAAAATCAGGCAGAGGAGCCGAGATACTTGGCCAGTTAGCAACAGCATTGCAGTCCTAACTATCAGAGTGGCTGCCCAGGTACGGGATGAGCCGCTGACCCCCGCTGAGGTGAGTTGGGCTCCCACCCTCCTGACCTTTCCTAAGAGCCTCAAGGCCTGGCTCTGCCAGATGACTTGGGGACCCAATGGGGGAGCTTCACACTGCAGGAGGTTGACTAATTAAAATTCAACTCCCCCTCCCCCCTTCCCCGTGTGTCTGACCACCCTCTTTGCCATCTTGTGTCCATAATTTTATCTCTTAAATGTTTTTATCTGCTGTGTTTTTTGCAATTGATGATTTTAATGTCTTTCAGTGTTTTTATGCTGTAACCTGCCCAGAGTCATTGGATACGAGATGGGCAGCAAATACATTTTATGAATGAATGAATGAATGAATGAATGAATGAATGAGCAAATGAATGGACCCCTGGGCAGTTTCAGGGGAGCTTGGATAGTTTGGCAGAATTTTTTTGTGTGACATGTTCCTAACTCTCTGCAAGGAGGCTACATAACCAGCATTGGGTCTGTTTGGAAAGGCGGAGCTAAGACAGAATGCACAGCTGCCCTCCCGGGTACACCTTTCTGCAGGCCTCGGGAGGAGGGCCCAGGAGAAGGGCCCAGGCTGGGCCCCTGTGGGACAGGCGCTTGCTGCTTGGAAGACCTTCTCCAGGGCGCCTTCTCCAGTCAGCACAGGTCCAGGAGCCAGTCCTTGTTTCAGTTATACTGCTGTCGTTGGAGATGGTGGCCATGGACTTCAGCCTTCCTCCTTAACAGAAAAGCCACTTTTCAGTTTATGCAAATAATTGCAAAATATCTCCTGGGATTACTGGGTGAGACGTCAATTCGTTCTTCTCTTTTGCTCGTACACCAGAAGCCTGGATTTAGCTACTGTCCATAATGTCCCCCTGGGCCTGAGAGTAGGAAGCTGGTGGCAGCTCAGAGTCCCAGGTGGCACCCCCTTGCCCCCCCGGAACTGCAGAGCTCCAGCAGTGGTTTGGGTATTCCGCTCTGGTGTGTTGCTCCTTTTGACCCCCAGAGGCAATTCCGCTCTTGAGATGGAGGAACAGCAACCCAAAAGGAAAGAATGCTTTCTTTAAAATGCTGCGTGTCCTCATGCCTTTGCTTTGGAAATTTCCCTTGGCGCACTCCCATCTCTAGATATTCATCTGCATCCTGCAGAAAAGCCGCTTGTCTAGGAGGATGCTGGTACGAGAGCAGCTGATGAGTGCTTTTTGAAGCACCTGGCAGTTCTGCTTTGGAGATTTTGGCCTCTGGCAAACAGGACTCCCCAGACTGGACAGAGAAGGGAGAGAACTGCCCTCTGTTTGTTTACGTCACTCTCCTTTAATTTTTGTGGCCCACAGTCTATCAGTGTAACTAACTCTGGCTGGTAAACAAAAGATAAGGCGTAATACACGATATATTAAAAGCACCAAAATGAGGCTGCTGTAAATATCGCTCTGTAGGCCTCGTCTCTTGAGTGTCCCCATCGGCTGCCTGGGAAAAAACCTCCAGGCCAGTGACCCCAACCGGCTCATTCCCAAGGCTGAGTTAGTCGGGTCCCCCTCTGCTGCTTGGGCATTTCTCCCTTTGGTGGGTGAATTTCCTGGCGGCTGAAGTGGGCATCCTCTTGAGAGGAACAGAAGCAGCCCAGCCAGGGGCTCTTCCTGGGTGCCAAGAGCAGGACAATATCCATCTCCCCCTCCCCAACAAAAGTAGCCTTCTTCTGCCCCTCTCCCATCATAACAGGCTCAACTTTGCCCTCCTGAAACGGCTGGTAAGCCAACTTCCATGGCATCTCAGTTTCGGAGGGCAGGGAGGAGGAACCTTGAAGGGGGGGCATTTATTAGCGAGCACGGCATTAGGTGTCTCTGCAGGAGGGGGGATGACAGGTGATATCTGGGGTGGAGCAGGGAGGCCTCTGGTTGCTGAGGCTGCTGGATAGGTGAGGGACTGCCGTTTTGGGATTCCCTTTGCTACTGAGATGGCTCCAAGCCCATATCTGAAGGGAGGCTGACCCTCTTTCCGGAAGTGCAGACTTGCAGTTCTGGTGTCTCCTGCCTCCCTCCAGAGCAGCGGTTCTCAACCTTTTTCAGGCCGCGACCCCGACCTGTCAAGCGCCGCGCATGCGTGGTACTACCCCCTGCACCGCGCATGCGTGGTGCTACCCCCTGTGCCGCGCATGCATGGTGCTGCCCCCTGCGCCGGCTGAGGCGTAGGCCGCCGTCCATTCGGGGTGGCGGCAGGCAGGCCCAGGTGTCCTGGGTGGCCGCGGTGGCGATGGCGCAGGGCGACCATGGGCTGGGCCACCAGCTGGCCCATCCCAAGGGAGGTAAGACACCCGCCGGGCCCCACGTGCACCAAAAACCCTCCCTGTGCCCGCCGCTGCCCCGCTAGCCTTACCTTCACTGCCGCCCGTTCAGGGCGGCGGCAGGCAGGCCCAGGTGCTCCTGGGCGGCCGCGATGGCGCAGGGCGACCACGGGCTGGGCCACCAGCTGGCCCAGCCCAAGGGAGGTAAAAAACCCACCGGGCCCCACGCGCACCAAAAACCCTCCCTGCACCCGCCGGCCTCCCACCTCCCACCCTCTTTTACTTACAGTTTTAGTAATTGCTCAGCAGGGAGGGGTGGAAACTTCCGGAGAGCTCGCCTTCGCTGCAGACAACTTGTAGCACCGTTTGCAGACTGGACTTTTGGCGGACTCAGCAGGGCGGAGACAGCCTGGACAATTCCTATTGGCTTTTGAAAGCCAATAGAATTAGACTCTATTCAAGAGAGTACCTTCTATTGGCTTTCAAAAGCCAATAGAATAAGAGGAGTAGCACAGCTAAGGAAAAGGGGAAAAAATGGCAGACTGAGTTGTTTGGCGACCCCCGTGAAATGGTCGTTCGACCCCAAATGGGGTCGCGACCCACAGGTTGAGAACCGCTGCAGTATAGCCTCTTTTTACTCTTGCCTGCAGTTCTGTGGATTGGGCTTGGGGGAAACAGGCAGCTTCCCCTTCCCCTAGGAGTCACACAGGGCAGTGAGGCTGGCCACGGAGGCCTATGGTGGAGCACAGAAGACATCTTGCGGGCACTCAGGTGGGATTGACAGGCACATCTCTGGAAGCCTCTTTCCAGGGAAAAATGAGCTCCCGGTCCTGGGCACTCGCTGGCATGAGCACCCTGGGTTACCTAAATTGCCCCCCTCAGGAACTGCAGGGCTTTCGTGGTGAAATTCCTTTTAGGGATAGCGGTAATGTTCCTCTGGGAGAGGAAATGTTCCCCTAATGTTTTTCTGACATCTGATTAATCCAGTTCCTTTTCGCACAGAGCTGGGCATTGCTGACAGATCACAGCATGTGTTCGATTGCCCAGCTTTCTGTCTCTGCATCACAGGCTGTGCCTTGAAAGACAGTCAGGGGCCACAAGAGGGCAGTGGAGAGCCAGAGTCCTGATGTAGAAATGGCTTCTGAAGCCTGTACCTACCTGGGCAGGAATAAAGGTTTTGAATTTACTGCAGTATTATTTCTTACACATTTGTAGGGAATAAGATGGTTTTCTTCCTGGCCAGGCATAGCAGGGAGTTTAAAAGTCAGAAAACGTTGAAGAGGTCTTTGATCAAGCATGCTTGATGTCACATCATTGTCTTTTTGGCTTCCTTCAAGACCTATTATTTTCTTTTTTCAAAGGTATTGTTCATTTGGAGCAAGTTCATAAAGGAAGTTCTAGCTTCCCTGAGGCAAAGCTTTTCTTGAACAATATTTATAGGGTTCTGGGTTGACATAAAAATTGACAAGTACAAATCTTTGGCAGATTGTGGGAATGTTGCAGCCATAATATATTTTGTCTTCAAAATAGTATTTGACAAAGCAGATCACTGGCTAAAAGGTTATACCCTCCCAGAACTACCCTAATCTCCTGGATTCCTTAGAGGACCATCTGACGGCCGTGGCCGGGAGGATGTTCTATCAGGTTCGCCTGGTACGCCAGTTGCATCCCTTCCTAGACCGGGACTCTCTACGCACAGTCACTCATGCCTTCGTTACCTCCAGGCTGGACTACTCTGTAATGCTTTCTACATGGGGCTCCCCTTGAGGTGCACCCAGAGGCTCCAACTGGCCCAGAATGCGGCCGCACAGGTAGTGACGGGAGCGTCGTGGCGCTCCCATGTAACACCGCTCCTGCGCGAGCTGCACTGGTTGCCGGTGGTCTTCCGGGTGCGGTTCAAGGTGTTAGTGACCACCTTTAAAGCGCTCCATGGCATCGGACCCGGATACTTACAGGACCGCCTACTGCTAGCAAATACCTCCTGCCGTCCGGTACGCTCCCACAGAGAGGGCCTCCTCAGGGTGCCGTCGGCCAGACAATGTCGGCTGGCGACCCCCAGGGGGAGAGCCTTCTCTGTGGGAGCTCCCACACTATGGAACGAGCTCCCCCCCAAACTCCGTACGATGACAGATTTACGCACCTTCCGTCGGGAACTAAAAATGTTCCTTTTTCGACAAACCGGCCTGGCATAGAAGTTCCGGTTCCAGCAGGGTTAAAATGTTTTAGGGGGATTGAGTAATTTTTAAGTGTTAAGTGTTGGGTTTTAAATGGGCATTTTACGGCCAAAATTGTTTAATTCATTTTTAATTATTTTAATTTTGTATAGTTATATGTTTTTAAATTTTTAGGCTGTACACCGCCCCGAGTCCTCCGGGAGAGGGGCGGTATAGAAATTTGAAAAATAAATAAAATAAATAATCTGAACCCCAATTTTAATTTCCATTTATCTTGGGATTTTCAGTTTTTAATCAAAAAGAACAAATCCTGAAAAGAAAGATAATTGTACAGAAAAGTTTCATTAAAGGATTACCATCTTTCTCAAAATCTCAAAGCTTAAAGTATACCCACTGCACACTAGGACTCCAAGGTCTCTCTCAGAGTTACTGCCTCCAAGCCAGGTCTCGCCCAATCTGAATTTGTGCCTTTGGTTTTTCCTGCCTAAGTATACGACTTTGCTTTCCTCCAGACCAGCGGTTCTCAACCTTCCTTTTGGGGGTCGCACGACCGTTTCACAGGGGTCGCCTAAGACCATCGGAAAACACATATTTCCGATGGTCTTAGAAACCAAGACACCGCTCCTCTATCCAGCCACCACCACCGCCGCCCTCCTCCTCCGTCGGCTCCTCCGCCTTCAGGGTGCCCTTCTCCAACAGAGCCTGCTCCTGCCGCTGTAGTGCCATCATGCGCGCCCCCGACGCCGCCCTGGGCTAGCTCTGAGCTGAGCCGGGTCTGGGCCGCTGCTGGTGCTGCCACTGGGCTGCTCCGCCACTGCTGCCGCTGCCGGCTGAGCTGAGCTGCAGCGCCCCTGGCTGCCCTCCGCACCACGTAGGAGCCTGCCCCACACTGCCTGGCCAGCCTCCCTTGCCGTCGGAGGCCGCCTCAGCCCTCCGGCGCCCGGCGCGGCCATGGGGGCTTCCGGGCAGGAGCGGCTCCTTCCCGGCTCGCCGGGCTCTGGGCCTCGGAAGCGGGCAAGGGGCAGGAAAGAGGGCGAGGTGGTGGCAATGCCCGCATGTACGTCGGAGGCCAGCCAGCTGGGCTGGGAGGGGAGAAGCGGCGCCTTCCGAGCAGGAGCTAGCGCTCTGGCCGCACCCCTCTTACGTGCAATGGGCTGCGCGGCGTAGAAAGGAGCTCCCATGACCCCACCGCTGTGATGGCGCTCAGGAGGCTGGAGGGGTGGGTAGGTCCCGGGGGGTGTGGCTGGGAGAGGACAAGAGGTGCCGGGATGAGGATGGGGGCTCCAGGTTGGCGGGTGTGAGAGGGCAGCCGGCGACTCCGAGGCGCATGGATCCTCCGCGCAGCTTCCGAGGCCCCAGATGTGCTGTTCCTTGGCTCTCCACCAGGCTCTCCGCCAGAGCCTTCCCCCCTCCCCGGGCAATTGTGCAGAGCTGCTTGTGCGTCCTTGGCAGCGCCTCCCCCCTTCAATCTCTCTCTCCTTCCTTCCTTCCCCCTTCAATCTCCTTCTTTCTCCATCTCCTTCCTTTCCCCTTCAATCTTCCTTCCTTCCATCTCCATCCCTTCCCCTTCAATCTCTCTCTCCTTTCTTCCTTCCTTCCCCCTTCAATCTCCTTCCTTTCCCCTTCAATCTTCCTTCCTTCCTTCCTTCCATCTCCATCTCCATCACTTCCCCTTCAGTCTCTCTCTCCTTCCTTCCTCTTCAATCTCCTTCCTTCTCCATCTCCTTCTTTTCCCCTTCAATTTTCCTTCCTTCCATCTCCATCCCTTCCCCTTCAATCTCTCTCCTTCCTTCCTTCCTTCCTTCCTTCCTTCCTTCCTTCCTTCCTTCCTTCCTTCCTTCCTTCCTTCCTTCCTTCCTTTCCCCTTCAATCTTCCTTCTTTCTCCATCTCCTTCCTTTCCCCTTCAATCTTCCTTCCTTCCTTCCTTCCATCTCCATCTCCATCACTTCCCCTTCAGTCTCTCTCTCCTTCCTTCCTCTTCAATCTCCTTCCTTCTCCATCTCCTTCTTTTCCCCTTCAATTTTCCTTCCTTCCATCTCCATCCCTTCCCCTTCAATCTCTCTCCCTTCCTTCCTTCCTTCCTTCCTTCCTTCCTTCCTTCCTTCCTTCCTTCCTTCCTTCCTTTCCCCTTCAATCTTCCTTCTTTCTCCATCTCCTTCCTTTCCCCTTCAATCTTCCTTCCTTGCTTCCTTCCATCTCCATCCCTTCCCCTTCAATCTCTCTCCTTCCTTCCTTCCCCCTTCAATCTCCTTCCTTCTCCATCTTCTTCCTTTCCTCTTCAGTCTTCCTTCCTTCCATCTCCAACTCCATCCCTTCCCCTTCAATCTCCCTCTCCTTCCTTCCTCCCTCCCTCCCTCCCTCCCTTCCTTCCTTCTTTCCTTCCCCCTTCAGTCTCCTTCCTTCTCCATCTTCTTCCTTTCCTCTTCAGTCTTCCTTCCATCTCCAACTCCATCCCTTCCCCTTCAATCTCCCTCTCCTTCCTTCCTCCCTCCCTCCCTCCCTCCCTTCATTCCTTCCTTCCTTCCATCTCCATCTCCATCCCTTCCCCTTCAATCTCTCTCTCCTTCCTTCCTTCCTTCCTTCCTTCCTACCTTCCTTCCTTCAATCTCCTTCCTTCTCCATCTTCTTCCTTTCCCCTTCAATCTTCCTTCCTTCCATCTCCAACTCATCCCTTCCCCTTCAATCTCCCTCTCCTTCCTTCCTTCCTTCCTTCCTTCCTTCCTTCCTTCCTTCCTTCCTTCCTTCCTTCCTTCCTCCTTCAATCTCCTTCCTTCTCCATTTCCTTCCTTTCCCCTTCAATCTTCCTTCCTTCCTTCCTTCCTTCCTTCCTTCCTTCCTTCCTTCCTTCCTTCCTTTCCCCTTTCAATCTCTTTCTCCTTCCTTCCTTCCTTCCTTCCTTCCTTCCTTCCTTCCTTCCTTCCTTCCTTCCTTCCTTCCTTCCTTCCTTCCTTTCCCCTTCAATCTTCCTTCCTTCCCCTTCCCTCCCTCCCAACATTTTTGAGCAAGGAAGAGTAAGCTTCTCCAGCGAGCATTGCTATATTGGTTTTGTAATTCACCACTATGATTTCATTATGTTCAATTCGTAACAATGAAAATACACCCTGCATATCAGATATTTACATTATGATTCCAAACAGTAGCAAAATTACAGTTATGAAGTAGCAACGAAAATAATTTTATGGTTGGGGGTCACCACAACATGAGGAACTGTATTAAAGGGGTCGCAGCATTAGAAAGGTTGAGAACCACTGCTCCAGACTGAAACTCATTTTGTTGGATAGGGCCCATTGTTTAAATTTGTTAAGATCTTTTTGGATCCTGAGTTTGTCTTCTGGGGTGTTGATTTCTTCTGGCAGTTTGGTGTCATCTGCAAATTTCATGAGTTCCCGTTCAATTCCCTCATCTAAGTCATTTATGAAGATATTGAAAAGTCCTGGGCCTAAGACGGAACCTTGTGGTATCCCACTGCTTACTTCTCTGCATGTGAATGTAGTGCCATTGAGGACTACTCATTGAGTACGGATTGCCAGCCAGCTACAGATCCATCTGGTGGTGATGTTATCTATTCCATCTTTTTCTAGCTTACCAAGGAGTAGGTTGTGGTCTACTTTGTCAAATGCCTTACTGAAATCTAGGTATACTATGTCCACTGCATTTCTCTGGTCTACTAATTTAGTCTACTAGTTTAAAGTAAAAACATTACTTTTCAAATTTCAAATACATTACTAAAATGTATTTGAAACGCGCATGTCAAGACTACTTACTGGTGTGTGTATATGTTTCTATATCTATCTATATCTGTCTATATATCTATATCTATATATATCTATATCTATATATCTATATTTATATCCAGTGCTTTATTTGTCATAGAACACATCGGAACGGAGTTCCGGCACCTTTTTTTGACAGATTTTTCCGAGTTTTAAAAGTAAATTTGATGTTTGGTCCACATGGACTTGAATCGCCCTGTCAAGCGAAGCAGGTTGGTGGCAAAATCATTAAAACGGTGCATGCGGGCTGCTTGTGTGTCGAGTCCGATGCATGCATACTTCGTCCGTGCTGGTTGTGATGGCGCTGCTCGGCTTGTGGCATTGCTCGGCTTGTGATTGGTCATGTGGTCGCGCACTGAGTGTTTACTGCGGGCAGAGACTGTTACGTTTCGTTACACAACTGATATGTGTGGGTGTGTGGACAGTGATTATGCGCGACAGGTAAATAATTTCTTTATTTTAAAAAATAGTTGGTGAATTGAAAATCTTTTTTTAATGTTTAGTGTAAAAGTGTGACCCCAAATTTAAAAATGAAAAAAATTACTAATTACTTCTCAACCACCGGTCCTGCTAAGAACTGTATATATTTTTTAATAAAAGATTAACAAGATGCGAGTTCCGGCATCTTTTTTCTTACAAAAAAGCACTGTCTATATCTATATATCTATATATCCAGTGCTTTTTTTGTCATAGAATGCCCAGAACAGAGTTCCGGCACCTTTTTTGGATGGAACCTTGTAGGGTAGGCAAGATGGGTTATATGACATGTGTGAGTTCCAGCACCTTTTTTTTTTTTTTTTACAAAAAAAGCACTCTATCTATCTATCTATCTATCTATCTATCTATCTATCTATCTATCTATCTATCTATCTATCTATCTATCTATCTATCTATCTATCTATCTATCTATCTATCTATCTATCTATCTATCTATATGGAATTTTAGCAGCCACATGGGTAGATTTTCCCCACTGTATCTGTGCCCGGCCTGGCCTTTTAGGTCTTCGGTGGCCACTGTACTGAGTCTGTCCATCCTGCAGCTGGTCATTCTTTTCTTCCTCCCATCTTCCCAGAACCTGGGCCTTCTCCACAGGGCAGACATATCAAACACAAGGTCTATGGGCTGGATTTGGCTGGCAGCGCTGCCCCAGAGATGGCGAGGGACCGGCCCCTGCCGCCCAAGCACAGTTGACCCCCCTGGAGCGCATGGAGGGCGTGAGGGGACTGGCAGGGGAGCTTCCATCCCCTTTGGCTTCTGGTGGGGCATGAAGGAGCCCCACATCAGCCAATATCTGTCTGCAGAATTGCTTTCTCGAGAAGGAAGGGCAGCCTTTGCTTTGGCTTTCATACAGGGCAAGTTGGGCTTAGAAACAGGTTCTTCCCTTGCAGGCGCCCTCAGGTTATAGCTGAGAAGGAACAGCCTTCGTTGTGCCTCCTGGGAGATGACACTCCTTGGCCTGATTCCTGGCAGAGAAGGGTTGCTGCAGCCTTGGGTGGAAAGGAAAGGCCCTGCAACCGGACAGGAAGAGAGACTGGAAGCCCACAAGTCCTTCAGGAAGGTGTTTCCCTTCAGCACCTGGGGAGGGTTTGCTCTTCAACAGAGGAAGGAGCAGCTGAGCAACCAGCAGGACTTGGTAAGGGTGAGGGTGTAGCCCCCCCATGCGCATTGGCTTGGAAGAGGGGGGGCAAACAGAGGAGATCCCTTCCTGGAGATTCTGCCAGGGACAGAAGCGCTGCTGTCCAAACTCTCCTTCGATCTGGCCCAGCACAGCCTCTCTGAGTCAGGATGTGACCAAAGTCCCTTGTTTTCAACCTGGGAAGCAGGGACCCTGCCCATTCTGCCCCTCTGCACTTTCCTGGGTCTTTACCCAGCATTTTCTCTAGCCTGAGGGGGGCCCATGCGGAAGCAGCCTCTCTGCCCCAGGTCAGTGGGCCTCGGTGAGCCTGCTAAGTCTTTGATGGCTGAAATGCTGCTGGGGTCGGCCTTGAACCTCCCTGTTGAAAGGCTCAATTGCAGCTGGACTCTCACCCTGCAAACACTGGTGGATCATTAAGCCAAAGCTGGTAGAAAGGAAAAGGGAAACCTTCTCCCCCCCCTCCCGCCTGCATTCCTGATTTGCGAAGAGCAGGGATTAACCAGGTGAGGCAATTGGCCTGCCCTGAGGATGGAAGCCGCTTCCAGGAAAGTCCTAAGCAAGGTTGGGTGGCTCTTGTCTCTCCATTCTTTCAGTTGCTTTTCCTGCTAAAGCTGCATCCAGCAAACACAGCCGTGTCACTCTTTGTCATTTGTTTATTCTTAGAAAAATCCTGCAGCTGGCTTCCTAGGTAGATTGTGCAAAGCATTTGGTACAATTCTTAGCAGCAAAGTCATCAATAAAAAAATTGCTGTGTTTCCTCAAGTGAGCTATTTCTGCAATTTCTTTGCTTCCTCCTTGGCCAGCCAGGGTCTCCGCTTGCAGCTGGGAGGGAGGAGGGTAGGAGTTTATTACCCACACAGACACACACACTTTGTGGGGCACTGGTCCTTCCCTCCATTATCCTCTGGAGTGGGGGAGGCCCCCCAGGTGGAGCAATTAAGGAAAAATATATGGTCCTGCCTCAACTAATCCTCCCAAGAAATCAGAACTCTTGAAATAGGCATTGGCCCTAAATGAACTTTTATTGAGAGGCAGTGATAGCAAGAAAGCAAAGCAAGAGCTAATGTTTTCCCGCATGAAATGTTGCATTAAAGCATCCCATTGAAACCCCATCCCAACGGCCAAATGTCCAGTTTGACTTCATCCAATCCCTAGGTGTGAAATTGTTATGGGAACCAAGGTGATAAGCACAGTCCTCCAAGTTTCGTTTCTTCACATCCTCCTCCCATCGGAGCGGAGTGGAGATAAGGCAGATGACCCATGGCACATTCCTTCTTCTGTTTATATCTGGATGCATCAAAGGAGTAAAGAACAAAGTGGAGGAAATTCTGCTCTCCCCCCTCTCATCAGAACAGCAGATCCACCCCCCTCCCAGCAGAATGCAGACCCGAAAGTAAAATAACATCCTACCCCCTCCCAGCAGAATGGCAGATCGAAAGCAATCCAAAAGATATAGAGGCTGAGGGTCAGACATGGCGACCCCCTAGAACTGGGCTTTTCAACTGGTGGTATGCATACCACTAGTGGTACGCGAGCACCTGGCTGGTGATACGTGGCGTCGCCTTCGTCCCCCCTCCCCCGTTGCGCTCCTTCCCAGCTCACTTGTTTATGGAAAATATGCTGCTTGGTGGCAGCCTCCATGAACTCTACCAAATGTGCCCTGCAAAGGGCGCGTGAAGAGCGCAGGTGCAGAGCAAGGCCCCGTCCTCCCCAGGGACTCATTGTGCAGCAACCGGATTGACTTCTTCTCATGCACGCAGGTCAGCGGGATCCGTATCGCCCTTCCCCTCCCTCTACTTACTTCACAACAAGCGCTAGCCTGATAGGAGACAGAGCCGTCCACTCC
Organism: Bothrops alternatus; assembly: GCA_034064705.1. Taxonomy (NCBI): domain Eukaryota; kingdom Metazoa; phylum Chordata; class Lepidosauria; order Squamata; family Viperidae; genus Bothrops; species Bothrops alternatus. The sequence continues at coordinate 3,688,750 of JARGCV010000988.1, forward strand.
CTCGGCAGGAAGGGGGTTGAGACCGCTCGCGTCACGGCCCTGAGTGCAAACATCACAACCGCCCCTCCTTCTTTTCCCCCTTCTCTCTCTGTTGCGGCCTCAATCTCTTCTGTCTTCTTCCCCCCCCCGCAAGCTTGCGATACCCTCAGGGCCCTCACGTTGCCTCCCGGAGGACTCAGCTGTTCGGCAGCCAGAATTTGGAGCGCTCAGCTGTTGGTCAGGATGCCCACTGAGCCGACACCCACGCTGCCAGGTAGAACTGGTCTCCTTTGCCGCCCTGCATGTCATCCTCGACCCCTCCCCCCGCCCGTTCACGTCAAGCCCGTGGGGGCTTGATAGGGAGAGAGGGAGGGAAGGAGGAAGGGACTCCTCCTCCTCTCCTAAGGTTCAAAGCACGATCAGCTTCCCAAGGGCGCCACAATCCCAATTCATGTGTTTCTGCCATACCTCCTTGGCGCTCCCGGGAACGGGAGCGGAAGAAAACTTGGCTAGGCTAGGCAAAGAAAAGCCACGTCACTGTGAGCTCAGATCGCAGGCAGGCCAGGGAAGGGAGTGAAAAAGAGGAAGGGGATTGGGAGAGAGGAAACGCCAAGCTTGTCCTCGCCTCTCCCAAGGACCTCCTGCGCCACCTCATAGGAACACCTGGTTTCAGATTTACACCGTAAAAGTTTTTCTCACGCAGAGAAAAAACAATTGCAGAACACTCGGGAAATCCCTTGCAAGGCACCATATACCTTGGTGCTTATTTCATAACGCCTTCCCCCCGTGTTTTCTACTCCACCCCGAATTCACCTCCCTTCCACTATCCTTACATCTATGGTCTTAATAGAGCCCTAAGTCTGTCTTGCTTTCCACACCCCCTAAAATTCTTCATTCAGAAGAATGAAGGGGCGCGAATCGGCGTGTGCTCAGAAATGCCGATTCCGCGCCCCTGCCCTCTCGCTTGCGCAAACAAGCGAGCTGGGCAAGAGCCCAGGATCGGGGCATGCAGCTACTGCTGATCCGTGCTTCTGCAGAGCAGCCCAGAAGCGCAGATCAGCTGTAGCTGCTCTCCTGGGCTCCTGCCCAGCTCATTGCTCACGCTTTGCTGGAAAACATGCCGCTTGCTAATTTAGCAGAAGCGCAAATCAGCTGTAGCCCGGCGCTGATCCTGGCGCTTCTGCTTACTTAGCAAGCAGCATGTTTTCCAGCGAAGCATGAGCAAGTGAGCTGGGCAGAGCTTTCCTCTGCCTCTGCGCATGCACAGGCAGGTTTGGCATGTCACCATGGCCACCAGCAGCACAGCGTCCAGCCATGCTGGCAGCCTGTCCCCCTCCCCTTGTCCCTTCCTGGGCAAGGAGGGGGAGAGGAAGGAAGGGACAAAGAGGGAGAGAAGGAAGGGACAATGAGAGAGGGAAGGAAGGAAGGAACAATGGAAGGGAGGGAGGGAGGGAAGGAAGGGACAGTGAAGGAGGGAGGGAAGGAGGAAGAGAAAAAGAAGGAGGGAAGGAAAGAAAGAAGGAAGGGACAATGGGAGAGGGAGGGAAGGAGGAAGGGACAAAGGGAGGAAAGAAGGAAGGGACTGGGAGGGAGGGAGGGAGGAAGATTTATTATTATTTACAATTTTTATTATTTACAATTTTTATACCGCCCCCCTCCCGAAGGACTCGGGGCGGTGTACAGCCCAATTAAAACAACAACACACAAAAATTAAAATTATTAAAAATAAATTAAACAATTTGGCCGAATATTTAAAAACCCAGCTAAAAACACAATCCCCTAAAAACAGTTATGGCTATTGTTGGAGCTGGAGCTATCATCCCAGGCCGGCTTGTCGGAATAAGTATGTTTTTAATTCTCGACGGAAGGAACGCAATTCCGTCATCGTACGGAGTTCGGGGGGGAGCTCGTTCCAAAGCGTTGGAGCTCCCACAGAGAAGGCCCTCCCCCTGGGGGTCGCCAGCCGACATTGTTTGGCCGACGGCACCCTGAGGAGACCCACTCTGTGGGAGCGTACCGGACGGCAGGAGGTATTTGCTGGCAGAAGGCGGTCCTGTAGATATCCGGGTCCGATGCCATGGAGCGTTTTAAAGATGGTCACTAACACCTTGAAACGCACCTTGAGACTAAGAGGGAGGGGAAGGAAAGGAAGGAAAGAAAGAAGGGACAATGGGAAAGAGGGAGGGAAGGAGGAAGAGACTAAGGGGCGTGAAGAAAAGGAAGGAAGAAGGAAGGAAGGGACAATGGGAGGGAGGGAAGGAGGAAGAGACTAAGAGGGAGGTGAAGGAAGGAAAGAAGGAAGGAAGGGACAGTGGGAGAGAGGGAGAGAAGGAGGAAGGGACAAAGGGAGGGGAAGGAAAGGAAGGAAAGAAGGAAGGAAGGGACAATTGGAGAGAGGGAGGGAAGGAGGAAGGGACAAAGGGACGTGAAGAAAAGGAAGGAAAGAAGGAAGGAAGGGACAATGAGAGAGGGAAGGAAGGAGGAAGAGACTAAGAGGAAGGTGAAGGAAAGGAAGGAAGGAAGGAAGGGACAATGGGAGAGAGGTAGGGAAGGAGAAAGAGACTAGGGGAGGTGAAGGAAAGGAAGGAAAGAAGGAAGGAAGGAAGGGACAGTGGGAGAGGGAGGGAAGGAGGAAGGGACAAAGGGAGGTGAAGGAAAGGAAGGAAAGAAGGAAGGAAGGGACAATGGGAGAGGGAGGGAAGGAGGAAGGGACAAAGGGAGGTGAAGGAAAGGAAGGAAAGAAGGAAGGAAGGGACAATGGGAGAGGGAGGGAAGGAGGAAGGGACAAAGGGAGGTGAAGGAAAGGAAGGAAAGAAGGAAGGGACAATGGGAGAGAGGTAGGGAAGGAGGAAGAGACTAAGAGGGAGGTGAAGGAAAGAAGGAAGGAAGGGACAATGGAAGAGAAGGGAGGGAAGGAAGGCAAGCACCCACCCCAGTCCCATCCCAGAGACCTACGGATTCCCCCCCCCCCCCACAGGCACCCTGCAACCTGAGTAATCAGCTGGCCACGCCCCCAGCCATTGATCACATGATCCTGGGACACTGTGAATGTCATAAGTATGAATCAGTTGCCAAGCATCTGAATATAAATCACATGATCCTGGGGATGCTGCAACAGTCATAAGTGTGAAAAAATGATCATAATTCACTTTTTTCAGTGCTGTTGTAAGTTCAAACAGTCACTAAGCGAATTGTTGTAAGTCGAGGACTACCTGTACTTTCTCATTTTTTCCTTTTTTTTTTTTTTGGTCAAGTTTTTGATACCTTGCTGGGCGAGTGGTGGCACTCAGATATGGCCTTATCCGAAAAGTGGTACAATGGGTGAAAAGGTTGAAAAGCCCTGCCCTAGAAGAAGGAAGATCTACCTGTAGGAGAGGGAAAACAATAAAACGGAGAAAGGAGAAAAGGTTATTAACAAGGCTTGTCAGGATAGCGTGCATGGAAGCATTTCAGTAACCTAGGGGCTCTGACATGTCGCTTATGCACCCATTCATTTTGAGAGGCTGGTCGGTCTTCTCAAGCCACCAAATATTGGACAGCCCTATGGTGCTTCTGAGAATCTTAAGATTTTTTTGATTTCAAAGTGCAGTTCTCCCTCAACCATAATAGATTGAGGTGTGGGGGTTGCTTTTGGCCTAAGGGCGATGTTATCTCTGGTTTTAGGAGGCTACAATGGAACACTAGGTGCACTTGCCTTAAAGTCTTTGGGAGTTCCAGCTCTACCATGACTGGATTTATGATGTGTTTGATTGGAAACTTGGGCCCTAATTTCTTTGACGGTTGTAGTGATTGTAAAAACCTAGTGGATAGGTAAACCCTGTCCCCAACACGGAAGGATTTGAATTCTATTCTTTTCTTATCTGCTTGGGCTTTGTAGGCATTCCTGGCTTCATCTAGAGCTTTTCTGACTATTGGCCAGGTGTTTTGTAATTGAGTCATCTACTCCTTAAGGGAAGGGATGGTGGGTTCACTGTCTGGCATTGGTTTGAATATCTGTCCAGTGGCTACATGGAAGGGGGTGTATTCTGTGCTGGAGTGAATAGCATTGTTATATGCTACTTCAGCAAATGGCAGGAGATCAGTGCAATTATCCTGTTGATAGTTGATGAAGCAACTAAGATAGTGCTCCAAAACTGATTCGTTATGAAATAAGAACCAAGGTATATGGTGCCTTGCAAGGGATTCCCAAGTGTTCCGCATTTGTTTTTCCTCTCTCCTCTGCATGAGAAAAACTTTTGCAGCGTAAATCTGAAACCAGGTGTTCCTGTGAGGTGGCGCAGGAGGTCCTTGGGAGAGGCGAGGACACGCTTGGCGTTTCCTCTCTCCCAATCCCCTTCCTCTTTTTCACCCCCTTCCCCAGCCTGCCTGTGATCTAAGCTCACAGCTCCGTGGCTTTTGTTTCCCTAGCCTAGCCAAGTTTTCTTCCGCCTGCCCCGTTCCCGGGAGCGCCAAGGAGGTACGGCAGAAATACATGAATTGGGAAGCTGATCATGCTTTAAACCTTAGGACAGAAGGAGGAGTCCCTCCTTCCCTCCCTCTCTCCCTGTCAAGCCCCCACGGGCTCGACATGAACGGGCGGGGGGAGGGGTCGAGGACAACGTGCAGGGTGGCAAAGGAGACCAGCTGTTCTACCTGGCAGCCTGGGTGTCGGCTCAGTGGGCGTCCTGACCAACAGCTGAGCAGCTCCAAATTCTGGCTGCCGAACAGCTGAGTCCTCCGGGAGGCAACGTGAGGGCCCTGAGGGTGTCGCAAGCTTGCGGCGGGGGGGAGGGGAGAAAAAGAAGACGGAAGAGAGTGAGGCCGTAACAGAGAGAGAGAAGGGGGAAAAGAAGGAGGGGCGGTTGTGATGTTGGCGCTCAGGGCCGTGACGCGAGCGGTCTCAACCCCCTTCCTGCCGAGGGAGTGGACGGCTCTGTCTCCTATCAGGCTAGCGCTTGTTGTGAAGTAAGAAGAGGGAGGGGAAGGGCGATACGGATCCCGCTGACCTGCGTGCACGAGAAGAAGTCAATCCGGTTGCTGCACAATGAGTCCCTGGGGAGGGCGGGGCCTTGCTCTGTGCCTGCGCTCTTCATGCGCCTCCTGCAGGGCACATTTGGTAGAGTTCATGGAGGCTGCCGCCAAGCAGCATGTTTTCCATAAACAAGTGAGCTGGGAAGGAGCGCAGCGTGGGGGGGGGGACAAAGACGCCACCGCGTACCACCAGCCAGGTGGTCACGTACCACCAGTGGCACACGTACCACCGGTTGAAAAGCCCTGGACTAGACTAGACTAGTTTTGATGTGAACCGCACGGCTTGGCCCTGTGTGATCCACATTTTCTTGTGCCTGGATAGATTTGTAAATGTGGATCTGCCATTCTCTGTCACGAAATAAATGATCCAAATAGTGCTAATTTGCATACTTTCTCTATTGCATAGTTTAGCAATAGCAACAGCACTTAGACTTATATACCATTTCATAGTTCTTTACAGCCCTCTCTAAGCAGTTTACAGAGTCAGCATATTGACCCCCAAAAATCTGGTTCCTCTTTTTACTGAATCTGGAAAGATGGAAGGATGAGTCAACCTCGAGCCAGTCAGGATTGAACTCCAGACTATGGGCAGAGTCAGCCTGCAACACTTCGTTCTGATCACTTGCACCATCTGGGGACCCTGCCTAGCGTTCTGGCCTGAGACAGTTGACTGAGTGGGACCTGGTCTTAAAAATTATCTTCAGCTGTTTATCTGCTCCAGACTGGTTTACTTTATCTGGCATTTTCCTCAATGTTGTTGGACTCTCTACTAGACTACACATTTGTCCAGGAGGGAAGGTTAACTTGAAAGTTTGATTTTCATTTTATTTTTTTTGCCATCTCAACGTCTCCAGGCAACCTGTTTGCCACCAGCATTGCAGGAGCCCATCCAAGCAAAGAAAGCAGCATGTGGTGCCCTTCAGTCACCAGAATCTAAAGCAGAGAGGCTGGCAGACAGAAGGTCTATGATTGAAAACCTCTCTTCCTGGGTTTGAATTCAGCAGTTTGCATTCAGATAACATTTCCATGTTGTGGAGCCCCAGCAAAGGGGACATTTTAAAAAAAAAAAAAAAGGGGGAGAGGGGGAGAGCTCTTAATGTTAGAAACCGTTCATTGGGCAAGGAATATCCTCCAATCATGTTGATTGGCCGGGGCAGTTTCTGCTTTTCCAGGCAATTCAACAAGATACCGGAACCCAGCCTGAAGGTGTTGGCTGTGCTGCTGTGATGGTGCCGCATGAGAGTTGCAAAGAAGAGCCTCGCAAAGAAGAGCCTCACGGCTCTTCAATTTATACTGTTTTCCATTTCAAAACCTCTCAATATTGTGCAATAAAAATTGGAAAAATCTGGGGAAAGGTCCAGAAACTGCAGAAGTTCTGGAGAGATAATTTCTCCAGATAATATCTGCAATCTTTCTCATAATTTGCTCCTATTATTCCTAACTAAAATAATTCTGGTTTAAAGTCTATTTGTTTTTTAGTCATTTTCTCTAACCATAAATGTATTTTAACCCAAAATCTTTTTGATTTAGGGCATGTCCACCAGATAATGATAATAAGTACCTGGTCTTTGTTTGCATTTCCAACAGTTGTTTGAAGTATTTTTAAACATTTTTGCTAATCTCACTGGTGTTATGTGCCATCTGTAAAACATTTTATATAAGTTTTCCTTTAGTTAATTTAATATTTCTTTCCCATAATGTTTGCCAGTTTTCTAATTCTATATTATATCCAAAGTTCTTTGCCCATGTTATTGGTTTTTTTTACTTGTTCTTCTTCCATTTTTAAGTTTAACAGAAATCTATAGAGTTTCTTAATCAACTTTTCATCTGTTTTTAGCAGTAACTGGTCAAATTCTGTCTGTTCTTTATAAAATACCATTGTTTTTCACATCTTTTTCCACATTTCATTTGAATTTGCAGATATGGCCACCATGCTAGATCAATACCTTGTAAATCTTGTCTGTCTTTCAATTTTCCTTCATTGTCCAAAATATCTTTATAAGTCACAAGCGAGTATTCGGTCTCGGTTGCTTTCAAAGAATCCTTCTTCGGTTGGTTCACTTCTGATCATTTGGGGTCTCCACTAGGTAGGGTCCACTCAGATGACCAGATGAGTTCCTTTGTTTTTGGTCTTGCCCCCGCCTTTGAAGCATCTGAGACCCCACTTTCTTTTTTTACATTTTTTTTTAAATTTAAATTTTTTAATTTTTAAACCAACAAAACAAAACAAAACATAACACACATACACACATAGTATATACTCCTCCCCCTTTTTTAACAGCGATTTCGTAACGGTAATCTTCTATTATTTACATTTCCCCCCCTATTCTTCTTTAGAATATTTGTCCTTGTTGCCCCATTTTTTCTTATTTGCATTTTTCTTCCTTCATACTAAGACCACACTTTCAATTGGTGCAATGGCCTGCACTCCATCCGCTGATGTAACAGCTGTGGCTGCTGTGCTGGTGACAGGTTTCTACTTCTCCACATTGGGATCTTCCCTGAGTCTTTGTCAGCCTCCCTCCTGCTTTGGGTAGGTGACTGGAGCTCAGGACCCCGTAATTTTAAAGAAAAAGAGGTGATTCTTGGGTTAATCTTTGGTTCTGATAGATGAAACCAGTAAAAGAACTTCAAGGCAAGAATTCTTCCTTAAAGAACATTTTATTAGGAAACAAAGTATCCGCACTTACATAGTTGAACCCAAGAATGAGATTCCCTTCCCCCAGATACAAAGTAACAAACTGCAATTCCCACCCCACAAAAGCTGTCATAAATCACATTCCCCAATTTGAGTTCCCACACTTCCACATTGTTATGGCTAGCTAAACCCTCAGGCATTTACCCCATCCCCCCTTCTACCTCTGAACTCTAAAAGAATAGAAAAGGCACGTTAAAAGGAAAAGTAAAAATGGCTGCTGGTTCTCAGTTGTCAGAGCGTCAACATCCATTGTCACAGCATTGACACTAGAAACATGATTTTTTTGTGTTTTATATAGTATGTTTGTTGAGGGTGAAAGTTTGTTCTCCGAGCTTGTAGGCTGGTTTCAAAACATTTCATTACCAGGCTAGGTAGTGGAGTTTAGGGCATGTCAGTGTCCAGTGTTCTTCCGTTCATAAGGGCTTCAGGTGTGGGTGTGTCAAGTGAGGGTCTTGTGATAGGTCTTGTGTTGGGGAGGTTACATCAGACCAGGGTCACTGGAAGGTGAACAGGTGGGGGGGCTTGCATGGGTTGGTTGAGGGTCAGTGCCGCCGCTGGTTGGCTGTGTGGTTGATCTGGATTCTGAGAGATTCGTAGGCTGGTTGTGGGTCGATGTGTCTGTTGATGGAAGTGCTTGTGGAGGGCCAGGCTTCGATAAGCTCAGGAGCGTGGTGGGTGGTACCATGGCTGATGCTTTTTGTGTTGCTCCAATCGAACTGGTGCTGTTTGATGTTGGTGTGGGTAGAGATTAAGGATTTGGGGTTGTGGTGTTTGACTGCCAGCCGGTGTTCATGGATCCTGGTTTTTAAGTCACATGATGTTTGTCCCACATAGAATTGGTTGTGATTCTAATCCTCCCTTTGCCTTTGAATTATGTGATGTATATTCTACTCCAGCGTTCTTTAATTGACTGATTCTGTGGCATTGGATCCATTGTTGACTCTTTGGTGAATGTAGCTTTTCTCCAGGAGGGTCTGTACCCAGTCAGACCCTTCAGTCACTGTAATTGAGTCCATCCAGCTTGCTGCTGATTGGCCTCTCCTTGTACCATTTCCAGCATATATACGCTTTCCAGAGAGCTACTACCGGTAGGTCTTCGCATAATGCGCTGGAGGAGAGTAATCTGAGCCTGCTCATTCTTACCTTAAGTGAGAACTCTGGGTTGATTTGTTCAATGATCCATTTGTATTCTTGATATTCTCAGGAGTCTTCTCCAACACCAAAGTTGAAAAGCACCAGTAGTCTTTTCCATTAGACATTCATGCTCAGACCTGCTAGTCCAGTGGTTCTCAACCTTGGGGTCGCGACCCCATTTGGGGTCGCAAGACCATTTCGCGGGGGTCGCCAGGCACAGCCGGCTGCCATTTTGTTTTTTGTTTTTTTATTTTTTTAATTTTTTTTATTTTTTTGGCGCGCGCGCGCCGCGCACACTCAGATCCGCCCATCGCGCCGGAAAAAAAAATAAAAATAAAATTAAAAAAATAAAAATAAAATAAAATAAAATAAAAACAAAATGGCGGACCACAACGGGCGGATCCGTGCATGTGCGGCGTATGCGATGGGCCGATCCGCGCAGGTGCAGATCCACCCGTTGCGGCCGCCATTTTTTTTTATTTTTTTAAAAAAAATTTTAAATAAAAAATTTAAAAAAACAAAATGGCGGCCTGCGACGGGCGGATGTGCGCATGTGTGGCACATGCGACGGGCCAATCCACGCATGTGCGGATCCGCCCATCGCGGCCGCCATTTTTTTTTGATTTTTTAAAAAAAATTAAAAAAAAAATTAAAAAAACAAAATGGCGGCCCGCGACGGGCGGATGCGCGCATGCGTGGCGCGTGCGACGGGCCAATCCGCGCATGCGCAGATACACCCGTTGCGGCCGCTATTTTGTTTTTTTTGTTTTTTGATTTTTTTAAAAAAAATTTAAATTTTTTTTTTGCGCGCGCGTGCACACGCGCGCACCCCCGGGTCAGGGTCGCGGCGCGCATGGGCGGGGCAAGTGGGGTCTCAACCTCAGAAAGGTTGAGAACCACTGTGCTAGTCTTATCAGTTAGACAGGACTTCTGGTGGGCTCTGGGTTATGGTTGCTGGGAATTGGGCCAGGAAGCCATTGTGGGGCTGCTCTGGAAGAGAGGCTGGCCTGGCCTGTGCTGTGAAGTGAAGTGACCTGGCTGCAGAGCTCCCGGTTTATGTCTTTGGCAAGAATCCTCAGGAATCCTTAAATCTGGGGTTCTTTGGTTTTTTTAATCTGCCCCTGCTGGCTGCTCTGTCATTCAGATCTGGAGGAGGCCTTTTGGGTGCCCTGCCAGGTTATGGAGCCTCACTCACTCTGCTGGTCCTGCCCACCTGGTGGTCTTGGAGACCCGGCATTTTCGCTGCCAAACTGGTGGTTATTATTAGGATTAAAATATTATTTTATACTGTAATTTCATTATGAAATTGTGACTTCTAATTTTGTAAGCCGCTTTGGATAAATGTACACATTAGAAAAGAAGTATGTTTAACTAAAATTAATGCAATGAATAAAGCCTTTTGTAGCAAATAGCGTGATGGAAGGAAGGCCTGGTGAAACCCTAGGAGGGAGGGGCTGATCCATCCAAGGCAAAGATTAACTATACGAGACTTCGAGGGTTTCTTCCATGGGACACCCCCTCCCCCCCAGTTCTTTTTCAGCGAATGGGGCCCAGACTCTTTCAGACTTTTAGGGAATTGGCAATGCTTTCGGTTAACATTTTGCAAGCCCCGCCCTTTCCTTACCAGTGCATTGTACACTGCTTTGAAATGTTCAGATGGTTTCTATACAAGGCAGGTTGCAGGACAGACATATGAAAGCAGTTGAAACAGCTCAGGTGTTTGTGCATGAGTGTGCACCCATTTGCAGACAAGGCTTCTGCCCACACAAACATACAGACTCGGCTTTTGAAAGCACTCTGTGCATGTTGCAAGGATGTGGCTGCTTTGTTTGTGCTAGTGTGCTGTGCATAGCAGTTATTTTGAATGCTTTCCACAGCCCTATTGCAGTGGTCCAGCTCAAGCAAGGAGCAACTGGCCGGGTCTATTGGACAGTCATTTTCTTCACTGGCCAGGATTTGCGTCCTGGAGCTTTTCTAGCCAGTACAAAGATCCTTTCAATAGAAGGTGAGCCTTCTTCTTAGAAAGCAGTCACAGCACCGGTCTCCACTCACAACAAGAAGACCAGGAGATGAGCCCCCCCCCTCACTGGCCTCTCTGGCAGCTGCTGTGGAGTTATCTGATGCCAGCATGCCTCATTTGTGGTCAGCTGGAAACTCGGGATGTGCCCAAGCAAATGCAGGTTTATACCTTTTACTCTTGACTTTCAATACTGAAAGCTTCCCTCCCTTGTGCCCCCACACAGCCCCCACCAACTCACAGTGGGCTGCTCAAACAGGCTTTGCCTTCAGAGAGTCACGGGTGGAATGCCCATCACAGATGGGGCCTCCCTGGGTGCATTGGCCTCAAAGCGTTGTAGGTCCCACCTGTTTTTAGCATTTTCTGAAAGTCTCTTTCATGCCTCTGGGTGCTTCTCCACCTGAGTCCCATCCCCTCATGCAGCTCAGCTCTAAAGGTCTCTTATTACGCATGTTTAGAAGTCTGCTCTCTGGTCATTTCCCCCCTCCCCCAGTTGAAGAGGCTGGCCTCTTCCGGAACAGCAATTGGTCAGCTTTAGGGTCTGCTTTGGGGCAGTGGGGGTTCATGGAGGTTTCCTTCACGGAGATGCATGGCACAAAATGTCTTCCCTTTTGCAATATGACAGAGAGGCACTCCAAAAATCACACAATGCTGTTCAACCTCAGCAACTCCTAAGATCTGTGGACTTCAACTCTCAGAATGCCCCACTCAGCACTGCAAGCAGTGGTGGAATTCAGCCAGTTCGCACCAGTTTGGCAGAACCGGTAGCTATTTTTTTTGTTGGCCAGGCCCAGAATGGACTTCCGGAAGCAGCATCCACACAGAACCGGTTGTTCCCCTATTTGAATCCCACCACTGACTGCAAGCCATGAGATGAGCTAACTTAGATATCCCGGTAGATGGTTAATGTGGTGGTAATGCTGGCTGGGATCAGCTCAGGAGGCCCCTCTTGTGATCCTGCCCTCCCAGTACCAGTAGATCCATCCTGGGTGCCGGCAAGCACTGGGTTCCTGCGTCTGCAGGAGGCGCTTTGTGGCTGGCCGGGCGTGTCTTGAGAGAGCCCGTCAGAGGCCGTCTTCCAAGGCCATTGGATGGTTCTTTCTGGACAAACGGAGCCCTGCGATCCTCAACTGGAGCTGCCGTGCAGGATACCCTGGATCTCCCCCATGTGCCAGAGGGAAACTGCCGGAGGTGCAGGTCTGGGAGCTGGTTTCAGATGCTGGGAGGCCTCCACTACTGCTTGGGATCTAGCTGGCCAGAGGGGTGTGAGCATGGCTGCTGCTCTGCTGGGAAACTGAGCTGGTTCAGACTTGCACTGGTCCTCCTTTTCTGACATTGCTGCAGCAGCCCCTTTCTATTAACACAGTTGCACAGCTGCTCCATGGACCATTCCCCCCAGAGAGCTTTAAAAAAAATCTTGCTGAGCTTCAGCAGTTTGTTCTCTCAGCCTTTCTGGGTTTTGTAGACTTAAAAAGCTGAGCCAACGTCAGAGCAGAGTGTGGAGGGCTTGGTCAGTCTGAGGGTGAAAGGCTCTTTGGCAAAAAGGGGCAATGGAGGAGTCGCCCCTCTCCCCTGCTGTGTCTTGCCCAAGATGCCTGGTGTGCTCCATCTGGCCCTGGGGAAGTAGCTGTTTTAAGGTAGGCTGTACAACCGTCAGTCAGGGAGTGAGGAGGTCTGATGGCTCTGCGTCATTGACAAGAGTCCGCCTCATTTTTTTCTCCTCTCAGATAGTCCAAGGTGGGCACCCCCTCCCCCAAAGTCTTGTACCCCAAATTCAGTCCTTCTCTTGAATGTGCTCCTGGTGCTCAGCTGCAGCTGGATTGAGCTCTTCCTGTCTGTGCACTGAGCCTTCCTCCTCCTCTTCCTCGATGGGGGGGCTCTGGGTGGGAAAGCAGGGCATTATTTCATGAAAGCTAGAGGGACTCGCCACCCCGGAGGAGCAGGCTAAGATTTGGGGGCTGCTTTATCTGATCCTTTAACGAGTGCTAAATGTGTTCTGGAGCCTCCCACTGAGCTAACCAGCAAAGACATGGAGTCCCCTGATTTGGGGTTCTGGGTCTGGGGTTCTGGGACTGCACATACCTCATCTGAGTCTTCCTCTATGGACCATCGGCTCCTTTACTCCTTGGCTGATTGATTTTCCCGTCTTTCCTTCAGGACCTCAAGGTAGCATACATGTCATGGTTCCGATAGATGAAACCCATCAAAAGAACTTCAAGGCAAAATTCTTCCTCAAAGAACATTTTATTCAGGAAACAAAGTATCGGCACTACATAGTTGAACCCCAAAACTAAATTCCCTTCCCCCAGATACAAAGTAACAGTGTAGAACAAAGTGCAGTTCCCACCCTCAATAAGCTGTCATAAATCACATTCTCCAATTAGCCTAAAATGTGGGCTTTCTCCCCAGCTCCTCAGCCTGCCAAACCGTTATCAGCTCATCCTTGGGTTCCCACAAAGCAGAGCTATTATTATGGCTAGCTGAGATTGAGCTTTCATCCCCCTCCACTTCTGCACCTGATTTCTAAACACCAGAAGAAGCATGTTTGTTAAAAGCAAAGAGAAAATGGCTGCAATTTTCATCAGTTGTCAGAGTGGGAAGATCCAGTGTTTACAGCGTTGACATCCATAGTGCTCTCTAGTCCTGTTTTCCCCCATGTCAGTCCTGGGTGATAGATTTGGCTGAGGAGAAATGACTGGGGGAGCTTCCATAGGAGAGGAGAGCCTGGAACCTTCATCCGCCATCACCCTGGCTCCCAAGCATGAATGGCACTGAGAGATTTTTCATAGTTGGCTTAGGATAGTGATGGCGAACCTTTTAGAGACTGAGTGCCCAAACTGCAACCAAAAACCCACTTATACATTGTTGAGTGCCGGATGGGTGTGGCCCATTGGCTGGGTGTGGCCCATTGGGTGGGCGTGGCTGCAGTGGTAACGGCAGACTGGATGGGACTAAAAAGTTCAATCAATCAATTCCAACTTTGCGAGATCTTTTTTTCCCTGCGAGAAGTTGAAATTGACTGATTGAACCTTTTTTTTTTTTTGCACACGGCAGCGGAGGCCTAAAGCGAAAAGGTTTTATAAAACCCAGCTGAAGGCCTAGGACTGGGGCGACGGCACGTGTGCCCACAGAGAGGGCTCTGAGTGCCGCCTCTGGCACCCGTGCCATAAGTTCGCCACCACTGGCTTAGGACACAAGAGGGCAGACAGGGCTGCACATTACAAGGACCTTACATGCTTTCCGGAGGAGTCTCCATGAAAGGGACAGGCATGGGGTGCTTATCTTGAATCTCCAAAAGCTTGGAGGGTGACAGATCCTCCCTCCCCCACACAGACATAGGTTGGATGAGTAGGAGTTGCTTACCCATCTCCCCTGACAGCCTGGTTCCCCATTCCTTCTCCAACTTTCCCTTTTGACTGGCTGATGCTGGACCGCCTCTTGCAGGAATCCGCGTCTATTTATCTATTGGGCAATGGCTTCCAAAGTTCAGGTACTTCTCCAGCCCTTCTGACAAGTGGAGGGACAGCCCTGCTCTGAAAGGACTGGGAGACTGAAGCCGAAAGCCAGATTTTCCCGGAGCCACTGCTCATCCTGCACAGCATCTCAGGGTACGTTAAACTTGGGCTGCTTTATCCCAGAGGTGCTGTTCAAAAGGCAACTGGGCTTTCTTGGCTTTTTCCTTGAAAATGTTTTGCTTCTCATCTAAGAAGCTTCTTCAGTTTTCTGAAAAACTGATCTGAAGAAGCTTCTTGGATGAGAAGCAAAACATTTTCAAGGAAAAAGCCAAGAAAGTCCAGTTGCCTTTTGAACAGTACCTTTGGGACAACCATGACCTGGATGATGGAGAATCTCCATAGACAATTGCGTTGCTTTATTTTGGAAACAGATGTTGGTCCATGGGCCCTGCAAGAAAACTCCAGGCACTGGGCAGCTGTCCTCCTTTGTCCTCCTTGCCCACTTGGAGATCGGCTGGCTTAGAATGTGGAAGCTCTGCTCAGCTAACGGGTGTGAACAGACCATCCTTGTTGCTAGTCTGATTTTGGTGATCCTAGGTGATTCCATCCATGCGTGCTTGCACCTTGACATCTCAGCAGAGCCAACAGCCCCCCTTGTCCTGCTCCATCCAGATCGCCATCTGTGGGTTGGCGGGGAATGGGGACTACTGGATCAGCAGATGTCCCCGTGGCTGCAGGTTCCACTTCTCCCTCGGTGTCTCTCTCTTTGCGGCTCCAGGAGCTGGCGCGGCCTTAGGGCACAGAATTCTCCTCTCCTAGGGAGCTGAGAGTTCTGTTCATCAGGTCGATAGCTTTCTCTAGGATCCAGCCCGAGTACAGTGCCCAGCTCCCTTCCTCTTCACTTGCGTGCAGGGATCTCTCCATCTCCTGCTTCCATTCTGATTGGTTGCCCCCCCCCCCCGGTCTCAGGGTCACCTTTCTTGATTTCTTTTCCCACTCGTCTTTCTTTCCAACGCCCATTGACCACCGAGGTTTGTGGTCCCGGGTCTCTACCACCTCTTCTCCTGAGGAATTTGACCTTTCAGATCCCGACATCTGACAGGGTTTCAGTTGGGGCAGCGGCTCCCTTTCCAGGGAGTTTTCTCCCTTCCTTGCTCCGTCGTCTGACATGGTAATTTTTGCAAAGTCCCCCGGCAAGGTTCTCCCTTCCAGGTGGACTAATTCTGCAGGTCCTGTCTAATGTAAGGACCCACCCCACTTTGCATCTTAAGAAGACAGAATTCTTGGAATATTTCTTCCAACAGGCATCCTTTATTAAGAGAAAATGGTTGCAGGCGTTCTAGAGAGGACCTGGGGCCCAAGCCCTACGGTTCAAGGTTTTAAGGGGTTCCCAGCAACCACACCCCACTCCACCATCTTTCCAGCGACAATCCCAATGAAAGCTGATGGCCCCATTGTTATGAATTAGTCCTTTTGGTGATATCCACATTCAGTCCCTTTTGAAGTTGTACCGAAGGAAGTGAGGGCCATGAAACCCCTTTGTTCACCCCCCTTCTCCTTCATCGTATGACAGAATCCAGAGAGGGCAGAAATGGGGTTTTCCATAGTGGATAACTAGAGATGAAATATAATTGACACTGGCCTTCAGAGGGGCTAGGGACCTTGTTCCAGACGGCAATTTCTAACCACACCAGGCAGACCACGGCCACTTTGGCAGAGCCCCAAGGTCTTGGATGTAAAGAAGACAAGGCAGGCTCAGCAGTGGGTTGGCTGGAAAGGAACAAACGTGGTGGTGGCTCCAAAGATCATTGGAGAACTCTGGTGTGAAGATAAATGCACCTCTATCTTAGGAGTAACCTTCTCAGGTGCTACTTTTTAATGCTCCTGCTTGATCAGGAGTCCCTTCAGGCAGTCACTCATGTCCTGCAAGATGCTCTACATGGGCCTGCTCTTGAAGACTACCCAGAAATTCCAATCGATCCACAATAAAGTAGTACCGGTACAACATGAATTGCACTACTTGGCAGCTTGCCAGTCGTTCCATGTGAAGCCTTCCTGGCGTAAGGTCTGCTTACTCGAGGGACCCTTGGCTGCAATAATATCTGCCCGCTGGCTGAATCTGGCCAGGTTGGTGTGCCCCAGGTTCCTCTGATTAAACAGTGTCATCCGTGGGGACCCTGGAAGCCTGCCTGCTTTGCCCCGGGGCCTGCCTTCCAACGAGGCTTCCCCCATGGGACGGCCCCCACCCTGCCATTGCTTTGAAGGCATTTGAGGCAAGAGTGCGTGAAGCCCCTGTGGACTCCGGGTTTCTGCTTCTTTTTTTCATTCCTGTCAAGTTTCTGTTATTTAGGAGCCAACCCAGGTAGTTAAGAGTTGGGTGGCATACACACTTTTTAAAAGACTTGCGATAGAGGCAGTGCGCTTGTGCAGGATGATTTCAGCTGAAGGAGTAATTTTAACAGTTCTACAGAAATGGGGATTTGGGGAGAGGTTTGTTGATCAAGCGAGATAGAAGAGACTCTTTGAAGAGCCCCCCTGCATCCATTGGCTACAATCTCTCCCTTTTTTCGGATGGTGGGGGCTGCATTTGATTGCTTTAAGCAACCTGGTCCTTCCTACATTCTCCCGAATTTCTCAAAGACAGTATACAAAGTACACAAAGATTAGCCAGTTCCTTCAGTATTTATTGCAGTTTATCTGGCTCTGAAATGGGCGTACCTTGCTATCTGAAGCCTCAATCCTGCCCTTTCATCAGGTTCTTCCTATTGTCTCGGTGGACACGTGCTTTTTGTGGGAGAAGACTAAACCAAGATAGGAGCTGAGCAGTTCTGCCTGTTTTAGTTACCAATTAACATTTTGTTAATTTCCTTGAATAGCTGTGATCCTTTTCTTTGAATGTATTTAAAGAAGTGCTCAAAAAGCCCTTTTGACTTAGTGACTCCCCAATTTCTCACAGTGCAAAGCCTTTAGCCAACTAGTTCAGCCTCCCAATCAAACTCTGCGCTGTGCTTTGGCCAGAGACCTTTGCACCAGGCCTGGTGAAGGGCTGCCCACCTCATGCCTCCAGACTACTCAGACTCTGGTCCGAGACAATAAGTCTCTTCTGTGGGCACAGTTTGTGCCCCGACTCCTCTTCTCAGCTTGGCGATCTGGACAGGTGAATGAATGTGCAGGGCTTTCCTGAAGGTGATGCGGTCGGGTTTAGAGTTTGGGATGTTCTGTGTCCGACTCTTGTGGGAGAGTTTATGCCATGCTTTGTTGAAGTCAGGGTACTGATTTCACTTCATTCTTGTGGTAAGTTAAACTAGCAATTCTGTTAAAAAAAAAAGCAGGTTGGCATTATTTAGAGAGACTGCAACTAATGTAAACACGTTGAGATCTGCAGAAATTGGTGGGGGTGATCACAAAACCATTGTCAGTAATTAGTAAGGGGTGGCTTCAAGTGTGCATGTCCCTCAGTGGGCTGCTGTTGGGTCCCTTAGACTCTGAAGGGCTGATGAGACGCAAATACCCGGGGGAGGACAGCCATTACAGGGGTCACACTGTTTTCTCAGAGGGTCGTGGGGTGCTACGTTTGCCTAGCCAGACACGGCCATATCTGTCTCCATCTGTTTCAAAAAGCCGGGGCTGCCTCCCGGGAACATTCCATAAGGAGGGTCCAGCCCTGAGCCGACTTGCCACCTCCCTGGCATCCCATAGTCTCAGAGGCCTCTCTTGGCCACCAGGCTGGTGAAGGCTTAGCGAGGCTTGATTGGCAGCTTGATTGCCTAGAGCAGCCAAAGCAAGTGACCAGATGATACAACACGGCCTCAGATTGTTTTCAAGACAGGGTGGGGGCCATGCCCTGAAAGGGTGCCTGCCCAGATGGCATCCCTGGGCATCCCGGACCTGTTTTCTTGCCTCTGGGCATTCAGAGTGAGTGGGGGTCAAGCTGGAGAGCACCGGAGTGGCCCAAGAAGAGAGTGGGCTCTGGGGTGGCTGGACAGGAGCGGGGGAGCAAAGAGAGCGGCTCTGTCGGAAGGCACCATATCAGTCTTGGAGGAATCCAAATGGGTGGTCAGTGCAGACCCAATGAACTGGGATCCACAATTTCTCCTGGGCCCACCGGCTCTTCCCATCTCCCTCCTCAATATTTAATCAGAATCCGCCTTCCCATCCCTAAGTCCATTGTCCTGTCCTCTCTCAGGCTTGGGGGGGCTCTTTTCATGTCTCCTGGTTTGTTTTTGCAACACCTGCCTCCTTCGACCTCCCTGGAGAGGACTTGCTTTCTGGTGGCCTTCGCACGTCTTCCAGCTTTCTAGAACCTTCCTCCACATCTGGCGCCCTGAATCAGAAGTAGCCCTCAAGATGTCTTTCCCCAACTAGAGTCATGTGAAACAACTGATTCCCTCCCATGATGTAGAAACAACTGCCTTTGTGGATGCCACCAAAATCGCCTTGTTTTGTTTTGTTTTTGCAGCCACAAAAACAAAAAATGAGTGCAGTACACTCATTTAATGTACAATCAGTCATGATTTTCCTGGTTCTGTGTGTCCGCCCTTAGTTTTTGTGGCCTAGATAAAATTTCACTCTATTATGTTCGGCCTATTTCTCTGTCCTAACAAGACCATATAAATTATTATTTGTCTTTTAAGCTATTAGAAGATCAACAGCATTTCTTTTCTTCCTCCAGTCACCCAGTATTTCTCCACTTTCTCAGGAGGCAGTAGTTAAGAATCTCAACCAGAGCATCAAGAGGCCTTTCGAGGCGGTGTTTCGCTCAGTCTCACTGTTCTCCCTTCGTTCTTCTCTGCATCTTCTTTCTTCTTCTGCCTTTTCTTCTCTGCCTTTCGGGAGAACAACACCTAACTGAAACAGGAATGGAATAGCTGCCCTTTTTCCTCCCTGCTGGCTAGAATTTGGCCACATCCACTGAGCAGCTGCTCTTGGGCTGTTGGTCCTTTGCTTTAGCTACACCCAGGAACCTATTTGTATTCTTCCCATCCATGGACGTCTGCCCACTTTCCTCTTTGTGTGTATTCCTGCTTTCAGGTTGTTAGCAAACCCTTCAGGTCACTTCCTTAGTTCCCTCCCTCCCAACTATTTGCAAGTCTGCTCTGAGCATCTCCTAGTTGTTGTTGTTGTTGTTACATTGTAGCATTTTCTGTGAATCCATATTGGATAGTTTATAGTTCAGTGTATAGCAAAAAATGTAAACAATTCAACACTCAAGTTAAACGAGTCTCCTGGTTTTTTTAGCTGATAGTATTTTTATGCCCCATCTGCAAGTTCTAGAAAACATTTTATTTATATTGCACTTAAGATATTCTTAGCCTGCATCAATTCAAGCTCTGTAATTCAAGCTGTGTGCCAAGGAAAGGCAGATTCTGTGTCATGAAATAAATTACCCAAGTAGTGCTAATTTGCATGCTCGCTTTCCTGCATAGCTTAATCTTGCTAACTGGGAAAGAGGCAGAGGCTTGCAAAGCAGCACCAATCAACCCCTCCCTGGTTTTGGAGCCCCCCCTTCCTGTCCTGCGCACCAGATCCAGGAAGGGAAGGGATGGGCCTTGGGAGGTTCAGCCAGTCAACCCAGAGCAGGGATTCGAGAGAAAATCTGAACAGACCATAAGCCACTATTGATTTGCTTCCTCTGCTATGGAATTACTGAGCTAACCAAGATCCGTATTTAAATACATTTTATATACTCACCGTCAAATAAAGCATAATGCTGTAATGCAAGTCAGTAGCTAAGGAGTTTATTTATTTGTAGAAACACATGGATGTCATGAAAACATGAGTTTCTCTAACCCTCCCCCCCCCACCGCCCATTTTCTATATTCTTGTAGTATTGCAACTTTTAATTAGAAGCTCAAGAACAAAGTTGTTTTCTCTCCTTTTCACCTATTTGTACACAACCCCTTGGTATTCCTAACTCTCCTTGTCTACAGGGTGGGGGCGACATGATTTCCTGCCATTTTGAGTGAGGAGACATGAAACCTGCAGGGCAAACATTACAATTTTGGAGGCCACCCTGGCCCACCCACTTCAGGCTTTCCCAGCCTCAGAGGCCGAGTGCCCAGCTCTCCAGGGACCCGTCCGGACCTCTGGACACCACTAGAATACGGAGGCAGCCCAGTGTGGGAGGGTCTTCTCTCACAGATCCCCCCCACCCCAGTTCTTTTCAACAGGCCAACCCCCCCCTCGCTTGAAGCCTGAGTTGGTTATTATAGTCCTGGAAGCAGCAAAGAGAACCCGAAAAGTGGCAACCGAGGACAAGTGGCAGCCACGCTGCTTTCTCTGCCTTTCATTTTCCGCCTGGGAACCAGCGATGCCGTGTTGCTCCTGAACCTGTGATGGGAGAAGAGTCTGTGGGACTCCCTCACCTTGGATGAGCCTCTCAGGATTTACTTACCTGAAAAAAGGAGTGTGCTCTCTTAAAAGCGGCTCACCCGGTACTCCCATGAGCCTTGAGTCCCCACCGCACCCATCCCCGGCAGTTGCATCTTGGAATGGGCTGCAACTGAGGGCCCAGCAGCAGCACTGGCTAATCTCCCTTTCTTTGCCCGCAGATGCTGCAGCTGCCTTGTGCCAAGGGCAGGGTGCCCTTCCTGGCCCTCCGACACCTCTTCCGCCACCCCGCTGCCTTCCTGAGCACCCCATGTGTGGAATACAAGCCAATCCAGAAGGTGATGGTAGCCAACCGAGGTGAGCAGGGCTTAGGAAGTGGGATAGGAAGTGGGATCGTTGGGAGCTGCTTCTGCCCCCCCCCAAGTGCTTGGTCGGGCTATTTTTTCAGAGACATTTTTAGAAGGAGCCACCTCATCGGCCTAGAACAAACAGTAGACAAAAACTCTTAAACAATCTGACTGGCCAATTTGGGTTTCTTTGACCCTGATCCCAAATGCTTTTCAAAAAGCCGATAGCCCGCTCATTTTGATGTTGGGCTCTCCATTTTCCTGTATATTAACGCTCATGAATTCCAGGGGAGATCGCAATCCGGGTCTTCCGGGCCTGCACGGAGCTGGGCATCCGGACAGTGGCGGTCTATTCCGAGCAGGACATAGGGCAGATGCATCGACAGAAGGCGGATGAGGCATATCTGATCGGCCGCGGCCTTCCCCCAGTTCAGGCCTATCTGCACATTCCTGACATCATCAAAGTCGCTAAGGTGAGAAGGCAAAAAGGCCCAGTGCACTCCACCTCTGACCTGGCTGGCCAAAGACAAGCAGGTATTCCCATAGCGTGCCCACAAGGAGCCCAGTGGCCAGAAGAAGCCATCCTTCGGTTTGGGGTACTGTAATTGTAAATTGGTGTGATACTCATTTGTATGTCTTGACCTCAGACTGGCGAAGCGATGCCTGGATCAGCCCTAGCAAGACGTCCTGGATCCTCTTTCTGGGAGACTTCTGAGATTTGGTTCCAGATGGGGTTGCGTTTCCTTATTTGGGGCTGCTGCACATCTGGAGCTCTTCCTGGACTCTTCGCTGCTCTTTGAGGGGGAGGGGGCAGCTGCAGCAAGGAAGGCCTTTGAGGAGATCCATCCTGTGTGGTCAGTTCTGCCTGATACTGGACTGGAAATTTTTCACACCTCGGTCACCTTGCATTTAGACAATTGCAGTTATATGGGGCTGCCCTTGAAGGCTACACAAAACCTACTGCTGGTTCAAAATTTGGCAGGGTGATCAGTTCTGGGCAGGTCTCCTCATGGCCTGTGAGGCCTCTGCTCCCTGAGGTTGGCTCCCAAAAGCTGCTGGGTGCTGTTCCAGATGTTGCTTATCAGCCTTCAACACCTACATGGCTCAGGGCCTTGTTATCTGAGGAAGCGCCAAATTCTCAATCGACAAAGGCCAAAATCCAAACATCCTGAACTCTTGTTGACCTAGAGTCAAATATAAGAGTTGGAAGGGATCTTGGAGAGCATCTAGTCCAACCTCCTTCCCAGCAGAGGAATCCATTGCTATGGCATTTCAAACTGCTTGGAAGCTTCTTGGTAGAGAATCTATGAATTTTTTGCCAAGATGCCAACACATTTTCTTTTCTTGTTTTACATCTCCCTATTGTTATGAGAGGTTCAATATTAGATCAACCCCTGTTGTGCAAGCAGATGCGGTTAACACGGATGATCTTGCATTCAAGATGTTGAAAATAATCTATTTTAAATATGTGTCTCTGCACAAAGATTTTCAGCATAAAGTTAAGTTTTAGTTCAGTAGATGTTTAAACCAGTACCTGCAGGAGGTGTTTTTATGTATATTTTTGATCTTTTAGACACGTTTGCAGGAGAGAAACAGCAAGTAGTTTTTCTAAATAAACAGCCTGTCCAATTTACAAACTGCA
This sequence comes from Bothrops alternatus, assembly GCA_034064705.1. NCBI lineage: Eukaryota > Metazoa > Chordata > Lepidosauria > Squamata > Viperidae > Bothrops > Bothrops alternatus. The sequence goes on from JARGCV010000988.1 coordinate 3,711,362, forward strand.
GGGCTGCTTTGCTTGAGAGAGCAAAGATTTCCAGCGCTTCCTGCTTTTTCCAGGAGAATGCGGTGGATGCGATCCATCCTGGCTACGGCTTCCTCTCCGAGCGAGCTGACTTCGCCCAGGCCTGCCTAGAAGCCGGGGTGCGCTTCATTGGACCCTGTCCCGAAGTGGTGCGCAAGATGGGTGACAAGGTGGAGGCCCGTGCCATTGCTATTTCTGTCGGTAAGAAGGTTTGCCTCACCCAGCAAGCTGTTATACAGTGACCAACTCAGCTCCCCAAGAAGCCCAGAGAGATGGCTTATTGCAGTCCATCGATTAAGACAGTAAAACAGTCACTTCTTACGGTTTCATTCCTGGGAAACTGGTTCTCCCGTTCAGAAGTCCAGTAGCCCTTTCCAAACTAATCCAGAGTTCTACCTTGCCTGCTCAAGAGAGATAAGCCTCTTCCCCTTTGGACGGAATTTCCATATAACTTTAAACTTCTTTCTTACTTGGAGTTCTGAGGGACCAGCTTTATCTCTAGTCCAGGTGGATACAAGAGAGTTCCAACAAACAGGCAGACATTGATGCCTTGGACCATTCTGGAGAAGTCAGATCTGCCCCCATCCCATATATACCCCCTCCCATTTATACTCTTTTAATTTTATTCCAGTTTCCCAGAGTACACTCAAAATTAAAAACAATGTTAGCTAATTCTCTATGTTCCATGAAACTTGCAGTCTTAAATCCTAGAAACTAATGGTTGAAAGGGATCAAGAGAGCATCTAGTCCAATTCCAGCCTGGTGGAGGAACCCACCCAGCCTTTGTTCAATGCCTCCAGCAAAGGAATTCCAGCAACTCCTGAGGCATCCATTGCACTTTGCTTTTATATTTTTATTTCCTGGTCTGTTCTTCAAAGCAGCTCTGAACAAGGAATCTGCCTTGCATTCTACATGACAGCCCTGTAGATCCTCAAAGGCAGCAGTCACTTCTCCAGGCCCCTCTTCATCTTTGTTTCTCTCTTCTGGACATGTCTTCCTAAACGGAGGGCCCAGACTGGATGCAGTGTGATTTAGAATAGAACTGGACGAGACCTTGGAGGTCTTCTAGTCCACCCCCCCCACTCAAGCAGGAAAACCTATACCATCTCAGACAAGTGAGTCTCTTCTTAAAAACCTCCAGTGATGGAGTACCCACAATTTCTGAAAGCAAGCAACCAATTAACCACTGATTAATTGTCCTCACTGTTAGGAAGTTTCTTCTTAATTCCAGGTTGCTTTAATCAGTTTCCAACCATTGTGTTTTGTCCTGCCCTCTGGTACGTTGGAGAATAATTTGACCCCCTCTTCTTTGTGGCAGCCCCTCAGATACTGGAATACTGCTATCATGTCACCCCTATTTTTGAGATACTCAGAATAGAAGGGGAGGGATGATTCTGCTATCCACCCATATTTGCTGCCTCATCAGCAAATTTCCCTTTCTACCCTCTCATCCCAGTCATGTATAAATATCTTGAACTGCACAGGGCCAAGGAAGGACCCCTACAGCATACCACTCAACAATTTCCCCATTTTGAACAGAGAGGCTGAAGAACAATCCATATCTTGTCACCTTCTCTAAATCTTGCAGGAAACTTTGCAATTGCTTTGGGAGAATCAGGCTAGTGGTGCATTTTTATTCCCATGGTCACCAAAATGAGTTGTCCTATTAAAAAGCAGCTCAGGTTGTTTTGACGTGGTTTATTCTTGATGCACCCAAAATAAGGAACCACCATAGAAGTGTCCATTGCCGGTCACTGGGGGCCAAAAATATGTTGAAATTTTATCCCCTTTTCAGAAGAACACTGGGGTGGTAGGGGTGGTGGGGAGAATATCTCCTGAAGTGGGGCTATTGATGAGCTGTGGTGGTGCAGTGGTTAGAATGCAGTACTGCAGGCTAATTCTGCAGCCTGCAAGCAGTTTGGCAGTTTGATTCTAATCGGCTCAAGGTTGACTGAACCTTCCATCCTTCCCATGTCAGTAAAATGAGAACCCAGATTGTTGGAGGAAGTATGCTGACTGTGTAGACCACTTAGAAAGTGTTGTAAAGCACTATGAAGCGGTATATAAGTCTATTGCTATTGCAGAAAGGACAGGCCTGCTCTGAAGCACTGGAACATACAGCCATGCCTCCTTTTTGAAATACCTGCAACCTGCCTGCTGCATTGTTCATTCCATACTTTTGGCCAGTATCAACCTCAAGCTGACCATCTTGCAGACAACTATATGGGAGGCTTATGTGGGAAGCTAAAGCCAATATTGCAGCTAAGGTCACCGTCCTGCCTGGCTTTCAGGTGTAATTGGTCTCAAATGTGAAATCATCCCCCTTTGAAGACTGAAACAGGTGCTCTAGAGCAGGGCTTTTCAACCTTTTCACAGATTGTACCAGTTTTAGTATATGGCAATATTTGAGCACCACCAGTCACCTAGCAAGGTGTCAAAAACTTGATGACCAAAAAAAAGGAAAAAAGTGATAAAATACAAGTAGTCTTCGACTTACAACAGTTCACTTTGTGAACTGTTCAAAGTTCCAACAGGAAAAAAGTGACTTATTACCATTTTTCACACGACCGTTGCAGCATCCCCAGGGTCAATCTACATTTGGATGCTTGGCAACTGATTCATATTTATGATGGTCACAGTATGCCAGGATCATGTGATCTCCTTTTGCAATCTTCTGACAAACTAAGTCAATGGAGAAACCAGATTCACTCCTCTTTTTATATCGCCTCTTCTCTTGTCCCTCTTTTATATTCTCTTCTCTCCCCTCCTTTTATATTCTCTCTTCTCTCCCCCCCTTTTTATATCATCTCCCCCTTCTTTTATATCCTCTTCTCTCCTTCTTTTATATCCTCTCTTCTCTCCTTTTATATCCTCTTCCTTTCTTTTATATCCTCTCCACCCTTTTATATCCTCTCTTCCCTTCTTTTATATCCCCATAGCCCCTTTTTTGGACTGCTGATGAGAGTTGGGATCTTTCAGTGCTCCAGCTAATCACTGTAGAGCTGACCTTGGAAAGGTACGAGAGAGCGGTTAAGGGGGCCTCGGATGACGGCAGTCTCGAGAAAGAAAGTCCTCCTAATCTCACCTTGGTTTGGTTTAATATAAGAGAGGAGAAGGAGGAACTTGGTTCTGCTAACTTTCCTTACTAAGGATGCCGACCTTGTAGGTGATGCTCAGTTCCTTTCTTATACCTTCCTCAAGATCAGCTCCATGTTCCCTTACCTCTTCTGCTCCTTCTGAGGGACAGTTCCGGGAGACGGCTGGATGGGACAGGCCTGGGCAGAGGCCTTGGAGACAGCTGTTCCTTAATCCTCCACCCAGACACATCCAGTCGGGGCTCCCAGTCTGGCGTCTGGACACAGTCCAGGCACTGCCGAGTGGGGCTTAGTGGGACTCCTCTTTGCTCCTTAGGAGTGCCTGTGGTCCCCGGGACAGACGCCCCCATCTCCTCTCTGAGCGAGGCGCAGGAGTTCTCGCAGGCGTACGGCTTCCCCATCATCTTCAAGGCTGCCTATGGTGGAGGAGGACGGGGCATGAGGGTTGTGCGCAGCTACGAGGTAGGGCACCTGGCTTGGCTTGTGGGGGCTTGAACTCAGGGAAGAAGCTGGGCCCAAGCAGGTCACGGCAGGGGAGGCTGTTCATATTTGTGTCAGAAGCACCCACAAAGCTAATCGAAGGGTGATTCCAGGTTGAGAGGACCATTGCCCAGGGGACACCTGGTTGCCAAAAATAATGCAATCTTTGAGGAGGCTCCTTTCCTGTCCCCTGTTGGGGGGCATCCCCAGCTGGGGACAGGAGGGCCTGGGTTGAGGATGGGGTGTCAAGCCAGATCCCCTTTTTTTCTGGGCAGGAGCTGGAAGAGAACTACACCCGGGCGTTCTCTGAGGCCCTTTCTGCTTTTGGCAACGGTGCTCTCTTTGTGGAGAAGTTCGTGGAGAAGCCAAGACACATCGAAGTCCAGATTTTGGGTATGGAACAAAATAGATGTGTGCCCCCTCTTTGTCTGGAGGGTAACAGTGAGAGATGATTTCGGTAATCTGAGAAAGATGGATGGAAAAATAAATATTTTATTATAAATTATATAAAAAGAAGATTAATTTTGCTGAAACAATTTAATTAAAAGAAACGTAACATGTTTATATGGTCATTGACTAGAAAAGTAAATAAATTAATTATGCTAAATAACTCTTCTGACTAAAGAAATATATTGGCCAGATAATTTATGAGTTTAATAATTTGAGTGACTAAGTTGAAGCTTTTAGGAAAAGAAGAAATTGTGGCGTGTGGCAGGGAATTCCTCCCTCGATACAGACAGTTCCCGTGTGCACATCAGGAGGACCCAGCCTGCCAAGGAAGCATTTCCAGTGCAGAGAGGCTGCCCGCTTAGCACAGCTGGCTTGTCCCATCCGAGACGGGGAGGCAGCCTCCACCTTGGCCCAGCTTCATCTTTGGCTCGGTTTCTCCTCCTCCTTGGCAGGGGACCAGCATGGGAATGTGGTGCACCTGTACGAGAGGGACTGTTCCATCCAGCGACGGCACCAGAAAGTGGTGGAAATCGCCCCAGCCGCCCACCTTGACTCCCAGCTGCGCTCTAAACTCACTGCTGATGCCGTCCGCCTAGCCAAGCAGGTGAGAGACTGCAAACAGCCCAGCCATCTGGGGAGTGGGGTCTCCGGGGGTCAGCAAGGGAGTCCCCAGCTAGAGGCTATGGTGCCCCTGAGCAAAAGGATGGGATTCCCCCAGTCTTTCTCCTGCTCAGCTTGGCCTTTTTGAACAGAGAGCAGGAGATCAGCTTTCCTGGGTCAGTTTGGCAAAAGCTGCTCAGGGGCTTGAGATGGCCATGGAAGAATTTTCATGACCAGCTCGGACCCTTTCTGGGCAAATTGCTCTCAACAAACTGCAGCCCTGCTTTTCTCCTCCTTTCCTCCCGATCTGCCAATATTGTTCTCAGCTGCTGGAGGCCAGCTAGAAAAAGAGGAAAATTCCGTTTTGTGGAACTCATCTCATACTGGATCACAGATTTCTTTTTTTTTTTTTTTGAAAAATATTTTATTGGTTTTATAATTTTAACAAAGGGTACTTAAAACACACCGTGGTGATTGGGTAAACAAAGATTCCAAAATAAAAGCACACATAAACAGCTCAATACATTCACTTTCATCTCTCTATTTCCCTCAAAAAACATAATAAATTTAATGTATTCCATTTCTATCATAAATTTCTATTACTACTAAACCTGTTTTAAAACTTTGTCAATTTCAATTTACCATAGTCAAATATTATTTGTATCAACAGATTAACATTTCAAATGTCTCTTCCATGTATATTCAAACTCTTACTCTCTTTCAACCCTCTTTTTATCATCAATCTTAATTATTTCTTCTTCCACTGATAAATGACTTATAATTATATAGCCACATATATATAAATCTCTCTCTATATATTTTTCCCTTAATAAGGCCCATTTTTATTGATTATGGTGGTCTTTGAGTTAATTCATTTCAATTCATTACACAAAGTCCAAATTCCATCCAATTAATTATCATAACTTATCAAATCATATTACTATACACAAAAGTCTCTTAATTGGTTAAGTTTCACTCTAAATTTAAATTTCATATTTCCATATCAGACAAGTTTCGATAAAACAATGAAAAATCATCAAACTAGATTGAACACACATATATATAATTGTCGTTTTCATACTTCTAAGTCTAAATCATTATCCTTAAGACAATATATATGTATATTTTCTCCTTAATATAATTCATGAAACCCATTTTTATTGGTTATGATGATCTTTGATTTAATTCATTTCAATTCATTATGCAAACTCCAAAATCCATCCAATTAATTATCATACCTTATCAAATCATATTACTATACACAAAAATCTCTTAGTTAATTAAGCTTCACTCCAAATTTAACTTTCATAGTTCCATATCAAACAAATTTCCATAAAACAATGAAAAATCATCAAACTGAATTAAACACACATTATCATTATCCTTAAAACACTCCAAAAAAACAGTACTGCCTTTTAATCCATTAAACAATTTAAAATTTCTTTTTCAGTCTAATTCTGGGTTTTCTTCTGTACCAAACAGGCTTCCATAGTAACGCTTCCTTTTCAACCAGTGGATCCATTTTTATCAGTTGTAGGATTCTTTGAGAGAATATAGATCTTTCCCTCTGCAAAAGAAACCTTTCTGTCTTCTTCTTACAGCATTGTTGCTTTACAGTTTGAAATCTTAGTCTTTGCTTCTTCTGATTCTCTAAGTTGCAGATGAAAGGGTTGTCAAGCGAGATAAATTCCTCTTCTATCTCTATAGATTCCTCTTCTGGTATATTTGGATTTATACCATAGTCAGATGTAGCCTGGGCATCAGTTTGCACAGATATAGTAGACTCTCTAAATCTTGATTCTAAAGTACAGTTTTTTATTGTGGCACATATGTCAAGAGTGGCCTCATAAATCTTTTCCAGTATGAGTGCATAATTCAGTTGTAGCTGAGTCTCCATTTTAGATGATAATACTTAAAATCAAGTCTCTTTTGTGAAGGCTATATTTAACGTAAACAACATCCACCTCCACAGCTTCCATAGCTGCACAGCTTATCTTTCCAAGAATATTTGAAGTTCAGTGTTCCATCTTTAAGAAAATAGTCTGAACTTACAGTCTCAAACTTTTGCCACTAGATGTCCTCAATGAGTTAAGGTTAAAAAAAAGAAAAAAAACAATCCGTTCCTTTTTTTTCTGTCCTTTAAAATGTAATATATACGAAGAAGAAAAAAATACAATTCTTACCAAGAGAGAGGAAAGAGAAAAAAAAAACCTTTTCCAACTTTTTCCCTTTTTTGTATCCAAAAAAGATAAATATAGAAATAAAGTATAGTCTATTTCAATATTTTAAAAACGCCTTCTTCCCCTCCCCCCCCAAAAGCAGAAGCCGCCTTTCCAAGCCAGGGAAATAATTCCAAAGGCTCTTGCAGGTATTAAAATAAACAAACGATAGAAAGGAAAGTTGCAGAGTTCTCACCCGGGATCACCACGGGGGTATTCACAGCTTAGATGTTGTCTGACTTATGGTCTGAAGCGGCTAGGCGATCGGCCATTTTACTGGCCGATCTTCTTCTCCGTCGGCCCTTTGAAGTTTCGTCCAGACAGCTGGAGGAGCTGCTGCTCCTCCGCTATCGGATCACAGCCTCCTCGTCGGAAGTCGCACCTTCCAGGGCGACTTTGGACCCGTATAAGGGTCCACCGACGGAGGGAAATCTAGTCTGCGAGGAGAGAAGTCTCCCCGCCCGACTAGCAATGCCGCGAACCGGAACTGGAAGTCTGGATGACAGATTTCTGTCAGAATTTTTTCCTCTAGTATAAAAATTCTCTTGCTTTGAACGTGGAGTGTGGCTGTATTCATATATGACGTTTCTGTATGTGCTACTGAATTCCACCCACTGCGTTCTTTTGTAGGTTGGATATGAAAATGCTGGCACAGTGGAGTTCTTGTTGGACAGACATGGGAAACATTACTTCATTGAGGTCAATTCCCGGCTTCAAGTTGAGCACACGGTGACAGAAGAGATCACAGAGTAAGTGGCTCTCTCTCTCCCCTGAGGTTTTGTTGTTAGCTGGTGTTTAAGATTCTGAGGTGCTTCCTGGTGATCTGGAGTGGCCTGGCTGCTCCTCCAGAGGACTCAAAGGAGTCAGGCCCAGCCATAGGAGGTGAATACAATAATTGCAGATTGTGGGCAGCAAGAGGAGTGCAGGACAACCTCCCTTACTCCAGGGAGTGAGCTCATTAAGAAAACAAATTGGGGGGGGGTGTCAAGAAGAGTTTCCAGGGAATTGAACGGGAAGAGGAGAGACCAGAAAAATGATGATTCTGAAGGATGGTCAGCTGGACTCTGCGGGGAACCAAAATTGTCTCCTAAATCAGGGTTCTCCAAACTTGGCAACTTTAAGGTGAACTTCAACTCCCAGAATTTCTCAGCCAGCATGGGATTCATAGAGTTGCCAGGTTTGGAGACCCCTGTCCTAAATGACTTCAGATGTGCCTAAAGGCAAAGGCTTCCCCTGTCCGGTCGTGTCTGACTCTCGGGGCCAGTGCTTATCTCCGTGGCTTAGCTGAGAGAACCAACATTTCCTGAAGACACTTCTGCGGTTATGTGGCCAGCAGGGCTACAGAGAACACTCTTAATTGACCCCAACAAAGTTTTCCCCTAAGTCAAGAGGAAATGCTTAGCTATCAGGAGCGCCTGAGAAAGGAACAAGAAGAAAACATTTTTCTCCTGCTGGTACTTTAAGAAGGAAAAGTGAAGATGACAACGGATAAGCATTTGCAGACATGCCCTGCAGTGCTTACGGCATCTTCTCACCTGAGAACAAGAAGAACTGCTGGGGAGGAGGAGACCAGGATGGTGCCTCCCAAGTGGCAACGGGGCATTATAAGAAGGCAGGGAGGAAGGAAGGCTGTTCAGGAGGAAATGAAAGGGACACGGGTTGACCGGAGCTCCAGGCTTGGGTAGCATGTTGGCTTCTAAAAGAAAAGACTGTGAAGATGCCGAACAACTTTCACCAAATCACCACCGGTGGTATTAGAAGGAAGCTCAACATCTTCTTGTGGGAGACTCTTTTATTTTCATAGAAGAGGACCGGAGAGGCAAAGAAGTCTGCGGATCAAGGCTGGCTTTGCAAGTGGCACTCAGAGCAGAGATTTGGGGGTCACGTTTTGAGTAAGCTGGATGATGGCCTGCTAGCCCGAGATAGGCTCCCCCTTGCAGAGTTTGGAGCAGGAGGGCATTAGGTAGAGTCCTGAGGGAGTTTGAAGAGTGAACCCTGAAGCAAGGACTTCTGTGCTGTAGAAATTGGGGTGTTGCTGAAATGGGGCCTCTTAAGCCACTCAAAGGCAAATCAAAGCTCTTAGCTTTTCTTCCTAGTGGCTGTGTGTTGTGCTTAACTGGGTTTCTTTGGGTGGATTCTGGTCAGGGCTGTCTGGCAAAGTCCATGAGCTTTGCCACCGTGTTAATGCACAGAATGTGGAAATAAACGAAATGAGCTCTCTGGGCCAAGTCTCTCCACCTCTCCCGACCTTGCACTGCTTCTGAGTTGTTCTGTGTGCTTATGGTGTCCAGAAGAATAAATATGGCTTCAGGTAAAAATGGAGGCCTGGTGAGATGATTGCCAGGATCGGAACTGAGCAGCTGAAGGACAGACACCGTTGTTCAAAAGGAAGAGAAGCAGAGCAGGGGAGAAGGCCGCTCCTCATGCAGTGAAAGTCTCCATCCCAAAATACAAATGAATGTGAGTGGCAAAGCAATAGGACTAAAATAAGGACTAAAATAAGTGCACAGCTGTTGGTGTTCCGGCCAGTTCTTCCTAACTGCAGACCTTTCAGTGACGCATGGAGACATTGGGGTAGGAGGCAAATTTCATCACTTGCTGGTCATTCTTTTCTTCAGAGGATTGACGGGAGACACAATAGCATCATCAGGAGACTAAAACCGATGCAGTTTAACACCCACCACGGACTTCAGTTTTTAATACAGCAGGGATAGCTGATGCAAAGGAGCTCAGAGCAGGGGCTCCATCCCCTCTGGGACCCTAATGGGAGGGAGGGGGTGCTATAGGTGAATCAGGCAGCGCCAAGGTTGGTTCTTTGCACTGCAACTGGCAAGCACTTTGCAGAATCCCATCTGGGTCACCCACCAAGACCAGAGGTTTAGTCTTCCGAGCTTTTGGACTCATGCTGGACCCATCCTCGGGGAACTTCTCTCTGGCAATTTGTCTGCAGTCAAGATTTTCATCTAGCTGAGTCACATTTGAGACGCTCCTGCCAAATGTAGCTACAAAGATGATGCTAAAGCATTTGTGAAGGGAAAGTACAGATCCTGTTTCCCCTGGCTGGTTCATCCCTTTGTTTGCCTGCTTTTCCCCCGCCTTTATTATTTTTACAAATACATCAAGGCGGCAAACATATCCAATACACCTTTCTCCTCCTATTTTCCCCGACAACAACCCTGTGGGGGGGGGGTTGGGCTGAGAGAGAGGGACTGGCCCAAGGTCACCCAGCTGCTTTCATGGCTAGGTCAGGACTTGAACTCACAGTCTCCCGCTTTCTCTGGCCTGTTGCCTTAACAAGTAGGCCAAGCTGACTCCCTTTTTTTTTTTGAAAAATATTTTATTGGTTTTATGATTTTAAGAATAGGTGCTTAAAACACACCGTGGTGATTGGGTAAACAAAAATTCCAGAATAAAAACATACATAAACAGCTCAACTTAATACATTCACTTACATCTTTCTATTTCCCTCACCCACACAAAACAAAAAACAAAAACATATAAATTTAATATATTCCATTTCTGTCATAAATTTCTGTTAAACCTATTTTAAGACTTTGTCAATTTCATTCCAAACTCTTCCCGATACATATATCATGATATTTATGAGATGTTACCATACATTCTTTTACATTCATATATACAATACTTTTAATGAAATGAGATAAATACGTACACATAACTTTGGTGTTGCTCGCCCATTTCCCCTTTCACCGCATCCACACTCTTTCTTCTCTACCTTCTTTCTCCCTTTCTTCTCTTCCCTACTTCCCTCCTCCCCTTCACCCCTCTCCTTCTCTTTCTCTCCTCTTCTCCTCCAACCTTCCTACTTCCTTCTCCCCTCCTTCACTCTTTCCTCTCTCCTCTCCTTCCCTCTCATTCCTCTTCAGATGCAGTTCAGGGGTAATGTCCGAGCAACTCCTCTCTCCAAATTTCCCTATCTGTATTATACATTAATACTTCTATTTTAATCTTCTTGGTAAATATTTCTTTTTTTTTTTAAATAAAAAAATAAAAACATTTTTTTACTGATTTTTCCCATCTTTCCCCAAAAGCTTAGGACACAACGTGGTGATCAGGATGTCCAATCATTCAAAGACAAAGTCATATAAATATAGCTCAATAAGTATATAATTGTGATTTCAGGTATCCTTAATAGAAAATCGTTCATTGAGACAGATTTTTTTCCCCTTATCACAAATAGCTCTTCCTCTCTCTCTATTACAACATAGTTATCATATTTAAAATAATAATATAGGTCCAACAAATACAGTTCTATTTTTAAGAATATATTCTATTATTTCATCAATCTACATCTATTAAAAAAAATCTTTTTAAGGCCTTGATAAAGTTTATATCTTCAAATACTTGTCAACTATAATATCAAGAAATTCTCATCTTTCATTCCTAATTAAATCAGACATATTCTCTTTCTCTATTACAACATAATTATCAAATTTAAAATTACTGTATAAGTAAAAAAAATAAAAATTAAAAAATTAAAAAAATACATTTCCATTTCCCCCTTTTTTACTAGATATATTCAATCATTTCGTCAATCTACTTCTATAAGGTCTTTTTGTCCTCTAGAAAGATTTACTCCCTCAAATAATTATCAACCATGGTAACAATAAATTTACATCCTTCATTCGTCATTAAATCAGACACAATTTCTAAAGCCTTTTTAACCCGTCAAATAACATTTTATGTCACATTTAAACCTGACTCTAGCTTTTTTTCTATGCCAATTTGGTTCCCATAGTAAGGCTTTTCAGTTATCAAACCTCAAGATTTGATTACGAGGATTCCTAACAGATTCAAACTGAACAAATTTTCTTTCCCTTTCCTCTTTATTGTAATTTCTGAAAAGTTGTATCTGGGTATCAATCTTTGTTATTTTTAGTAGTTGAGTTGAGTCAATTACAGTTATTTCTTGGTCATCAAAATTGTCCATCAATTGTAGGTAACACGTAGCATTAGTTGATTCAGTGGTTTCCACATTTTCTCTCAATGCAGATTCACAATTAGGTTGTAAGAATAGTGTCTGTCTCTTTAAGTTGTAAGTAGGTCTGTTCAGGATTATTCTGTTCATCTTCTATTATTCCTTGTTCCATAACTTGATTCATTATTAAAGGATCAATGTAAGATTCCAAGGTGGCATCTTTGGATTTTCTCCAAGATTTCCAATAAGTTTTAAAATCTTCTCTAACTTCTAATATTTTTTCCAGTATTAAATCATAGTCAAGATGTGAATAACTTTCAGCCATTTTGGTGGTAGCTTTGCCTATTCCTTTATTAGAAACTACTTGAGAAAGATCCACAAATATCCGCCTCCAAAAATATAATAGCCACCAAGCTGGCTCCCTTTTGACCCAGTTCCCACAAACAGCCTGGGTCAGCGGAAGGGAGAGAACCAGAGGAAAGACTCCAAGCTTTCCTCCTTGCTTCTCTCTGCAGGAGCCAACCGAATGAGGCTGCGGGTTCCACACCACAGGCCTGCAATCTGGCTTCAGCCTCCTCAAGAATGCTGGGCCCAGATACAGTAGGGTAGGGCAAAGGCCGTTGGGGGCCGGTCCACCTGCAGAACCCAGGGGAAGTTTTCCCTGTCTTGAATGTCTGCAGGAGAATATTTAATGCAGTGTTTCCCTTGTGACTGGTATTTTACTTTTCACTTAAATGAACTGCATTATTAGATGCTATTGTATTTGTACTTAATGGAACACTGAAGATTCTCTGGATGGTACACAAGTATTATATGCAAAATAATACTATAGGCCACCCAACCAAGCAGACAAAATAGATGAACATTTTGCTAGTCAGCTAACTAAGGTATGTAGGAAGCACATCACAATAGTAATGGGGGACTTTAACTACCCTGACATCAACTGGGAGACAAACTCTGCACCACGTGGAAGATCAAACAGATTCCTGACAAACCAGGCGCTCCAGGGCGGCCATGTAGGCACACAGGGTGAGGCAGCAGCGGCGCAGGTCCAGCACCAGCTAAGCCACCAGCTAGCCCGGCCCAAGGAAGGTCAGCCACCCGCCGCGCGCCACGCATGCCATCTTCGCACCCAGTGCCCGCCGCAGCCTCGCCAGCACCACCTCCGCCGCCATCTTTCCCGTGCAGCCCCGCTTGTCAAGAGGGCCCCACAGCTCTCACAGAAGCCGCCGCAATGCACACCGATGGCGCACGAGGTGAGCACGAGGCAGGTGAGCACATGTTTTCCGTGCTTCAGTGCCAGGCTCTCCATGCTGCAGCGCAACCCTGGAGAGCCTGGCTGACACGGCTGAGCACGAGGCAGGAGTGCACATGGACTCCGCTTTTTCGGCAGGGCAGAATTAAGTGCTGCTCCCCACCTCCCACTCCTGGTCCTCTTTTACTTACAAGTAGGAGATGGCGTAGTTGCTCAGCAGGGAGAGGTGAAAAGTTCCTGCAAACTTGCCTCTGCTGCAAACAACTTGCATGTGCAACGTTTGCGGGCTGGGTCTTTTGGCGCGCTCAGCAGTGCAGAGACAGCCGTTAACGACCAGGTCTGGACAATTCATATTGGCTTTCGAAAGCCAATAGAATAGAGTCTATTGAATAGACTCTTAATCTATTGAATAGATTAAGAGTCTATTCAATAGAATCTGTTCTATTGGCTTTCGAAAGCCAATAGAATAGAGGGTATAGCACAGCTCATGGAAAAGTTGAAAAAAAATCCATCAAAAAAAGGTGCCGGAATGCAGTTTTGAGCATTCTATGAGAAAAAAAGCCCTGGTCTTAGGTGATCCCTGTGAAACAGTCGTTTGACCCCCAAAGGGGTCGCGACCCACAGGTTGAGAACCGCTGTGCTAAATGGTTAAATTGGGGTTCTTTTCTCTTAGCTTTTCTTCCTAGCAGCTCTGTGTTGTGCTTAACGGGGTTTCTTTGGGTGGATTCTGGCCAGGGCTGTCTGGCAAAGGAGGGCAGTGCCAGTCTCAGTTTCTGGGAAGTGGCCATTTGAGAAAGGGGCTTCTCTTGTGATGAGGGACCCCTTATCCTTAGAGCAGGGGTGTCAATCTGCCAGCCCAGACGCATCACAAGGAAACCACACCCAACCCATTGATGGCAATGGGGAAAAAAATTCGGATATGTCATGCGACGTCATGTGACGTTGCAAGTTTGACATGTCTGCCTTAGAGGGACCCAAAGCCCAAGAAGCAGCCAGGGCTTTTACAGCCCCACAAAAATATGAAGCCATTTTTAAAAAATCAATCTGCTTTTATATGTGAAACCAGGAGGAAGATCTGTTACATCAACCTTTAGTTAGAAATAGCTGTGCACAGTGCCTCTCTGTGAAGGCAAGGCCCCCTTTGTCTGTGGGGCAGGTGGGGGGGGAGTATGGTTGTTTCCAGGCTGAGGCCACTTGGAGAAGGTGCGTTGGGGGACTGAGCAGAGAAGGGTGCCCAGGACCTTTGCCCAGCTTCCCGCTGACATAGCCTGGGGGTGATTTGCAAGATGCTAATTCTGCCCCTCTGGGATCAGCCCTTCCAGACCAGATCTCCTAATCTGCAGAAGAGGGGAGGTCAAAGGATTGTCCTATACATCAAAGAGTCAGGCAGATGATGGAGCAAGAACCCCTGGGTGGACAGTGGAGGTCTTGGGTGAAGAATGTTCTGGTGGTCATCTCCTTCTAGAAGTAGTGGATCTCTCAGGAATGAATGGGTTTGATAGGCCATTGAATCCTTCCGCTTCACCTGCCAGGAAGGAAAAGGGAGTCTGTGCTCTGCAGAAATGATCTCTTCTCTGTACAAAACCAGAAGCTAGGATCCATCTGCACAAAGATCAGAGTCTGAATGGTGCCAGCCAGGAGACTGCTTGTTTTAAAAGCTCAAGCAGCCTCGGTCCCCAGCCTTCTACCAGAATTCTCCCAGCTCATTTGTGTGTGCCTGTTTATTTATTTATTTTCTTCTAGAAGAAGTTTCCTCCCTGATGTTGATCCAGCCATCCACCCACCAGTCACAAGACATCTCCCTCTTTATATACATTGAAGGAGGGACATATAGCTAAAATAGATTACCAGCAAATAGCCCAAATCTGCAAGGATGAAGTTAGGAAAGCTAAGCCTCAGAATGAACTAAGACTTGAAACAAATGCCAAAAATAATTTTAAATATTTTCTTTCAGAAACAAGAAAAAAATCAAGGAAACAATTGGTCCACAAGTGGGGAAGATGGGTAGCAGGTAGAAAGTGGAATGGCTTAATTCATTCTTTGTATCTGTCTTCACACAAAAGGAAAAGGTAGCCCAACCTATCAAAAGCAGCACCGTGGGAGACAAAATAGGAATACAAGTCAAAATAGGCAAGAGGGACCAGAAGGATTACATCCCAGGGTTCCAAAGGAGTTGGCAGACGTGAAGTTGAAACCACTGAACAAAATCTTTCAAAATTCCTGGAACATACCAGAGGACTGGAAAAGAGTTGATGTAGTTCCAATCTAGAAATAGGGAAACAATTGGATCCAGGAAATTTACAGATCAGTCAGCCTGACATCAATACCTGGGAAGATCCTAGAAAAGATAATCAAGCAGCGCATTTGTGAAATGAACAAGACAATTATTAGAAACCAGCATGGGTTCATCAAAACCAGAACACATCAGACAAACCTTATTGCTTTCTTTGACAAAGTGGCTAAATTAGTAGATAAGGAAAATGGCAAGTGCCGTGCTGCGCCATTTTGGCTCATTCCCTCCCCCGCTACATTTGGCTAGGCTCGGCAAGGTTGCGTGCCACCTGCCAGGTGCCAATGTACCACCAGTGGTACATGTACCACCAATTGAAATGCCCTGCTCCAAAGCCCCCGAGGACAGGGCAGGAAGTAACAGGTGGGAGATCAGTAAAGAGAGATCCAACCTAGAACTAAGGAGAAATTTCCTGACAGTGAGAACAATTAACCAGTGGAACGACTTTCCTCCATCACTGTGGGTGCTCCATCACTGGAGGTTTTCAAGAATAGACTGGACAGCCATTTGTCTGCAATGGTATAGGATCTCCTGCTTGAGTAGTGGGTTGGAATAGAAGACCTCTAGGGTCCCTTCCAACCCTATTATCTGTGTTTGATGGTCATCTTCAGATGCATAGTTTTGCCTCACTGGGGAAGGCTAAAGTTCTCCTAAGCCAGGCTTGTTGAGCTCCCTGTGCTGTGCCCATAGCTCTTTGCTTCTGACATAGTGTCCTGTGTTCTCCAGCCTCTGACATAGTGTCCTGTGTTCTCCAGCCAGCCATCTGGGTCTGGCACCACTGTGGCTCTCTCTACAGCCATAGCTTGATCTCAGCTGCTCTCTCCTATGCTTTGCAGTGTGGATCTTGTCCATGCCCAAATCCACATCGCCGAGGGGAAGAGTCTGCCAGAGCTGGGCCTGAAGCAAGAGAATGTCAGCCTCAACGGCTGCGCCATCCAGTGCCGCGTGACGACTGAGGATCCTGCTCATGGGTTCCAGCCCGACACAGGCCGGATTGAGGTAGGGGGCTGCAGTATGGCTCTCCTGGAGTTTTGTTTCTCCAAAGTCTGTGGTTTGGAGAAGATAACAGGGTGGACAGAAGGGCCCCAGGCATCGTAAAGAGGTCTCCATAACTCGTTCAAATAAGTATTTCTGCCTTTCATTTGATTGAGCTGCAATTTTAACATTTAACAAAAATGCAGACTTGAATCTGGTCAAGCATAAAATCTATCCTCATACAAGGATAGGAAGAATAATATAGATGTGCTCAAGATGGTACACGCTGTAACCTTTCCGATATCATTAGCAAATCAAAGATCGGCATAAAGTAGCAGCCAAAGTCCCAGTGTGGTTGCCCTGCCCTAGAGAATGCCCACTCCTGCCCAGGTTCCAGGGCTTCCTCTGCAACGACGGACTCTACCAGTCTGGCTCAGCCCAGAGTGCCTGGGCAGCTACCACCCGTCCTGTCTGCCAGCTTTTAAACTGCAGCATCGGAAGAGTGTGTGACTGCTCTACTAGGGTTTTATTTTTGAGATGTTCCCAAACCCCCACCACCACCACTTCCTTTTACTGCAGACTATCAGAAAATTCTAAATAAAATTAATTTCTTCCTGCACAGCTTGAAGGAAGGAATGAAAGACTGAGGGATTCACATTTGTATAGAGCAGTAAAAACATTAGATTTACAGAACACAGAAAAATAAATCAAGCATCTTCCTAAGTTGCTGACCAAATTTGTACCTGCACAATTTTCTGAAGCAAATATTTTGTTTATGTGCTCTCTCCTTCAAATTTCTGGAATATATACATTTTAATCAGACTATTTGAGGGAATGGCAAACTTCCTCCTTTCTCAGCCTCTGTCCACAGCTGTCTCTCCAGCCATCTCCTCCTTGTGTTTTAAAAGATTGCTGTGGGCTTCTGTATCTCGGGCAGACCCTCTGATTGGAGAGGGGTGCCATTAAACAGGGTCCTGGATGGCATGCAAGCAACTCTTGGCGGTTGTGGGCAGGGTGTTTCCGCCCTCCCAAGAGTTGCTCTGGTGCTCCTCCCAATTGTGTTCGGTCATTTCTGTATTTCTAGCTTTTTGCGACCTCTTGGCCCAGCAGGATCACACGGGGAGGGCTTGTGATGGCCGCTTTGGGTGCTCCTCTGCCAAGAGTCGCCAGGGCCTCATCTCTGCCCCCTGCAAGCACAGCAGCCTGGCCTCATCTCTGCCCCCTGCAAGCACAGCAGCCTCTTCTCTGAAGCCTGTGCGGCCTTGCAGAGAGAATGGCAGCCCGCAGCCCGCAGCCCCGCCCCATAGATTGTGGGGCTGAGGGCTTCTTGTCCTCCTTCCCCTCCAGCCCAGCATCCTCTCTTGCTTTCCTGAAGGTGCAGCGGGGGGGGGGGGATGTCGGGCCCTGCCGGCACTGGGGGACGAGTCCCGGCACTGCTGTCTCTGGCTTCGCTGCCTGCCTCTCACCAACCATCAGCTGCTGGCTGCTCTTTTGCTGGGAGGCCTATTTATTCAAGCCACTTACTGCCCCAGAGCTCAGCTCTGTCTGCCCTGGCTGCTTTGCTAGCAGAGCTGCTAGGAAACTCCCTGAAAGCAGCAGGCCCCATGTCATGGGGGTTTCTAGTGCTTTGCAGGTCATCTGTCTCAGCTGCCCCCATCTTGTGTGACTTCTGGCCTCTGGGCAGCTGACTCCCCCGGCACCGTGGTGACTTTCTATGGGGCAGACAGAGGCACAGTCAGGTCAATCTCTTCTGCTGCCTGATCCGAAGGCTCCAACCGATCCCAACTGGGCTTCTCTGTCTTTGCCCTTCCGCTTGAGAGGAGGGTGGTACCCTCAGAGCTGTTGGCTTCACTGGGCCAGCAGGGCAGGAGGCCCAAGGCTTCTCCCACTTCCTGGGGGCTCAAGAGTCTGCCAGACCAGGCCCTTGTCTTTCTGACCCTCATCTCTGGCCTGCTCCTTCTCTGTAAGCCTCAGGATGCCAGGCTTGCCCCCCCCTTTGTCCCACAAAGCTTTTCCTCCTTTCCTCCCTCCCTCCCTCCCTCCCTCCCTCTCTCTTTTTCTCTCGTTCTCAGGAAGAGGAGCTTGACTGCAAACAAGATCTCCTGAAGGTTATTAATGGTCACGTCTGCCACCCCCAGAATAATTTGTGTTCTCTTCCTTTCTTCCTGCTTGCAAAACATCTCTGTCCCTCCAACAGCCATTTGGTGCACACAAAGCCTGATGAACTGGTTTATAATCCTGAAGAGCTCGTGGGATCATATTTTTATGTAATTTTATCTTTGGGCAGAGCATGTTTCCCCCTCCATTTCTTAGTACTGAAGTTAGTGGAAAGGCAGCCTGGAGAGCCCGTGGCTGAATCCCTGGTGGCGGAGGAGATCCTGAGCTCTCTGGGCCTTCCCTGACTTGCTACAAACAGCTCTGGAAGCTCAGGGGTTTGCCACTGCTCCCTCCCCAAACAGAAGTTGTCCTGGGAAGAGCCTGGAGGGCCAAGACCCTCCTGCTCCCCTCTTGTGCAGGGCCCCCACTTGAGCTTTCATTGTCTTGATGGGCAGATACAGTTCCAGGTGGCTTCCTCCCTCCCTCCCTGCCAAGCCTTCCCTCCTTCGCCAGTCTCTCCAGCTCACTGAGCAATCTGCAATTAAAGATAAATTTAGGAGAAAAAAAAGCCATTTCTCTTTTCTGTCTTCTTCAGGTATGAACTCAAAGGGATGAGAGCCTGAGGAAGTGAAGTGGGGGGGAGAAGGAAAGGGAGCTTAGGGTACTTTTTGGCTTTCATTATCACTGATCTTTGGGGAGGAGGATGTCTGCTTGTTTCTTCCGGCAGTGGCACCATCTGCGGACGGTTCTTCCAGCCAAGAGGCCGCCTCCTTCGCCTTCAGCCTGAACCCCCTTTCCTTGGCTTTCTGCCCACCAGCCCTGCGTTCAGCTTCAGAGGGGACATCCGTGGCAGCCTTGGAGGGCTTGTGGACGGCTTTCATCTCCCCTCCCTGCCCCCTCCCCATCTTCTGCCTTGCAAGCTGGTTTGGCGCGCTCATCCTCCTGGCAGGTGTCCCCTGCAGGCTCTCCCTTGGTCAGGATTGGACACAGGAGGTGAAGAGGGCTCGAGCCAGTGCACTTTGCTGAGGGTCTACTGAGGGTCTGGTGAATAGAGATTTTGCCCTCCCCCCCCCCGCCATGCACCCATTGTGTGCAGAAACATGGGCTGAAGGCAGAGAGCCCACCTTTTGTCTCTGCCCAGGGTGAGGCGCAACCTGTAGCAACATCTCCTCTGGGCCCTGCTGTTCCTACTTGCCCAGAAAGATATCAGGGGAAGCTTTGTCTCCTGAGATCCAGGTGCATGGCATGTCCATTTCCTGGTCTGTCAGACCTGCTGTGTTGACCAAAACCCCTTTCTCCATCACTGAATGCCTCTTCCGCCTTCTCTTTGGCACCTTGGGCTTCCTTGGCACTATTGAGTGAATTGCTGCCTCTCTTTGCTGCTTTTACAAGTTCTTCCAAGAGATCTTAGGAAGCAGCGCAGTGCATCCGCAAACAAGCGATGGGTTGCTTTTTGGTTCCGTGGGACAGCCAAAGCTTGGGCTGGTTTATGAGGAATTGGTGTGGGGTTAGCTGTCCTCCTGCCCCTAAGTCTGCCCCATCTTTCAATTTAGGACATTCAAATTGATGTCTTAATTTAATTTATATTAGACTTATTAAATGCGATTGTTATTTATCTATGTTGTAAGCCGCTCTGGGTCCCCTGGAGAAGAGCGGCTTATAAGTCTAATAAATAAATAAATAAATAAATAAATAAATAAATAAATAAATAATTTAACCTTGCTTTCTTTCTCTCCCCCTTCCCACTTGAACAGTTACATTTTGGTTGCTGAAACGGAATGTGACTTTGTTTTCAATAAATACAGATGTGAAGAAATTCCTCTTCAAGAACCACTAGTCCAGTAGTCATTTTTTTCCTGAATGCATAATTAATCATTAACAGCAGCTAATTAGCAGCTTGAAAAGGAGTTAAATTAGCTGCACTGGCTCTTGGAGACAGTAAAGAAGCCACTGCAAATCTGATTTAATTAAATCAGCATACCCTCTACAGCTCCTTGAGAGGAGACTCAGTCACATTAGATAACCATCCAATTTTTATCTGGGCTCCTTCTTTGTGGAGTGATGGTCCCTTGAAGGAAGAACAGTTGCCTTGGGGCTGAGGGATGCATCGATAGTGGGGAACCAGCAGCTGAGGTGAGCCCTGGTGGTCCTCAGCGTGTGTCTGAAAAAGTATGGGTGTGCAGGAGAACCAAATAAAATGGGGACAGGTGGCTAGGTCAGGTCTAGGCTCCAGATATGCTGCTCTCCATCCCTCTTTGCTTTTGCCATTTTTTCCTGGGCTGTATCTACAAATTAAGATGAAGCCAGAAACTAGGACTTTGTCCCAGGCCAACATTACTTTCATCATTATATTGTTAGCCTTGTCTTGGATGAATTGGCTGGATTCACACAACACATCAGACAAACCAAATTAATGCTTAGCGCAATGTCAAAGCCCAGTCCTATTTTCTCTTTGCCATGGGCCATCCTCTCTCAGCCACAGCCTCTTTCTGCCTGATGCTTTGTTCTGCTTCTCCTGGAGAATATTATGAGAAAAGAATACAGAAATGGCTGGAGAGAGGAGAAGAAAGAAGCCGGAAGTTGTTAGATGGGGGAGGGAATAGCTAGGCAAAAAAGTTTAACCCCCCCCTCTGCTTTCTGAAGAGGGATGCTCTGGAGCAGATGGGTCATCTTCCATCATTAACTGCCCTCTGGGTGTCTTCAGCTTCTCAGGGTTCCTCCCCATTCTTCTTCCACAAAAAAGGGGGAAGGTCCACTGTCCACATGGCCCCTCAATCCGTTTGCACCCTGCATGAGCAGACCCAAATGCCAAGCACAATTTTGTCAGGCATGGCGAGGGGGAGAAAAACCGCCTTATGTTATGTTGAGGACTTTGTCATTTTCTCCCAGTTCTCCTTCTGACCCCAAGCGCTGGAGAGATAGAATTGGATCCAGGCCTGGTTCCTTTCAAGGTCAGAAAATTGATTCCAGAAGAACTCCTGGAGCTCCACTTTATTACTGTCACATATAATAACACCCTGAAAGTTTGAAAGAGAATCAAGGCAGGTTTTTCTTGAATTTCTCATTCTCTCTTTTTTTCCCGAGAGCTAAATTGAGTTAGGTTTACACAACTGTTCTTGCATTCCTCCTTCAAGGTTACTGCCATCTTCCTCCATAACTTTGCAGTTATGCCAGCTAGCCAGACCAGTACCGCTTTTGTTTCACCTTTCTCTTCTTTATGTTATTGTGTGCTTCTTCACTGCCAAAACTCTAGTGAAAACTTCTGCAGAATCTGAAGACTTTCACAGTTTTCTTTTTTTTCCCCCGAATCCAAGGTACTTTATTCTTTTTTTTTGTAATTTTTTTTATTATTAGATATACATTTGTACATGTAAACAAAGAAAAAAAATCAAGTTAAATGCCATTCAACTTAATACAATCATTTTAAATTTGTAAGCCTTCTTCACTCTTGTCACCTTGATTGATGTCATTAACACATCACGGCTTTGGGTTTCTTTCACCCCTTAACAAAGCGGCTTTGCTGATTATATGCCTTGTGATGCTGCTGCCCAGCCTCTTCCTGAAATGAAGCAATGTTTGGGACCAGTTTGCAGCTAGCAGTTAAAGCTGGACCTCTCTTTAGTGCCTTGTCAGGAAGGAGAGTAAATCAGGCAGGAGGGAGGAGAGCAGGAAGAGACAGGTCCTGCAGGCCAAGGAACTGGGCTTGCTCTCGGCATGGCTTCTGCCGGTTGGGAAGGAACACAAGGGCCCTCTCTCCTGTCCTTGGGAGCCAGGGCTCCCAGCTTGGCATCCTGGTCAGAGGCGCAGGAGAGCAGCCGACCCAAACGCTTCGGACGCTGCGCTCAAGAAGAGGCTTCCCTGGTGGTTGCAGCATGCTCAGGGCAGTGGGAAGGAGAGGACCTGGCACCTGAAGCCATCAGGGCAGCCTTGGGGTCTGGGGAGGTCCAGATTCCTGAATTTTGCTTGCAGAGGGCAGAAGACCCGTTTCCTAGATTAAGCGCAGCAAGAGACTCTCCGCCCAGCTTGCTGAGCACTGTGGTGCCAGCTCTGAAATGCCAACTGACGGGCATGGTTTAAGGTGGGTCTCTGCAGCTAGAGACATCTTCCAGCACAGGTCCACTGCCAGATGCTGGTCCTGTCGGTGGAGAGGTCACCCCTCAGAACCCGGGGGGCTTCTGCCAAGTAGACATGCGTGCTCTGCTCTGCAACAGGCAGACACGCATAGGCACAGACTTGCTCCCACAATTTCACAAAGGATTTTCTTTTGTTGGCAAGAAAAGAAGTGGGGAGGGTGAGAGACGTGCTGTTGTGCTTCAGGGAGTTGTCATCCCTAATTTGGAGGGGAGGCTCTAACTGATCTCCTTCCTCCTCTCTGCAGCCTGCAGGATTTGTGCTCGAATGACCTTCCTACCTGTCCTCTGCCCCCAGCCTCTTAGAAACAGGAAATCTGAGCTAGTTAAAGATTTCATTCCTGTCTGTGGTAAGGCGGGAATTAAGGCTTTATGGCCGTAGTGCATCAATCAACCACCTTGATTTGGGAATTGTCTCATTTTTCAAGCTTGCAGAACATGTGCAATTATAAGCTAAGAAAATGGCTGGGCTCACAGAACACACTAGGCCACACCACGTGAGTGAAGATTAATATTAGCCAGGCTAAGCTTGATGTGAGAATGTGGTGCTAGGCTGGTTAAGCCTTTTGTCTGAACGCAGCCTGGAGTTCTTGCTGAATTACATTTATCTGTGCTGTGGGTAAAAGGGGGCAGGTGTTCTGGCTGCATGCTTTAAATGTGCACTTCTAATTCACCAGGCTCAGCTTAGTCCCGAGGCTAGCGGAAAGAAGCCACCATGAACCAAGCAGAATCTTGAGAGCCTCTCTGACCCTTCCTCTCAGTTAGGAAGAGAGAGTCGCACGTTTTCAGGGGATGAAGGGAAGGATTCCACTCTTGACTCCCCCCCCTCTCACATACATATGCACTTATGACTCACAGATGAAGGCAAATCTACGTGTCCCAAGATAATGTGGCAGGATCCCATCTGTGTCGGTCACCAGGACCAGAGGTTTGCCCTTCCGAGCTTTGTGGCTTTTGCTCATCTTCAGGGAAATTCTCCCTGGCAGAGTGTTGTACTTCGGAAGGCCAAAGCTCTGGGCCCAGGGACCGACCCAGACGGGATCCTGCAACATTTATGACTGTTCACCTCAGCCCTCTCTGGTTGAGTGAAATGTGCATTTCAGACATAGTTTACAAGCCCTGGAAGCCTGGATGTGGCCTCACTCCCTACAGGAGTGGAGAGTGAAAGAATACACGATAAATAGAATTAACCCACCAAGATGCTGGGGAGAGGAATTGGCTGGTCGGGCAGGGGACTCAGCTGATTTTGGGAGCCCAGGTGTTGCAGCCCTCTCCCATTATCCACTCAGCTCATTTTGGGGGCACAGCTCAGGAGCCATTGTCACTTTCCACCATAGGGCAATTTTAGCTCAGTTTTACTGTTATGTCATGGATGGACATTTTGCCTTCCAACCTCAGGTAGAAAAACAAAAGGCACAAATCTTGGTTGCAGGGGAGATGCTTGTCAAAGGAATCTGGATGCCCTGTTGCCCCCAAGTGAAACGTGAGCCAGCCGGGTGCTGTAATGGACCGTAGGGTGCATTACAAGGAGCAAAGGGAGCAGGTCCTGGGAAGGTCTCCCTCTTCTTCTCCTGGTCAGGCCTCAGATGGAGCCTGTTCCAGAAGGACAAAGACCCAATGGAAGGAGAGCCAAGGAAGGCTCCCGGAAGGGTGAAGGACTGGGGCATGTTTAGCCTCCCGATAGAGGAGTGGGAGGCACTTCTGACCACAAGAGCAGTGAGTCAGTGGAAGGGTCTGCTGCTGCCTGACGGTGGAATTCTCTTTGCTGGAATCTTCAAAGAGACGCTGATGGTGCAGCAATAAGCCGATCAGCTGCTCAAGCAAATCCTGCACTGAGCAAAAGGCTGGACTACATGGCCTCTAAAGTACCTGCCAGCTCTTTGATTTCATGCCTCCTCCTCCTCCTCCTTTGGTGGAGAATTCCTGTAGCAGGTGCAGAGAAAGAGGACTGGGAAGTAGTTTCTAAAGTCCATCGTATCTGACCTCTTGCTTTTTAAAATTGGGAGGTTACATGGCTCCTGATTTTTGATGTAAGCCAATTAGAGTCGCCATTCAGGGCTGGAAAACATCTTTAGCAGAAGCCCCTAGTTTGCTTTCCTAAATTGGTTTTGGATACTTTTCATTTCATTTAAATTGAAAGTCCTGTCTAATTGATTAAAGCCTAATTGTCTGCTTCACAACATTTAAATCAAAATG
Source organism: Bothrops alternatus (assembly GCA_034064705.1). NCBI lineage: Eukaryota > Metazoa > Chordata > Lepidosauria > Squamata > Viperidae > Bothrops > Bothrops alternatus. Next base: position 3,736,106 of record JARGCV010000988.1, read on the forward strand.
TTATTGTAGCACTGAAGGCTCAGAGCAGCCATCACAAGTAGCCTGAACAGTGAAGGAAGAGAAGCAGCATCTGCCAGGGATGCAGGCCAGCTGAACATGGCTCTGCACCCACTGAGGCCCTCCCTCCCTCCCCCCCCCAGGGACCCCCGGGTGAGGTCCTGCCCTGAGGACCAGAGACCTGGGCTCAGTAGTCCTCTCAGCTCCCCACACATCCTGCCTCCTCCAAGCCAACAGTGCCTTCTAGAAGAGTCCAAACCTTGGACATCTCTTCCACAAGCCCTTGGCCAGTCTCAGCCAGCGGCTGCTTCCTTGCATGGCATCATCCCACGCTCCCTCCTTTGGCACTGCCTTTCTCCTCAAGGAGTCCAAGTCAAAGTTGTCCAGGCAGCTGTTTCTGACTGTCTGGAGTGGGTCTCATGGATGCCATCCTTCCTAATGTCCCTTCCAAACACACCACATCTACAGCACCCTTAAGCAGCAAAGGGCCGATGCAGCTCAACGAAGTACACGGGAACAGCTGGCAAAGTACAAAAAAGCAGAAGGCAGACTTTTGTGTGTGCCGGTATGTGTGTGAAGACCCAGGGCTCTCTTAAAGCTCCACCCTGTGCCAAAGCTGGTTTCATTCATGGCATTGCAGGCAGCTGAGATGCCAGCCCCGGGCCAGGCAAAGCAACTCCAGAGGTTGAGACTGCTGAGATGCCCTCAGACGTTGGGAGGATTAGAGCCCCTGCTGTGCCTGACATTAACCACATCTGTGCCTGGCCATGGGTGTCAAGGGTCACACACATATGCACACACCCACAAGGCCAGATGTGTTTTTCCCCCTTGGCCACTGCTGATCATCCTTCTCTGAGGCTTATTCCAGGAAAAAGACCTTGCAGGTAGTGCCTCCAATGCTGGCGAGGGGGAGAGGTGGATGATGCCAGACCGCCCCCCCATCCCTTTAGAGGGTGAGCTGGCAGCCTTGTGTCCAGCACTGCTGCAGGGACTGACCTACAAGGCCAGCACCAGCCTCTGTGCTCTGGATGGCTGGGGCATCAAGCATGCCCTTTGACTACCACGGGGCATGGGGGTTGGCTACAGTTGTTTGCAAAGCGACTGGGAGGAAAGAGACCGATGTCCAAGAGGGGCTCTGTTGATTGTCCTCCTGGGCCACTGGGTGGCTGAAGGAATCAGCTTTGCCTTCTCTTAGCCTCCGGAAGCCAACCGGTCCTGAACCTGGCCCTACTGCTCAGCCAGGAGAAGGTTCATCACTGTCGTCATGGCTTGGAGCCGGGTGATCTAGGTCCAGTTAGCGCAGCGGTTCTCAACCTTTTTCAGGCTGCGACCCCGACCTACACCATGCATGCGCGGCGGGGCGGCCCGCTTCGTGCATGTGCGGCGCAGCAGCCCGCATCGCGCATGCGCGGTGCTACCCCGCGCATGCGCGGTGCTGCCCCCTGCGCCGGCCGAGGGGAAAAGGGGAAAAAATGGCGGACTGCGTTGTTTGGCGACTCCCGTGAAATGGTTGTTCGACCCCAAATGGGGTCGCGACCCACAGGTTAAGAACCGCTGAGTTAGCGAAAACTGCTCTGGCTTCACGGAAGCTCTGATTGCCAGGCTGCTCCCCGTCAGGTGTGGATTGGCTGTTCCCTGGCACTGTCCCCATTGTCAGTCTACCTGGGGAAGAAGCCGTAGGGCTACACGGGGCTTCTCCTTTGGGACCTGGACCCATACATTCAGACCTTTTCTGAAAAGCTGTTTTTAAATAATGGTCTTGATATAGAAAAAGAAAGGAAAACAGAAGCAGAATGCTAAAGAAAAAGAAAGAAAACATTAATAAAGTAAGGATGCTCATCTGGGGGACAGAATCATAGTTTAAGCCAAAGAGCATTTTCCTTCTGCTGCAGCCCCACAGACCAAGTTCAGGGGGAGGGGGAAGAGGGGCTCCAGACCCACCCACCCCGTCCGTGACAGTCACAATGCAGGAAGTCCAAGATGATTCCTGGGCAGGTCTTGACCTCTGGCCCCTCTCCTCCAGGTCTTCCGGAGTGGCGAGGGGATGGGCATCCGCCTGGACAGTGCCTCTGCCTTCCAGGGAGCCGTCATCTCCCCCCACTACGACTCACTCCTGGTGAAGGTCATCGCCCACGGCAAAGACCACCCCACGGCGGCCTCCAAGATGAGCCGGGCTCTGGCCGAGTTCCGCATCCGGGGAGTCAAGGTAGGACTGTGACGTTTCGGGCTGCAGGGCGTCATTTGCCTATGGAGGTTTGCTTCAGGGCGTGCTCGGAGGGCCTCCGCTGTTGGGGGCAGGGGGCCCAAGACCTGTCTTTGCCTCAGTGGATCTATTGGTGGCAGAAGAGCTATTGCTGCCCCCCCTATTGAGGTGGGGGGAAGATGGGCGGTGGGAGGTTGTTGGCAAATCCAGCAGACGCCTCTTCCCCTGCTGGATATGAGCAGAGCAGGCTGGGCAGGGAGTGAGGAAAGGCCATGGGGAGCCTTGGAAGGGAATTCGGAGCCAGGAGGCGGCAGAGAGTGGCACCCATCCTGCGGGAGAGGAGATGTCCCACCCTTGGCGTGGGGTGTGAGGGAGGCACCACCGGCTGAGTGACTGTGTAGGGGCCGCTTCTTAGAAGAAGAGAGCTCCTCCTCCTTCCCCCTGAGTCCTGGGCCTTCCCCCTCTGCCCTGACTAAGGTGCAACTAAGAGCCACCTGCACCTTCCGTTTCCACCCAGAGCATTTTTTGCTGCAGTCCATGAATTCCAGTGACACTCATTTATTTTATTCAGCAGCCAAAGTAAAAAAACAAACAACCCAAAATGTAATAATTAAGAATGAGGCAAGTAGCTTGGCAAATAAATGGGCATGTTTTATTCATTACTGCTTCATTAGTCATTGAATAAAACATTTTGGTAATTCCTTTTCTGGTCATTCAAAACAAACAATAAAGAAAGAAATATGTGTAATGGTTCATAACCTCCTCCCGAGTTCAAGGCAAATTGTATCGCTGGCAGATTCCGTATTTAAATGAAAAATGTGTGTTACTGTGCAGTTCCAAATCCAGTGCTCTTAGTGTTGTCAGAGGCTTTCTTCTGGATCCCTGGGAGCCCAGCAGATGCTCCGTGGAGAAGGCACCCCAACGGAGAGAGCACAAGCACAGGGCTCCTTCTGCCTGTGGCCTCAGAAGCCCTTGGATTGAGCTACGGGGCCCGGAGTTCTCCTCACTTCTCCTGCCTTAGCTCCAAAGCTCTGTGCGTGAAGCCTTCCCTGTGAGACGGGCTGGGCTGGCTGGCTGGCTGAAGCACAGAATTGCCCAGCTAGGTGGGAGGGAAGGAGGGGCCTGCTTGCCTGCGTATGTGCAGCCCCTTTGCCCTGTCCGTTCCCTCCTTCCTTGTCTGGTTCCTTGGTGGTGCCTGATGTCTGGTGCCGATCTCTGCTTCTTTGTGTGTTGCCTGCCTGCTGGGTAGTTTTATATTTCTTTATTTGGAGTCAAATAGACATTGCCCAGTTGTTATCTGCAGCTTCTCTTGCCAGAAGGTTAAAGTGCTGTAGTGCAGATGTTTCCTCCCCTGTTTCTGTTTCTCAGGTTAGAGAATCTGAAGGAGAAAAAGGCAGCATCCTTTGTGAGTGTTAAAACCCTTTAAAACAAATAAACCTCTGCTGCAGCTGGATCCCCCTGCCCTGACTGACTGGCCTTGAACTCAAATGTTACAGGAGGCCTGCCTTCTTCACCCCTTGCAAATAGGACTCTTCTAAGAACTATCTCCACGGTTGGCAAGGGGGATTTTTGTGATTGCTTGGGAATGTCTGAACAACCCCCCCCCAGATTTTCCATAAATGAACAGGGAATTTCCCTACCACCCCAACCCCGAGTTTGAGGAAGGAGTATGGCTGAAAAAGAGCTGCAAAGCTTTGAGTTGTTTTATTTAGGGAGATTTTCAGGTAATAATGCTTTATCTATCATACAAAAATAGAAGGAATAAACATCAAAATGATTGAAAGCCTCACAAAATAAAAGTGTTTTCAACTATATTTTCTAATTACAACTAGGAAAAAGTCAAGAGGGACCAGATTTATATTAAAGGTAATTAATTATCGGGTCAAATAACATGTAATCCCCAATGGCCAGGGGGAATGGCCTTGTTTCTGCTGCTGAGGGAAGGTGGCCATCCAGGCACCATATCAGCTGTCCTTCCTCAAGATGGTGACCACCCTCTTGACATCCCCTCCTTGCCCCCTCCGTGAGGCGCCACAAAGCATGTCAGAATAGGCCCTCTTTGTCTGCCCGCCAGCTCAGTGGCACCATTTCCATCTGCCCTTCCTTTTCAAGCTAGATGTTTGCATCCCAAAAGATCTGGAATCTCATTTGAGCTTGAACTAGAAAAGCTGCCTCCAGTTTTCAAAACCTCCGGGAGAGCATTCCAAAACTTTTAATAAGACAGAAAAGGACAAAAAAATTAAATACAATAATAAGAAGAATTTTAATGTAATGTAATACATTTTAATAGTGGTTCCCAACCTGTTCTTTACCACAGACCCCCTTTAAATACCTTTAAATACCATGGCCACAGACCCCCAAGACTTAACAAGATTTAAATCATAAAATTTCCTCAAGCCTTTGCAGATCCCTAGGGATCAAAGGACCACAGGTTGAGAACCAGTGTATTTAATGCTAATTACATTCAAATGGGAACGGCAGGAAACGAACCTTGATCTTTGCTTTGGCTTGGGAGTGCACCCACTGCCCCAGTGGGGCTCCTGGTTTGGCCACCCTGCTCCCACCGTGCAGGAAGAGAGGACCTTCCCTCTAGGCCACTGAAGAGGAAGCCAACCGCAGCGTCTCCTCCTCTTCTGGAGTGGGCCAGGCCTGGTACACTGCAGTCTGACCCGCCTTGAACCCGGGTGTTTGCCTCTTTTGCGGCTGAACCCCAATCTCAACCTAGCTCAGCTGAAGTGTCCTTGCAGAGGAGGATCAGGCATGTATCCCAAGCCCCCTGCTGTGATGATGGACTTTATGAGCTGCATTCCAGGGTTCCCTGGAATTTGAAAGCGCCCCGGAGCCACCGTGGGGCACTGGGGATGCTGCTGCAGGCCCTGCAGTGGCTGTTGTGTCCTTTTGCTGCCCTTCCACACCTTTGTTCTGCTGGATGTAAGCAAACATTTCTCGCTACCCTCGGTCCCAGATGGGGCTTGCTCTTATATTTAAGACATTTACGCAGATCCTTCTCACACTGTCAAAATAATGTTTACAAATTAGAAATAAGAAATTAAAAGGGTTCAGGCAGTGGCACAAAACATAATGTTGTGTTTCCCAAACAAATAAATAAATCGGAAGGTGTCCCAGACCTCTCAAGCCAATTACTAACTTTGGCCACTGGTGTGTCTGCATAACCTAGGCAGAAACAGATAAGAAGGTAATTAATAGTTAACCACAGCTGGCCCATATACCAGTGTCCTGCTAGCATCACAAGAGTCTTTCCCTTGGCAATCAAGGCTCCCCGTAGGTAAAGCAGCCAAGCCACAAGGGTTGGCTGTTGGTAGGGCCTCCCTGTGTCCCTGGGGGCCCTTTGAGCAAGAGCTGAGGCCTGTGGTCCCTGTCCTTTGGCCCATTTCTGGTGCCTACGACTCAGCCGCCACTCACATAGACACCCGGTCCATGGAGCTTATGGAAGCAATTCAGCCCCAGGTCTTTTTTAATTTCAAAAGTAGCATTTCATCTGTATTGAAAGAGGCATTTGCAAGAGACTTTGGATACCAAGTTTTGGTTTGAGGGCTTTAGAAGATGAGAAAGAAAAGCTTAATAACCTCACGTGCCAGATCCAGCTCAAATTCCCACTTGGCTTCTGCAGGAACCCAGCTGTGTGGTGTGAACTAGGCCACGGCATTAAGCTACCTTGGGGCTGATTGGTTTGGCCATCGCTGTCATCCGATGCCAGCAATTGTCACAATTTAATTTGGATTAGAAAATTAAATATGTGACATCTCCAAGGAAAAGGCCTTTTCTTCTGCCAGCTGTATCATAAACAGGAAGCTTTCTGGAAAAAAGCTGACAGCCAGCTTGATGAGAGGCCACCCACGTTCCTTTGTCTGGCATCTGGTGACATGAATCAATAAAAACAGGAAAGGGCCATAAAATGTTGGTGTTAAAGTCAAAAATTCATTCCGTGTTCTTCAGCTGGCCAGGCCCCCAGAAAACCACGGTGGGCTGTAAAATGCTGCCTGGATGTTCCAGGGAAGGGAGGCTTGAAAACTGATCAAGCTGCCCGACCTAAGGCAGCTTTACTATTGAGAAGCAAAAGTGGTGTTATCGGGTAATCAATTTTGGTCAGACTAAAGTCATATATTATTCAGGATACAGTTAGACTCATCACTTCTTTGAGAAAGGAAAGTTTTCTTCTGAACCATTTATTGTGTCCCTTTAAAAGTTATTAGTGTGACTGTGTGAATGGTATGCCATGTTAGATTAACTCTCTCATTTTTCCTTCTTCTCCTAGCTTGTTTTAACATGTTAGCAGTGTTTGCGTTTGTAAAAAGGATGGGGATTTGTAAAAAGAATGGTATTTAAGACCCCAATAGGCTAGTCTCAGAGTGTGGTATCTGTTCCATCCTCTTTTGCCTCTTCCACCCCCCATCTACCCGCAGTCCAAGTCTTCATGTGGAGCCCAGGAAGAAAAAAAGGGAACCCCCCAGGAGACCCCCAAAGCTGTCCCCCCTGTTATGCCTTACAGGCTCCCCCTTTTTGTCCTCCCACCCATGATGGGTGACTTTAGGAGATTTGGGGGGCTTTTGGGGACCCTGCCATCACCCCCACAGCAGTGAGCAGATTAGCTTTCTTCTCCTGCTTTGGATTCCTGGGTGGGCCTCTGTGTCTCCAACCAGTGTGGGAGGGGGCAGTTGGGGGACTGGCCCAGAGAGGCAGAGGAGCCCTGCCATCTGCCAGTCCATGCTGCTGAGGGCCAGCCTTCTCCAGAGGCACCTCACCTACCTGGGAGGAAGAAGTTGGGGTAAAGAAGCGGGAACTGTCTCGTCAGGCTGGGCACATCCAGTCTTGTTCTCTCTTTTCTAGCCCTCGGACTGCAGCCTCTGCTTTGCTTCTCAAACCTCTCAGTCTTGTGATGAGCCCCAGAGGCCTTGAGGACTAGCCTTACCCAGAGATGAGCTTGCTTGGCCTCATCTCTTGCTCTGATCTCCAGGCTGTCCTCCTTCCAAAGGTGCTTTCTGCTGGGTCCAGAGGTCACCTTTCAGCCCCCCCCCAAAGAATTCCCTCTGGCCTGCTGTCATCTGGACCGGATGGAGAGGGAGGTAGACTGTTATCCCTTCCAAAGTAAAGTCTCTCTGGCTTGCCCATTTGGTCATCCCCAGAGGACAGGGGCTTTGTGTCCCCTTTGTTCTGTGGCTGCCGCTGATCCCTGTCCTCCCTTTCCAGGGGTAGCAGGCATTTTATTGCCTCATTTCTGAACCTGCCGCTTTTAGCCTCCCTTTGTGCTCTCAAAGGCCCCTGAGAGAATGTGGCATCTTTGAAAGGGACAATAAAGACTAGAGAGCTGACCTAGTTTGAAATCTTCCACTTCTCTAGGCAAACTTTGAGAGACCCCAGGTCACCGAGAGAGTGAGAATCTCACCGGACAGTAAAAATCTGCACCCAAGGTAGAATTGTACCTATCAGGAAAAATGCAGATTCCTTTTGAGAAGTTACTCGTAGGGGATGACCAGGCTGGGTCCGAGGGGGGGAGGGGCCAAGCGGGCCATCAGCCATGAGTCCCTTCATGCCCACAGGAGAGCTAAGTCCAGCCCACCTCGAGTTCCGTTGTCTCTTATCTGCCGCCAGTTTGCATTGACCGTTAGTTGGGCAGATTCTTGTAGAGAGCGTGAGCTTGCAGTCAACTTTTATGTTCATTTGAACTGCTCGGATCTCCTGACTTCCCTGGTGCTTGACATTATTTCAATTAATCAGATTGCAAAGGTAGACTTTGCATTTTTTGCCTTCTTTGGGAACCAGAGTTGGGGTTTGGGGGGGAGGTGCCCCCAGTCTTCCTTCCTTCCTTCCTCCCTCCCTCCCTCCCTCCCTTTCTTCCTTCCTCCCTCCCTCCCTTTTCTACAGAATGAATTTAGAGGGGAGAACTCTCTCCCCATTGCACAACAACAGTAACACTAATGCCAAAAGAGATACATATATGGACATTTATAGAGGTCATTAAATGCCAGGTACAGAATTTGCGTTTAACATGAATTTTGAATTGCCCATCGCCCAACCTCCAGCCTTCACACCTCTGTTTTAACACAGATTACACCCAAATCCTGCCCGAAGGCTTCATTTCTGTATTAACTCTCCTGTCTTTGAATCCTTGATGACTTAGACTTATTGAACAGTATGTTCTTGTTCTCTTTTGGCAACTGTTTTCTTTTTCCTTTAAAAGCTGTCTTCTTTTCCTCTTCAGAATAATTGATTCTTGAATTCAGGTCACTATATTTGCACCTCAATTAGTCAGCTGCAAAATGCAGAGGAAAAAGCTGTTTCCAAGCCTCTCCTCCTCTTTCTCCTGCCCTCTCTCCCTCCCCAGCTTGCAGGAGGTCTCAGCCCGAGCCTGGTTGGCTCGGGTGCTGTGCTCTGGGCATGGCATGGCCTGGTCAGCAGGGCTGGCCTCTACGTGGGCGGCTTTGTTCAACCAACTGAAGCAAGGCCAGCATCTGCTGTCCATCGGCTCCTGCCCTCCGTGGGCCTCCATGTTGGGTCTCGCTGTCCCAGATTCTATAGGGGTAGGACACTGGTCCTCCCCCACGAGGGCTATACCACACTTTCCTCCAATTTATCCACATTGAGGAAGGGTCCGGGCCGCATGCTGCTGCTGTCTTCAAAGGAGGTGCCCTGCGCCAGCCTCCCGTGGACTGACTGGCTGCGCTTGGCCCACATGAAGCTCAGACGCTTGGCGTAGCTGTAGCAGGCGCTGGAGGAGGCGTCTCCCATGTCCAGGGAGCTGCTGCGCCTGGCTTTGGCCAAGGCCAGGGCCCCCCGGGCAGCCCCTCCCATCCGATGCTCTGCACCCTCAGCTGCTCCCGCCTTGGCCCAGCCCTGCTGGCGCTCCCTGGGGGGTGTCCGCTGGGGCAGCAGGCCATTTGGATGTCCGCCATTGGTCTGTGAGTGTACGTTGCTGACTCTGGGCAGACTCCCGTGGACACTGCCACAGACTTTGTACTTCACCATCATGACTCCTGTGAAGACCAGCAAGGAAGCCACAATGATGCCTCCCACTGTCACCGTCAGGGCCCCCCCTAGGAAGTGGACATGCAGCGAATGGCAGTCTGGATAGGCTTCCGGCGTGGTAAATTGGGCACAGCCCAACAGGTGGGTGGCGGCCAGAGAGGTGGCTAGGTCATCAAAGATGGCTAAGATGCACAGGTCATAATCCATGCTCGACACGAGGTGCTTAAGAAGGAAGTCCTGGCTGCTGGCAGGGATGATCCTGCAGGCGAGAAAGATGGGAAGAGTAAGCATCCACAGCCTCCACCCCTCCCTCCTCTGATGGGGGGGGTCCTTCCCTCTAGGGACAGGCACCCCCCCCCCGTTCCTGGACATGACCTTTCCACCCCATCCCGCCTTCTCTTATGCAGGCAGCTTATCTGCACGTTAATGGCCTGTTATTCTCTTGTGTCCAAGAAAATCTGGATAATCTTGTGGCACAGTTACTGATGCAGAAGGAAAGAAAAGGTAACCGTAGCTATAAACAACAAGAGCTGCTGTCCCATCCTACAGATCACTCAGGCCTTCTTGAGAAGCCAGCTACGTTTTATCTGATTCTTGAACACTGTCCCTCCCTTGGTTAAAGACCCTGGAGAAGGGGGTCTCTCTTTCGCCCCCTCCCCCCTTGAGCATTTCATTTGGGACCCTGAGCTGAATCCCTGGAGTTGATGAGAGATGTTGCTGGAATGCTGGCCCAGTCAGGAGAGGCGGAGGATGTGACGCCAGGGAGGGGGACCTGCCTCAGGGGGGCAAGCGAGTGGCCACTTCTTTGCCCAGATCGCATGCCCAGGAGGACCGAGGGGCAGAGGCTGCCTGCCAACCCAAGCTGCCTCTGGGAAGGAGAGGTGGTTTCTTAAGAGCCAGGGCTTGTTTGGGCTGCCCAGTAGCGTGAAACAGATTGGAGTGATCCACATCTTCTGTGATTTTGATTTCTAAGTTAGAAATTCCTACAAAATGGAGCCATTAGGAAAGAAAATCATTTGTGGAAAATCCTTTCTCTTGACTGGGCTTTGCTGAAGGATTCCATTCATAGAATGGGGGTTAATCCTCCCACCTCCTGCCGGGCAGATGGGCAGCAAGTTCTGCAGAAGCCCCTGCAATTGGAAACGTCTGACTCGGCCTCTGCTTGAGCCTCGAGCCTTTGAAGCCTCCCCCACCCCACTGAGGAACTGGGCCCGGCTCTTTAGCAAGCGGAGCCAAGCCCTTCGAGGGGCGATTTTGCTCAGGGCCACCTCCCTTTCCATGGTTGACTTTCTCTTTCAAGGGAGCAATGCTTGAGCTTTTGGGGATGCTGCACTCTGTTTGCGTGACCTACTGCATCCCCAATCCCAGATCTCTTCCAGCACAGCCGGCTGTCTCACTGGTACATGCTTCAGGTCTTGTAGGAACAGAGGAAAGGGGCGAACTGAGGAAGACAACTCTGTGCCTGTTGTGCAGTCCAACACTGTTCACAGAGGGAGAGCCCTCCAGTTGAGTGAGCAACCGAGATGTAATCGGGGAGAGGCCCGTTTGTATTCCTGAGAAATCTGAATGGTACCGAAGCAGCCAGGGACCTTCATTGCCAGGACTTCTCCAGGAAGGAGAGCCTGAAATTAAGAGCCCTTTGCCTGTCCATCCATCGTGGGAGCAGGCTTTGTCCCCACACCGCAGCCCCTTACCTGTAAACAAGCGCATTGTCCGCAGTGCAGTTGTACTGGATCTGATACATCCAGGCCATGTAGGTCGACTTATCTGCCAGCCAGCGCACCAGGGCTGATGTGGCAGTCACCTCCAGCACCTCCACTCTCTTCTCGGAAGCCTCCTGGGTGGCGTTGGCAGAGCTCTTGGCTGAGGTGGCGATGTCGGAGGAGCCTGGATCCTGCTGCAGCACCGTGATGCTGCCATTCCCTCGATGAGGCAAGGGGATGATTTTGAGGTCCACGGTGGCTGTCGACTCCCCAGCAGCATTGACAGCAATGCAGGTGTAGGCCCCATCATCACGGATGGTGGTCACCAAAAGGTCAAGGGTGCCGTTGCGGAATGAAACGGTCCTGGAGGAGTTGGCAATGATTTTGTCATCAGGGGAGACCCAGTGGATGACTGGCTCGGGGTCTCCGCGGGCTCTGCACCTCAGGGTGGCCCTTTGGCCCTCCAAGATCCATAGCCTGTGGGTGTGCCGAGTGATGAGAGGGGGCTCGCAGGTGAAGTCCTCCTCTGGCACAGACCAGAAATACCGGCCAGCCACGTGTTGGGGAGAAGCACAGGTCTCCATGTCATCCTCTCGCGCCAAACGCCGCAGCCATAGCAACTCACAGTTGCAGTGCAAAGGATTTCCTCCGAAGCTGAGCATGATGGTGGCTGTGTAAGGGGTTGGGCTGATGGCCCCAATCTGGGAGCGGGCAAACAGTGGGTCAGGGGGCAGTGTGGAAAGGCGATTGGAGGTCATGTCCAGCCGTGAGAGTTTATAGAGTTCATCAAAGCTTCCTTCCATAATGAAGTCAATCAGGTTATGATCCAGGTTTAGGGTGTGCAGGCAAAACATCCCTTGGATGCCCTCCCAAGGGACGCTGCGCAGGTTGTTGTAGGACAAATCCAGGTCTTCCAGAGTCAAGAGAAAATCATCAAAAGCAGCTCCAGAGATATTGACCAGCTGGTTGTTACTCAGGATGAGATGCTGGAGGTTCAGCATTCCCCGCAGAGCCTCCTCCCTGATCTCTGTCAACCGGTTGCTATCCAGGTGGAGCGAACGGAGGCTCTCCAGGTCCCCAAACGCAAAGGGCCGGAGGATGTCAATGGTGTTCCGCGAGAGGGTGAGATCCACGAGGCCCGTCATGTTCAGAAAGTCCGGGGCTTCCACCACCCGGATGAAATTGTCAGCCAGACGCAGCTCCACTGTCCGCCGGTCTATGTTGGGTGGAATGAAGAGGAGCCCCTTGTTGGCACAGAGGGTGCTGAGCGAGTCGGAGAGGTTTTGGCAGACGCAATGAAAGGGGCAGGACTCCACCTGAGCTAAGGTGCTCCCCACCATTAGAAGCTGGATCAGAAGCAGCCTTTCCATGGTAGTTGCCTTGGCAGGCCCTGGAAGAGAGAAAAATAGGTCAGTGGGCATGAGGGGCTTTGGTAAGTTTTTGTCTTTTTTTTGACCTTTGGACCTTCCCCTCTTTCTCAGGATGTGGTGCACATTTACTTGAGTTCCCTCCATGCCTAGTCCTCTAGTAGTCCCCTCTTACCAATAGGCCATCTCCAAAAGAAGCTTGCTCCACCGGCCCGCCGCTTGTGAACTCAGGAAGTCCACCTCTTTCTTTGTACTTTTAATCGAGCAGTTCTGGTTGTGCAATAGACAAGTCTATTTCCTCTTCTGTGTGGCTGCTCTTGTACTGCAGTCATCTATTCTGCAGGCCAAACATGCCCAGATCCTTTAACTGACTCTCCTCAGGCTTAGTAACCCTAACCCCTGAACTCCAGCTTTTCACTGTCCCTCCTGATGCCCAGAATTGGACCACAGTGCTCTCCCTGGAGTCTGACTTGGGCAGAGGGACCTAGGGGAGAGGAACAGTTCCTTCCTGGGATCTGGACTCTGTGCACCAATTGAGGCATTGCAAGATTTCCTTTGCCCTTGTGGCAGCTACGTCATGCGGCTGGCTCAGATCCCTGTCCCCCCTTGTTCTGCCAAGCCAGGTTTCCCCACATCTTGTGCCTTTCTTCTGTTAAATTCCATCCTGTTTAAATTCTTCTGTTAAATTCCTTTGAGGCTACCCAGATCTTTTTGAATCTTCTGTCGTCCAAAATATCAGCCCTCCCTTGCACCTTTGTATCATCTATGATAACTCTATGTTGGCTTCTGTTAATTGAAGTATTTATAAACTATGTATAGTTATAAATGATTTATCAGACATACATTTTTCCATCTTATTTCAACACAGGCTTTGCCACTTTTACTTAAAAATCCTTCACAGTCTATCTCCAGATTAGAAATTTTAGTGCTCTTTTGATCACCCGACTGATACTTCTGTGCCCACTATATACAATTAAGAGCCAGATGAAAATCTGAACAAATTAGCATGAGTGAGAAGAGAAAGGTGGACCACCAAAAGACGTTTGGTGAAGAAGAACCTGATGCTTCTTGAGGCTTCTACGGCATGTTGAGATTCATTGCCATTCTTGATTTTGGTTTTGTTCCTCTCTTCTCCTCGGATTTCTGTTTCTGGGTGGGATGTTAGCGGGGAGCAAATGGGCTCTCAGGATCAGATTTCGCTAACCTGGTTGGCTTGAGCTCCCTGCTTCCATTTGGAGAATCCTCTGGGAATCCACTTGGCAGCTACCGGAGTTCCTGGACTTCAAGGGGGAAGAGAAGAATCAGCTTCTCAGGCTCAGCTTCTCACAAGTTGCTGTCTCACCCCCAGGAGTTCTTCTAAAATTTGCTGCCACAGAGATTCTTAATGTGGCTGAAGGGCAAAATGTAGAGAATAACCCCATGACTGTGTTTAATTAATTAAACCAAATTTAAAGTAAATTAAATGAATGATGGTGTTTGTCTTAGCAATACTTTGTTGAGTGAACATAATTCTAATTAACATTAAATTAAATCTGCATTAGCTTTTATTGAGGCTGCACTCAATTTGTTGAGTAAGCCACAGCACACTCTTCAAAATTTAGTGTTGGCCCAAAAGATGTCCAACCATGTCAGGTTCACCCCAAGGGACTAGAGCATAGCCTCTATTCAGCATAGTGAGTGTGAAAATATAGGCTGGTGCACACTACTCGTAAAGCCATAATGGAGCCTAGTTAATTGCATCACAGTTCTGAATTTGGGCAGCATCATCCAAGAGTCTGCTGCATACGTAGTCTGTGTTGCCCACCCCATTTTATGGTTAGCCTCTTGTGTGATCCAGACCACTGACCTGTACAGCAAATCATAGTTAAGCAAACCATGGCTTAATACAGTGTTGTGTGTAAGAATGTGCTATCTTGGATACCCCTACCTCTTCACTGAATTTTACTATTTGACATTAGGGAGGAGGCGTTACATGTGACGAGTTGATTTCAGCCCACCGAGAGTGTCCAAGGTAACGCAAAGCCAAGGGGTCCTTCTTTGGGCAGATAGTTTAGGCCAAAAGAAAAGCTCCCGCTGTTTTGTTTTGGCCTTTGTGCGATGCTGTGTTGTCCTTTGGCAAGGTTTAGTTACTTCCGAGGCCCTGGAGGTTCATCCTTAGAACAGGAGATGGTACAGGAAATGGCGGGACAGCTAAGAGGCAAGCAGGCTGGAGCAAGAGAGTGCTGGCACCTGCTGCTTCACGGAGCCTTTTGTGGGGAGGTCCTGAGAAGGGGGCTGGTGGTCTCGTTGGTGAGGTGAGATCCCACCAGCCTCAGGTTAGGCAGAGCTATTCTGTAAGTGTCTCCTCATCTCAAGGAAACTAGGAACTCTGTAGCCAAACCCTTTGCCTTGGTCTCCTGCCTTGTGAACCCCTAGAGCCCAGACCCACCTGTGGAGGCTCGATTCCCCTCCTGTCGTGGGCAGATTTTCTGTGTTGGCATGGCTTCTCTGGCACACCTGCCGTGAAGCAGCCTGGCTGGCTGGGTGGCATCTTTGGGCAGCCGCTCTAAGGAAGTTTCTGTGAAATGGGCTCAGAACGGCTGGAGAGGGGCAGGCCCAGCCGTGTCCTCCGGTCACGGTGGCCGGAGAGGAAAGAAGCTGTGCCAAGGACTCCAAGACAGCCTCATCCCCTGCTCAGGGCCTGGACCAGGAGGCTGAAGGGATGGGAGGGCAAGATGCACCTGCCCGCCACGTCGCTCCTCTTTGTGCTTTGGATTTGGATTATAAGCATTTGTTTATTAAATGTATGTGCTGCCCATCTCACTCTGAAACTGGGGGTTCCTCCAGGGAAACCTCAATGCTTTCCTTTGTTGCTTGGCCTAAAGCTGTATACAGTCATTTGTTGTAATTAATAGCCTCTCTTTTATTTGTAAAATAATTCTTTTCAAAATCCTTAACAAGCTTTTGAAGAGTGTAGCTTATTTTAATAAAACAAACTTTGAGAGGAGACATTGATATTCTAGACATGGCCTCGTAACAGTAAAAAAAGTCATCTCTAACTAGAGCAGATAAATATAATCTGCAGTTCTGCATTCAAGAAAGCAAAGGAAAAAATAATTAATTAAAAACACTAGTGAAGCTCTTCTGCTCAATAGGATCCAACAGAAGAACAGAAGAATGTTAAAATATGAAACAGAAGAATGTTAAAATATGAAATCACCTTTGTGGTTTGACATCCTGAAACTCTCTGTTCTGACCGGTTAAAAGGATCTACAAAGGAAGGGAGAGAGGGAGCTTTTTAACACCAGGCCCTGATTTTATAAGGTGACCAGAACTGGGGCCGAACGGAAAGGGAGGAGCCCGAGAGGAATGGACAATTAAAGGCCATTTTTAAGGAATTGTCCAGAGCGAGGTAGGCAAGTTTGGTGACAATGTCTATTTTTTTTTGAGTGATTAATGCAAGAAGAGACTGTGTCTCTGCCCCTGCCCCAGCCAGCACAGGAACCTCTATTGGAGAAGGTGGTGAGGTGACAATTATGGGGAGCCTGGATCGCTTTCAGTCGGGGGTCAGGCCTGGGTATTGGTCACTGTTGGTCGGCTGGATGGGGGGATGCTTCTGTATGAGCAAATGTGGTGGTCTAAGTTGCCTGCAGCGGTTGGGGTCCTAAGAGGGCATTTCCCCTTGGGAGGCAAGAGGTCAAGTCCTGAGCTATTACCATCCCCCCAGTCTGAGTGAAGCCACTGGAGAGGTCATCTGTCAATGTTTGCCAGAGACTCCCTGGAACAGAGATGGGAAGGGAGTCTTGACAGTAGCTGGATGGGGAGAAACATGGAATGGAATGGAAGGTCTCCCAGTCTCGGGACATCTTTAGATTCCTCCAGAAAGAGACGGCCCTGTGCTGGCTGTGCTAAGACATAGGAAGGCAGACATCCAAGGAGCCTTCAGGAATCGGTCCTTTGCTATGGCTGCGCTGTGTTTTTATCAGCAGGTGGCAAGACTTCCAGGCAGGTCTTGGGGCAATCCTGTTTGGATTAGGGCACATAGCTCTGAGCACTTTATAAAGCAGGCAAAAGTACCCAAAGTTTCCCCCCTGTAAAAATGAGGGGGCGGAAGAGTCCCCCCCCCGCAGTACTTGAAGAGCCAATGGGCAAGGCAAGGATCAGTCAGTCATGTGAGAAAAGCAGCTTTCTCCCCCTCAGACAATGGCCTCTCCCAGGAGGTTGTGGAGCTGGAATGAACCTAGAGCAACTCCTATCTGTCTGTCATAGAACATGGAATAATAGAGTTGGAGGTCTTCTGGTCCACCCCCATGCCCAAGAAGGAGACCCTATGGCATTCTGGACAAATGCCTATTGAATCTCTTCTTTAAAAACTCCAGTGATGGAGCAACCACATCTTCTGGAGGCAGGTCGTTATTATTATTATTATTATTATTATTATTATTATTATTATTATTATTATTATTATTATTATTATTATTATTATTATTATTATTATTATTTATTGGATCAGGAAACTCCTCCTTATTTCCAGGTTGGATTTCACTTTAATGATCTTCCACACCTGTCTTGCCCTCAGGTGCTTTGGAGAATAGGTTGACCCCTTCTTCTCTGTGGCAGGCCCTCAAATATTGGGAGACCCGTGTCACCCCTAGTCTTTCTCTTCGTTAGACTAGACATACCCAGTTCCCTCAATCATTCATCAAACAATTTAGCCTCTTGACCCCTGGTCATCTTTGTGGCTTTTCTCTGCCCTCTTTTTAGGGTCTCGGCATCTGTTTTGTATTGTGATGACCAGAACTGGACACACTATTCCATGTGTGGCCTCAATAGTGTAGAAGTGGGACTATTACTTTTCGTGATTTTGAAACTTCCCCTCTGTAGTAGATCTGAAGGTCCCCTTCCCCCTAAGTCCAGCCCCCAGTGAATATGCTCTTCCACTCCCTCAACTTTCTCCCACTTTGGCTCTCTGCTGGCATGGCCAGCATCGGCACCTGGCCGGCTTCGGGGCTCTGATGGGCCCAGACAGTAAGTGCTCCTAGGCCCCCTTGATGTGTTTGCTCAGCTTAGACTGCAGATGTTCAGCTGGGCTTGGCTGTATACTTGGTAAGTGCCCTGTCTGTGTATGGGAAGGGGAGGGCATGCTCTGGGGCGGGGGGGGGTTGTGTGTATGTGGGGTGATCTTAGTTGGCCAGCACTTTTCTGAGTCAGACTGTGGGGCCTTCAAGTTTGGACCATTCTCTGTCCAGACATGGACCTAAATGGAGAGCAGGCAGATTTATGGAGGCAGCTTTTAGTAGGACATGTAACATTTCCCCTCCCCATCCAAATACTGGTTGTTGATGGGGAGGGGACAGCTATTCCTGGAAAGGTCCCTCAAGAGCATACAGGAGGGCAGCAGGTGCCTCAGGGGAGGGAGAGCCTCTGCCAGCTCAGGGACCACCAAGACAATTTCTGATCCTCCTCCTGTACTTGGCTTGGGGGGAGTAGTTGGGGTTTGGGGGGGTGAAGCTGAAGAGTGGAACCATCTCAAAGCAATCCAGGGTTGTAATCAAAGTGACAAACATTTGGCAGGAGGGGGATTCTGGGGGATTGGGAGATTTTCCTTCATGGCAGATGGCAGTCCTTCACCAAGGCCCCCTCCCCGTTCTAGGTGGGAGATGCTGGGCTGTGGGAGGAGACCACAGAAGGCAATAGGCTCCCCAGTTCTCAGGAGCACCCCTTCCCTTTTCCCTCTCAGGGCCAGGACAACAATGGCTGGGGAGGGGGAGGGGAGGAAGGGGGAATGGTTGGGATGCAGGAAGGATGATCTATCAGCCTTGGTGGTCTGGATTCAGGATGTGGGGGAGACCCTGCTGGGTCTGTCATAGCACAACTTTCCCATGGCTCTTTGGCGGGGGAGGGGGTGGGGGGGGAAAGAGATGATCCAGGGAGTAGAAGCTTAAGAAAGGAAAAACCTGGCTCTTTTCTCTACTGAAGGAGGCTTCTCTCCAGCCACATCATCCACTCTGCTGTTGACCCTCCAAATATGTTGCAGCAGCAGCACTGGTCGTTGGGCAGGCCCTCACCCCACCCCGAAGGCCCCCATACCTCACATGCATCTGTCCCTCTCCTGCCCAGTTTTACCTTCTTCTTGGCCTCTGGGCACCCCAGAGACGAGCTGTAGCAGTCCAGCCGCTCCCCAGATGGAGTCACCTGTCCCTGTGTCTCCTCCTCAGCCTCTCCTGAGCAGGCTGTGGCCCCGGGGCTCCCGCGGGTTCTCGGGGTGCCATGGGGAGGTGCCAGGCTGCCTTGGCAGAAAAGGCTCGGGGTGGCTGAAGGCAGCATCCAGCCTGCAAGCAGAGGATCATCCTTGGTCCCCTCCCCCAGCCAGAGAAAAGAGAAAGGCTGCAGCTTCAGGCAGGCGGAGTGAAGGCAGCCATGCCAGGCTCTTCAAGGCCCAGGGCCAGCGAGGGTGGTCACTCTCTGGGCAAGCTGGCTCATCCGGTCCTTCACTCTTTGGCCCATCAGGTTCTGGCTGCTTTCTCGGCTTCCTGGGCCCTCTCGGGCTTCCTTCCTTTCAGCCGTCAGGACTCCCGGTGGATTCCATGGGGTCTCAACTGGAGCTCTTGGAGGAGGAGGGGGGCTAGTTCTTCTGGCAGCCTTGAGTTCTGAATCACCGCCCCAGGCCCATTGCAGGACCCCTCAGCTGGGCGTCTGCCTGCCTGTCTTTCAGCTCTGGAAGAACCCTGGCTGCTGCAGGTTCCCTGTCTCCTCTCTTCTGGATGCTGCCGGCCCTCTTTCCCTTCAGAGACCCCGTGGCTGCTTTTCCATCCTCCTGCCCTCTTAGACCAGTTGGTCTCAGTCCTTCCTCCGTGCCGGTGGGGCTGAACCTGTCCGGACCGTTGCCATCTGGACTCCTGGCACTCCTCCTCCACCCTCCTTCAGGCACCGGAACGTCTGGACGGAGGATCGGGCAGCCACAGCCTTCCCAGAATGGTGTCTTGGGCAGCCCCCCTTCCTCCAGACCCTCTTTGTCTCTGCTAGCCTTTCTGCTGCTGCCGCTGCTTCGCTGCGCAGGAGGGGTGATGTGAGGAAGGAGCAACCTGCCTGCCTGCCTGCAACCCGTGCTCTCCCAGCTCCTGCCTGCTTTGGCCCCCTCCCCCCTCGCTGCCTCCCCAAGCTGCTCCTGTTTCTGCTGGGGGGGGCTGAGTAGATGGGCTGCTGCTCTTCTTCCAGGGGACAGCCCTAGCTGCCTTGCTACATCCTCCTCCTTGAGCTCTGATTGGGGGGAGGAAGATGGAGGAGCTGAAAAGGCCCCCCCTCCTTCCCAGCCTTTCTGGGGAAGAGAGACTGTAGAGCAGCCGCTCAAGAAGAAAATTCTCCCCTTATCCAGGAATCTGGGGCACCAGCCAAGGCTGTTATGAAAGGGAGTTTGTATTATGAATTACGTTTCCACCCGTCTCATTTTAAGGTGCTCTGGCTGGATGCTATTTCTGATTTGGGAGGTTTTCAAATATTTATGCACCTTTCCCCTCTCTCCTCCCCATCAGAATTGCAGAAGGAGAGAGAGCGGGCAAGTTATCTTCATTCTGTTGCCCTGGGTGATGGTTGCTAGGAGGCGGGTTTCCTTTAAGGGGGAAGGCATGCTGGACCAGCCCAGGCTCTTTTGGCCCTTGGGCAGGAGAGGGGAGGTGGGGCAGCAGGGGAAGAGGAACACTGGAGCCCTATAATGGTGCTTTCCTGTTTCATCCATGCAGACTAGTAGCTGGGTATGAATCCTCTGAAACAATCAAGTCCAGAGACTGTTCTGCACGGAAGACTGCTCCCAAAATGAGCACAAAAGGCATTTTTATTAAAAAAAAAAATGTTTAAGTTTCTCTCTCAAGCTCATATAAGTGAACTTCAGTGGCAAACTCGTTTCAGTTTAAAAAGTCCACATTACAGTTAGGTTGAGATATTTGAGGAAGGTTTCAGAAAGATTTGGTGGGCCAGAAGGGAGCTTGAGTGATGGTGTCTCACAGGCCCCGTGGCGAACCCTCCTGAGAAGCAGGGTCGAAGCAGCTTGCAAAGCCAGGGCCAGCTAATGAACCTAACTCAGCAACCAACCTGTAGACAGGTAACCAGCCAGAGCTTGGGGGCCCCCAGATATCCCATGGGCAGATGCTGTGAATATGAAGTGGGCTCCTGGGTGTTTGGGAGCCAAAAAGCCCCAGAGGAAGTTCTTGGGGCAGGTAGCCATGTCCACTCTGAACACGAGGCTCCTCAGCAGCCCTGAAGAACAACAATTGTGGAGCAGACGAATCACTCCAAGGAGGACCTCTTGGAAGATGCGTGAGGGTGAGCAGGTGACTCACGTGGGCAGGTGACTTACTGGGGTGGAAGTTAAAGTCTTCAGGAAGTCTGGCCTATAAAAGTATACACTACAGTCAATAGGTCAATAAATAAATCAATTCGCCACCATTGCAAAGGTGTTTTAGCTTGAGAAAACTGAAATTTGAACATATGTCTGTTCATTTAGGTATCTTCTTTCCCCCTGTTGGCCTGATTTCCATCAACCGTAGAGGGGTCACTGAAAGCTCAGCTCAGGATCTCCTATGGGTTTTGCTTCCATTGTGCTGTCATGTGCTCCTTCTTGGGCAAAGTACTTCAGAGAACTCTAGAGAACATTCCCCAGTTATGTCAACTTTGGGGGCTTCCCGGAAGGCTGTGCACCCTGTCCCTATTATCTCATCCTTTAGTGTGGACTCGGAGTGGCCATCCCAGTGGCTCTGTTAAGGTTTTGCATCCAAAGTGTTGTGTTCATTGAGCAAATGTGCTTTTGCGGATGAGTGAATGGATCTGATCTGCCTCCAGGGATGGAGGCCACACCGCTCCCCAGGGCTCAAAATAGCCCTGGGGAGGCCACAAAGTAAGTGTAACTCAGTGTAAATTGTAACTGCAGTACCAAAATGCTTAGCAGCCCTTCCTTGGCATTTGGTTTCTGTCCCAGAGAATCTGCCAGGTGAGTTGGGTGATCTTTTGCGTTGTTTTGTCTATCAAACCAGATTTCAGCAATTCCTGAAAAGGTGGCAGCGTTCTGTGTCATCGTTTTTATGAGGCAACAGTGAGCAGTCAAGCCAATCAATCAGCCTGCTAAATAATGATAATAATAATAATAATAATAATAAAAGTTGGAAGAGATCTTGGAAGTCATCTAGTCCAACCCCCTGCTCAGGCAGGAAACCCTACACCATTTCGGACAAATGGCTGTCCAGTCTCTTCTTAAAAACTTCCAGTGTTGGAGCATTCACCGCTTCTGAAGGCAGGTGGTTCCACTGATTAACTGTTCTAACTGTCATGAAGTTTCTCCTCAGTTCTAGGTTGCTTCTCTCCTTGATTAGTTTCCATCTGTTGCTTCTTGTCCTGCCTTCAGGCGCTTTGGAGAATAGCTTGACTCCCTCTTCTTTGGGGCAGCCCCTGAGATATTGGAATACTGCTATCATGTCCCCTCATCCTTCTCTTCATTAAACTAGACATACCCAATTCCAGCAACCATTCCTTATATGTTTTAGCCTCCATCCCCTAATCATCTTTGTTGCTCTTCTCTGTACTCTTTCTAGAGTCTCAACATCTTTTTTACATCGTGGTGATCAAAACTGGATGCAGTATTCCAGGGGTGTCAAACTCAATTTCATTGAGGGCCACATCAGCATTGTGGTTGCCTTTTGAGGGCTGGGTGGGTATGGCCAGGGTGGGTGTGGCCTACTGGGTGAGCGTGGATGGAGTGGGTGTGACCTGATGGAGTGGGTGTGACCTACTGGGTGGGCATGGTCAGCTCTACATCGTTCGCGTCAAGGGTGCCTGTGGGTGCCTGGGCAGGAGTGGGACAGATCTGGGAGTCTCTGGCAGAAGGGGGTGGGACCAGGGCAAGCGCCAAGGCATGGTCCATTTCTTCATTCCTCACAAAGGGTGACACCTCCCCAGCATGCCCCCAGGGGGCGGGGCCAACACAGCAAGGGCTGGTTTCTCGCTGTTTCCAGACAGCCTTATGGAGCTAAGACTGAATGCATTTCAGCATAGATGGCCACCACAAAATTGTACATTGGCTCCCGGCCAGCCTGGGCCAGGGCCAAGGCAGTGGGGGCCGTTCCCTCACTTTTTCCAGGATGGCTTCGCGGGTCACATGAAACCACTTCGCAGGCTGCATCTGGCCCCTGGGCCTTGCGTTTGACATGTCTGCAGTATTCCAAGTGTGGCCTTACCAGAATGAACATTAATGAACCAGGAAAGTAATACAATGAAACTCTGGGAAAGGAGGATTGTAACTAAAAGGTTCTTCATGGTTCCCCTGAAGAACATCTCAGTTTGGGATCCTGCCTTGACTGGGGAGAGGGAAGGCAATTGCAGTGTTGAAATGGAGATTGGTGGGTTGGGAAAGGCCGTATGGCCACCATACAAGTCTCGTTCCTGAAACAGGACTTCTGAGCAAATATAATTTGGGAGGACTGAAAGGACTTGCAATTGTTTCCCGTGTTTTCCCTCTCCCTTCAAGAATTCAAGCTCATCTTCGATGCACAGAAAGCCTACGACAACGTAAACTGGCAATTTATGTTTCAGCAACTAGAGGAAATGGATTTTGGAGAAAACTTTATAAAGTTAATCAAAACAATTTATTATGAACAAAAAGCCAAAATAATTGTGAATGGAGATTTTACAGAAAATTTTGACATTAAAAAAGGCACAATACAGGGATGCCTATCTCTATTATTATTTAAACTAACACTGGAAGTATTGAATAGAAACATAAGACAAGGTATAGAAATTAAAGGATTGAGATAAAAGATGAAAAATATAAATTAACAAGCATTTGCAGATGACTTAGTTTTTATATTGGAAGAACCATTTGAAACAAGCTTTAAACCTATGGAGAAAATAGAAAAATTTGAAGATGTGGCAGGGTTGAAAATAGAGAAAAGACTAAAGTGCTAACTAAAAATCTAACAGGAAAAAAAACAAAAAAATCAACTAGCAAAAAAATCCAAATCTTCAAATAATTAAAAAAGCAAAATATTTGAGAATTTATTTAACAGCAGTATGTGGAACAATAAAAGAAGACAATTATGTAAGATTATTAAAACAAAATTGGATGTGGAAAAGTGGAAAAATTTACAACTTTCAATGCTGGGGAGAATAGCAACAGTGAAAATGAATATCTTACTGAAAATACTCTTTTTATTCCAAACAATACTGGTAAGACTGGGAAAAGCCTTTTTTGATGAATTAAATACAACAATACTGAAATTTATTTGGCAAGGAAAAAAAGCTAGAATCAGACTGAAAATGTTACAAGAAGCGAAAGAAAGTGGAGGATTTGGACTGCCGGACTGGACATTATACTACCAAGCAACTATATTAACATGGCTTAAAGACTGGATAACGCTTAGAGATAAAAGACTATTATACCTAGAGGGGCATGACCTACAACTTGGTTGGCATGCCTTTCTGTGGTATGGGAAGAATAAAATAAATAGATACTTTCAAAACCACTTTATAAGAAATGCACTTTTTTTAGAATGGGAAAAAATAAAAGTGAAAATTTATATCAAGATACCTGGATGGCTTTCAACAATGGAAGCATTTGCTTACCCAAATTTAATTAATTACGACAAAGCTGTGACCTATAAAGATATTTTGGACAAAGGCTTCCGGTTCCAGATTGCGGCCCTAGCAGACGTGCGGAGGAGCGCTTTCTCCACTGGCCTGGTTTCCCTTCGTCGGGCGACCCTGAAAAGGGTTGTAAGTCACCCTGGAGGGGCGACGACCATGAGGAGGACCCTTGCCAGATTGCAGAAGGGCGGCAGCCCTTCCGTTTGATCCGAGGCAGCTCCTTTGGATCGACAGAGAAAAGATTGGCCATCAACATGGCTGATCACTAAGCCGTACCAGCCGAAAGCCAAAATCACCACCAAGCACAATGAAAGCACTGCGGAGGAATTGGGTGAGACCTTACCTTACCTTTCTTGTATCCCAACTACCTTCCTGTAAAGCCTTCTGAAATTTCTTCCCTGCTTTTAACATTGTGGTGTCTGCCTACCTTGGGGAAATAAAGCTTTGAAAAGAAAAGAAAAGAACAACTAATCTAAACAACTAAATAACTGGACTTGTACTTTTTGGATATTTGGGGTCCCAAAAAGTTTCTATTGTTACAGGGTCCTATTACCTTATCTATTTGTTAAGTTGGGGAAAAATTTTTTTTAAACTGGATAAAAGCCTAACTTGTCTCTGGAAAAGATTTTATATGCTATCGGTGACATCTTGTGGTGAAGCCTGGTACAGCAAGTGAACTTCTTCGACTGTGAGGCCTGCTTACTCCCTCGATTTGTCCTTCATATTATCTAAAAAAAGATAAAAATTTGAAATAGCTGGGTGGTAAAAACAACTTCTGGGAATAGTGGAGGTGGGCATCTGCTGACTTTTATTAAACATAGCCTTCACTAAAGGATTATCTCTAATCACCATAGAAATGGAGGAATTCTACCCACAACTTAACTATAAACTCATACTTGAAAAAATCTTTGAAGCCACTGAGTTTCAGAGTGAAAGACAAAGATGTCACCTTAAAATTACAAATTGAAGCCCAGATTTCAACTGATGAACTTACAATTTAAAAAAACAACAGAAGAGGAACAAATTAATATCAAAGAGTATTCTACACAACAAGTACAACTTACAGAGAACTTTGACAGTCAAACCTTGATTTCAGTTAAAGAACCTGCAACTCAAAAAGCATCAGAAACTGAAGAAAACAACACTAAGATAGAGGGTGCTAAAGACCAACAAACACAACATATTGAGAATCTAGATAATCTAGACAATCAAACAACAACTACAACACCAAACATTTTAGCCAGATGAAACTGGAAGAAGAAGAAGACTAGACCGAACTGACAACAAATATTTTAAATCAAACTTGGAGATTTGAACTATTAGGGCAACAATCTAATGATCAAAAAGGGGCCAGTTCCTTTGAAAAATTGATAACTGGATGCTCTCCCTTGATTCAAATAACACGTGTAGGAATGAAGGGAGATCCATCTGAAGTTTAAAAGACACTGTTATAGAAGCCTATTTGGCACAAAAAGGAAGCTAGAGTTAGACTTAAAAATTGGGATTTTCTTTCTCTTCCTCTTTTTCTCTTTTTGGTTGATTGATAATGGAAGAGTTTAAAATCTTACTTAATGGGCTAAGGAGATCTATGAAGATATTGATTGATTTAATATTTAGGACTTAGATTTATAAGGGAAATGAAAATTAGCCATTAGATTATAGTTTTGAATTGTAATACGGAAGTTGGTTTGTGACAATAAAAGATATTTTATTAGTAAATGATGAGGTACTAGGATGAGAAATAGAATATACTTGTGAAATAAAGTAAGAATGTAATTAACTGAATAATATATGTGTTTTAGATATGATAACTATTTTGTAATGAAATAAGGAAAATTTGGGTTACCCGAAGTCTAAATATTATGGATATTAAAGGCTAAATTGGAACACTGTAATTGAAATTAGGTAAAATTTAAAAACAGGACTTGGATATGTATAAGTAAAATTATATTGACAAATGTATTGATTGAGCTATAATTAGAAATGTATTAACTTGAATGTGATATAATAATTAAGAGAAATAGAGAGGGAACTTTAATGATGCAATCTGAGTTATGTACAAAAGAATTTGTTACTGGACTATTGATTACCCAATTACCGCGCTGCTTCCTAAGCATTTGGATGTAAAATTGAAACATTAATAAAACTTGTTCATAAAAAAAGATATTTTGGACAATGAAGGGAAATTGAAAGATAGACAAGATTTACAAGAACAAGGTATTGATCTAGCGTGGTGGCCATATCTGCAAATCCAAACGAGATATGAAAAAGATACTAAAATAATGGGATTTTATAAAGAACAGACAGAATTTGACCAGATACTGCTAAAAACAGATGAAAAACTGATTAAGAAACTCTATAAATATCTGTTAATCTTAAAGGAGGAGGAACAAGTATAGATATAATATAGAATTAGAAAACTGGCAAAGATTATGAGAAAGAAATGCTAAATTAACGAAAGCAGTGGCATATAAAGAAAACTTATATAAAATGTTTTACAGATGGAATTTAACACCAGTGAGATTAGCAAAAAAAGTTTTTAAAATACCTCAAACAAGTGTTGGAAATGCAAACAAAAGCCAGGTACTTATTACCATATCTGTCGGACTAAAAGATTTTGGTCCAAAATATACTTAATGGTTGGAGAAAGTGACTAAAAAACAAATAGATTTTAAGCCAGAATTATTTTTGTTAGGAATAATAGGAGCAAATTATGAGAAAGACTGTATATATTTAATTTTATATGTACTGGCTGCAGCAAGAATTGTATTTGACCAATATTGGAAAAATGAAAATTTACCAACAGAAGAACTAATTAAGAAAATTGGATAGATTGACTTTAAAGATAAAAGAGAAAGAAGATTCAGTGTATTTTAGAACATGGGATAATTTTTATCAATGGCTAGAAAAATGAGTTAGAGAGAAAGAAACTTGATATGTAACATAGAATATATACTAGTAAGAAGAAGACTAATATTAATTAACATATTGTTTGTGATAATTAATTATTATTCATTTTTTAACATACATGAGCCCAGACAACATGCTGTTTGCTAATTATTAAGAATATTATTTTAAAAAATCCTAACCCTAACCATAACCCTGGCCCCGCCCTGTTCCTAATCCTATAAAAATTATTTGTGTGTGTGTGTGTAGATCAGTGGTTCTCAACCTTCCTAATGCCGTGACCCTTTAATACAGTTCCTCATGTTGTGGTGACCCCCAACCATAAAATTATTCCAGGGTCATGTGATCACCTTTTGCGACCTTGTGACAAGCAAAGTTAGTGGGGAAACCAGATTCACTGAACAACCATGTTACTAATTTAATCTCTCTTTCTTTCTCTCCCTCTCTTTCTCTGTCTCTCCCTTTCTCTTTCCCTCTCTCCCTTTCTTTCTCTATCTCTCCCTTTCTCTTTCCCTCTCTCCCTGTCTTTCTTTCTCCCTCTTTCTCCCTTTCTTTTTCTCTCTTCCTCTCTTTCTCTCTCTCTCTCCCTCTGTCTCCCTTTCTCTTTCTCTTCCTCTCTTTCTCTCTCTCTCCCTCTCTCTCCCTCTCTTCTCTCCTTCTTTCTCTCTCTCCCTCTTTCTAGTTCTCTTTCCCTCTTTCTCTCCCTCTCTCTATTTCTCTCTCCCTCTCAAAGATCCTTAAAATCCTTAAAAGTTATGCTTTGGTGGAAGACTTTTTCTTTTACAGATGGGGCGGGTGGGCCCGACATTCACGGGCAGGCAGGACCCCGCCTGCCGGGCTGCCGCCTCCCCATCACCCTCCACGCCAGCCGGCTCCCTTGCCAAACCTCCCAAATGACAAGCGCAAATTTGAGGGTCGCCAGCTGACGGGCGCAGAGTTCGGCACTGCGGCGGCCTCCCCTTCGCCTTCCTCACCGGCCAAAGCGTTGCCGGACATTCCAGCTGACGGGCGCAGGTCCGGAGATCGCCAGCTGACAGGCGCAGGAGGTTGGCGCCGCGGCAACCTCCCAGCCGCCTGCTTCTTCGGCTGGAGCAGTTACCAGGGTCGCCGGCTGCGGGGAGCGCGTCAGCGGCCCTTGCAGACCATGCAAGCCCTGGCAACTGCTCCAGCCAAAGAAGCAGGCAGCTGGGAGGCTGCCACGGCGCCGACCTCATGCGCCCGTCAGCTGGCGACCTCCGGACCTGCACCCTTCAGCTGGAACGTCCAGTAACGCTTTGGCCAGTGTGGAGGGCGAAGGGGAGGTGGCAGAGCGCCGACCTCCTGCGCCCGTCAGCTGGTGACCTCTGGACCTGCGCCTGTCAGCTGGAACGTCAGGCAACGCTTTGGCCGGTGCGGAGGGCGAAGGGGAGGCGGCGGAGTGCCGACCTCCTGTGCCCGTCAGCTGGCAACCTCCGGACCTGCACCAGTCAGCTGGGAGGTCTGGTGACGGGAGCCGGCTGGCGTGGAGGGCAATGGGGAGGTGGTGGCTCGGTGGGCGGGGTCCTGCCTGCCTGCGAATGTCGGGCCCACCCGCCCCATCTGTAAAAGAAAAAATCTTCCACCCAAGCATAAAGCCAGCAGTTCTGTGCCACGGAGGCACGGTGCCGTGGGAGGTGGCAGGACAGGGGGGAGGGGTTACCTGCATCCTGCCAGCTGAATTCTGGAAGCCTGCCTGAGTGAAGAATTTTAGGGGGTGTTGAAAGGGAGACAGACTGAGGGCTGTATTAAGACCATAGATGGGAGGGTGGAAGGGAGGCGAATTCGGGGTGGAGCAGAAAACACGGGGGTGGGGAAGGTGTTAGGAAATAAGCACCAAGGTACATGGCGCCTTGCAAGGGATTCCCGAGTGTTCTGCAATTGTTTTTCCTCTCTCCTGTGTGCGAGAAAAACTTTTGCGGTGTAAATCTGAAACCAGGTGTTCCTGTGAGGTGGGGCAGGAGGTTCTTGGGAGAGGCGAGGACAAGCTTGGCGTTTCCTCTCTCCCAATCCCTTTCCTCTTCTTTACCCCCTTCCCCAGCCTGCCTGCGATCTTAGCTCACAGCTCAGTGGCTTTTCTTTGCCTAGCCTAGCCAAGCTTTCTTCCGCCCGCCCCATTCCCGGGAGCGCCGAGGAGGTACGGCAGAAACACATGAATTGGGATTGCCCTTGGGAAGCTGATCCTACTTTGAACCTTAGGAGAGGAGGAGGAGTCCCTTCCTCCTTCCCTCCCTCTCTCCCTGTCAAGCCCCCGTGGGCTCGACATGAACGGGCAGGGAAGGGGTCTAGGACAATGTGCTGGTTGGCTCCGCGGGTGTCCCAACCAACAGCTGAGCGGCTCCAACTTCCGGCCGCTGAACACGTGAGGCCCTGAGGGGTATTGCAAGCTCTCAGGGGGGTGAGAAGGAAAAGAAGATGGAAGAGAGTGAGGCTGCAACAGAGAGAGCGGTGTCTCAGTTCCTAAGACCATCGGAAATATGTGTTTTCCGATGGTCTTAGGCGACCCCTGTGAAAGAGTCGTTCGACCCCCAAAAGGGTTGCGACCCACAGGTTGAGAACCACTGGTGTAGATAGATGAGAGAGAGAGAGAGAGAGAGAGAGAGAGAGAGAGAGAGAGAGAGAGAGAGAGAGAGAGAGAGAGAGATGGATATATGTATAAATATATGTATAGATAGAGATAGAGATATAAAATAATATAAAAAAAGAATTCTAACTCATCTTTCAGTGGAAAGGGGCATTTTCCCAGGGTCCTCAGAGACCAGCCTTAAACACAGGTATTTGGGGGGAACCCCAAAGTCTGCATATTATATTAATTAGGACTGAACTAAAAAGGACAAATCAGGAATCATGCTGAATTACAAGAAAATGTCAGCACAGTGCTAAATTCCATCCTGGGAGCCCCAAAGGTGCTTTTTCAAGGGGCAACTGGACTTCCTTGTTTTTCTTTGAAAACATTTCGCTTCTCATCCAAGAAGCTTCTTCAGCTCTGACCGGATGGTGGGGAATGGAAGAATCTCCATAGACTTCCATCCAGGGAATTTTTAGGAAGAGAATAAAAAACAAAACCTCCAACATAGAAACATCCTGATATAAATCTGTTGCAGGGAATACTGTGTACACACGCCTGATCAAATTCCACCTCAAGAGCCATGTTTAGAGTTGGAAAAGATGCAGCAGGGCAGCCAAAATGATGAAGGAGGGTAGCAGCTCCCATCCTGGGAAAGATTGTGGTAGAAATTGGCTTTTAGCTCAGAGAAAAAGCAGGTGAGAGATAGTCTGCAAGAGAGGCATCGTGACCAGGTGTGGTACAAGAAGCCTTTTTCTTCTTATTTCAGCATTAATGTGCCGATGTCTGGAGGCTGTTAGGGTTTGGATGGGTGCCAACAGGCTCAAACTCAACCCCGACAAGACGGAGTGGCTATGGGTTCTGCCTCCCAAAGATATTTCAATCTATCCGTCCATTAGCCTGGGGGGGGAGCTTTTGACCCTCTCGGAGAAGGTCCGCAACTTGGGCATCCTCCTCGATCCACAGCTAAATCTGGAACATCATCTTTCGGCTGTGGCGAGGAGGACATTTGCCCAGGTTCGCCTGGTGCACCAGTTGCGGCCCTATTTGGACCGGGAGTCTCTTCTCACAGTCACTCATGCCCTTATCACCTCGAGGTTCGACTACTGCAATGCTCTCTACATGGGGCTACCTTTGAAAAACGTTCGGAGACTTCAGGTAATGCAGAATGCAGCCGCGCGAGCAGTGTTGGGCTTGCCTAGAAATGCCCACATTTCAGCATCACTCCGCGAGCTGCATTGGCTGCCAATTGGTCTCCGAACCCAATTCAAAGTGTTGGTTATGACCTATAAAGCCCTACATGGCATCGGACCAGGTTATTTACGGGACCGTCTGCTGCCTCATGAATCCCAGCGGCCGGTTAGGGCCCACAGAGTGGGCCTTCTCCAGGTCCCGTCAGCCAGACAGTGTCGCTGGTTCTGGTCCCATTTGCTATTAATTATTGCACAGAAACATAACTCATGGGGAAAGAGAAGTCTGCTCTAGCAGCTACTATGCAAGCAGCTGCAGCTACTCGGAAGGTCCGCAATCAGCGGTTCTGCACATCTAAGGGTCAGGCGCTGGGACTGCTACCTTCATGTGGAGGGATTTAGCTGGCCTTGGTCAGAAAAGCTGAGTTGGACTTCCAATGTCATCCAGCAAAGGCACCTCCAGGTTGTCCAGCCAAAGCCAGAGAGCAAATGCTCAGTTCAGAAGAGCCTCCTCGCGCTGTTGAGGGATGCAGAAATGGAGCCATCCCTGATGCCTCTCCTCAGCATCCCCTAAGGCCATCTGCTCTTCCTTCCCTTTCAGACCAACATCCCTTTCCTGCAGAACGTGCTCAGTAATAATCAGTTCCTCCATGGCACTGTGGACACCCAGTTTATTGATGAAAACCCAGACCTTTTCCATCTGCGGCCTGGTCAGAACAGAGCTCAGAAGCTGCTCCACTATCTGGGTAGGTTTAGAATCCTGCCCTTAAACAGGGCCCTGTTCTCTCTCCCCCCCCCCACCCCGCTCAAGAAAGGAACCCAAATTTGGGCCTCCATGACCAATGGCTGCCTCTTTTCTGTCTGGACACATCCATCACTACTGTTACTATTAAGAATCCCCCCCCCAATTTAACCAGAATCTGCTTTCCTGTCCCTTAAACCCTTGTTCCACGCCCTCTCCCTGGAGTGGCAGAGATCCTAGCTCGGCTTGCTTCTGTGCTCCCTCCCTTCGGGTCCTTGATGGGTTCACACGTTGGGTTTTGACTGGGCAGGGAAGGAGAAAGGAATCCAAATGAATATTAATCT
Organism: Bothrops alternatus; assembly: GCA_034064705.1. NCBI lineage: Eukaryota > Metazoa > Chordata > Lepidosauria > Squamata > Viperidae > Bothrops > Bothrops alternatus. The sequence goes on from JARGCV010000988.1 coordinate 3,767,731, forward strand.
TGGGGTTACTTTTTATAAACAGAGGCCCAGAACCAAGTTAGGGGACGGGCAAACCCTTTCTCTCATCCTGCAAGTGGCCAGGAGGATCTGCAGGTAGTCTCCTCCACTGACTTCTCCTCCTTTTCCTTTCCAGGACATGTCATGGTAAATGGCCCCACCACACCCATCCCTGTGAAAGCCCAGCCTTCGCCCATTGACCCGGTGGTCCCTGCGGTTCCCTTAGGTGAGTTGCTCCCAGAAGCCTCCTTGATTTCCAGAAGAACCAGGGCAGCTGTCAAGACTGATTTGCATTTTCACCTATGTTCTGCTTCACTCACAGCTTAACAAAGAAAAGGGGAGAGGGGGATAGAATGCAAGGGTGGGGGCAATTGCATCTGAGCACCGTCTGTTCCGGTGAGAGAGTGCCCAACCCAAGGACACATCGAGCAGGAGGCTAGTGTGGCTCGCTGGTTTCTCATAACAAAATGAACAGAAGTGATTGATGGGCGTAATGGACTTTGGGTGGGCTGCAGGGAAAGGGGGGAATTAACTATGCTGGTTTTGCTTGTCTGTGCCAATATGGTTTATTCAGTGAAGTTTATACTCTTGGTAAAATAATGTCCCAGGAGTTTATTTTTCTGGATCCGCCAACTGGACAGTTGACATTAAACCAGCTCTGGGTTTAAGCCCTCCCAGCAGCCCTCTGACTGCAGCAAAGGAAAATGCTCGGCTGGGCTTTCCTCTCTGCTGGCGGCCATGGCTGACTAACGCTGGCCTTCAGGAAGCATGCTGCTGCTGCTGCCGCCCTGAGTTGCAGAAGCATTTTAGGCCAAGGAGACCATTTACAATGGGTGGTTAATTACTTGCTGACTTGGTGGGACTGATAAAGACTTGGGGCAACTCTCCATTCCAATGTACAGGAATAGGGTTAAAAACAGAATTCGCACACAGCAGCACGCAGTCCCAACCAGACGCAATTATCTTTTGATTTATTTGATTTACCTAAGTGGCTCTGGAAAGCTCCCATCGTTGAGAAAACATCAACCAAATGGAAGCAAGTTAAAACAGAGATACAAGCATATAGAATCCATCAATAAAACCTCATTGAAATGAAGTAATAGGCATCCATTCTCCAAGATTCCAAGCAAAAACTATGTCATTCTCCTGGAGAAGCCTTAATGGCCTTTGGGGAAACATCATCAATATAAGCCTGTTGAGGGAATGGAAGGAAAGGTAAGAAAGAGAATTAGCTCAAGTGACCTAGTGAAGAAACAGCTTGACATGATTCCGACAGACGAGATGTTATCTAGCCTGGTCACAAAACGTTTGCTTGGAGAACGAACCTTCACCCTCATAAACAATTTTAGTAAGTTATCACTTTCTCTTAAAATACAATAAATAATCTCTTCTCATATTTTGTCTTTTATCATAAATAAATCTAAAGAGCCTTGTTGTTCAGTCCTGCTCAGCAAAAATCCACTAAAAGTTACTGGAGATAACAACATCTCTATTTTAGCTTTGCTTGAATAAACCTAATTTATATTCCTTTCCAGGGATGGTATAAGGTCTCCTGCCTTGAGCAGGGGAGTGGGCTAAAAGACCTCTGAGGTACCTTCCAGCCCTAGATTCTATGTTCTACTTTTAACAATCTTGGTTTTTAATACCTTGAAATGCTGTCCTAGAACTTGGTTTCTTTCCATTTATTTTCTTCGTCCTGGCTCACAAAATTCTTCAAAGCACCAATAAGACTCTTTTGCACAACCACTATGGGCAACCACAGTAAAAGTCATTTTACAACCTGAGATCTCCACAGTCCCATTACCAAGGAGGATCTAGTTCTGTGTTTCTTTCTCGAGTCAGCTGCTTCTCAGCCCCAGCAGATCCCCATCCTCTCCTCCATCCCCCTGGCAGAGGCCCTGGCAAAAGACGGAGGACCAAGCCAAGGAGCCCCAGCATCCTCTGCAAGAATCCCCAGGTAGGACAGATGGGAAGCTGGGCCTGCTGCTGCGGCTCTATCGGCCAGGATGCTGGGTGGCTCAGGCCTCTGCTGGGTCTTCCCACCCTAAGGGGCAAATCTCTCGGGTAAATCCCGGTTAAGGGCGTCCTTCAGCAACAGTAGGGAAAGGGAAAGGCTGGGCTCATGGTGAAATCACTGCTTCTACCTGGTTGAGAGAGAATTCTCCTCCCCTTGCAGGAATAGCAAAAGTTAGTGTTGAGCAGAAATGTCCTCACTGCCCCCCCCAGTCTCCCCAAAAGGCCTTTGGTCCCACCTTCCAAGGCAGCGGAAGAGTTCTTGGCCCACAGTGGACAGAAAGGTTTGTAATGACAGGCTTGAAAAGGACTCCTGAAAAAGAGAGAGAATGCTTTCCTGTCTATCTCCAGGTCTGGCCTTTTCCTGCAAAAAATAACACACAAGCAGATGTTTATACCTGTTAAATATTTTATAGCTAAATGGAGCCCCCCAAAATGAGGGGCACAGGGGACAGAGTTATAATACAGCTACATAATTTGCAGACCAAGGTTCATTTTAATTATATTTGATTCCAGATTTGCATCACAATATTTCTTTGTTAGTGGCTACTCCCCAACCTAAGACAGATACTATATTAAGAGAATGAAGTAAGGAGGTTAAAATCTTATTAACAGCCTCCAAGATGATGTTCAATTCTCTGGCAGTTTTTGTAAGGAGATCTGGGAAGAACCAGCAATTTCCTGGAGCTGAGGAAATAGAAGACTTTTTTAAGAAGTACAAATAAAATAGTTTAATTACAGATGTGACAGAATAATTTCCAAGATTTATCAGCTGTTTCTTTCAATGTATTTTTCTTCTTTTGTTGTTTCTGAGGCTATTTTTTTAGCATCCTCACCCCCTCACCCCTTTCTTAAACAACTGATGTTTCTCAAAGAAAATTTCACCCCAGACGCTTCTTCACCTTGTCAGGGGTTGCAGTCCAGCCTCCAAGTGCCAACCAGTCAGTTCAGTGATGCCATCCAATGTGGATATACGAAAAAAATGTCTATGGAGATTCTCAGTCATTCAGGTCATAGTTATCCGAAAGGTGCTTTTTCATGAGGCAACTGGACTTTCTTGATTTTTTTTCAAGACATTTTGCTTCTCATCCAAAAAAATTATTGGATGAGCTGAAGAAGCTTCTTGGATGAGAAGCGAAACATCTTCAAAAAAAAAAAACAAGAACAAGAAAGTCCAGTTGTCTCATGAAAAAGCATCTTTGAGATTTGAAAAAATAGTATGTCACTCTGAACCCACAATTATTGTGGCTAGATGTCTGGCTCAACAGCACAGCCACAGACCCCCACCAGAAATGTCCCAGCATGCTGGGAATCTGGCTTCTGGGCTTTTGCGCTGTGGAGAGTCACCATCCAGTGAGCGGCTGCCCCATCAGTGCCAAGAAGACATACCTCACTTTGGCACCTTCGGTCAGGATGTCTGGCCCATAGTTCTGCATGTAGGTTAGGAGGTGAGCCAGGAAAAATCCCAGTTGCTGGGAGTTCCCATTGAATCACACCCCCAGCGGTAGGGCTTTCCTTCTTTGTGGGCCTGTGGCTCCGTCACCCTCCCGGTGCAGTGGCTTTGGTGGGACCCCTCTGCATTGGCCCAGCAGTTGCTGCTGCCACAGCAAGGGTTGCTGAGACTCCTGCCATTGTGTCTAATGGGGAGGCTCTTCTGCCATCTCCTCCTCTCAGGCTTGGTGAGCGTCCCCAGAGGTCGTCCTGGTTAGGGTCTCACACGCTTTGAGGCTTTGAAATGCTCCCATCGTGGTGTGCATGGCTTGCCTCATGAGGAAGTTGGCTTGATTGACTTCACCACCTTCTTCCTCTCCATGTCCAAGCTCTTCCAGCTCCACTTGCCATTCTCATCATCAGCTGCCTCAGATGAGGGTCACTCCTTTAATCCTCCCTTCCCAGTCGTCTTTCTTTCCAACATCAGTGGATCACCTGGGCTTCGATGAATCTCTCAGGCTGGTGACTTCTTCCGTCCATTCCAAGAGGTCTACTCCAAGGTTAGCCTTGGCAGAGGCTTCCCCCCAGCACTCAGCTTCTTCTTGGTCACTGCCTTGTGGCCGAAATTCCTTGCACAGTCCCCATGGTAGAGGTATAATAGGTGCCTCTCTATTGCAGATTCCACTTAATGTAAGGACCTGCCCCAACTGTCCCCCTCAGGAAAGTACGACTCTTGAGGTGGTTAATCAAAAGAACTTTTACTGAAAAGACAGTGGCTGCAGTAAAGCCAAGTGGAATCTAACATTCCTGCACAAAGTTATTCCTCCCACTTTGAAACCCAGCCCCCTTGAACAGTCCACCGCAAGGATGTTTGGAGAGTGTTGAGGTACAAAATAATAACAGGTCATCCTCAGGGCGCAGCAACCTTGGAGTCAGACTGGAACTGACTGGGAGAAAGTTCATCCCATCTCTGAAGATGATCCCCCTCCTTAATTCCCATGCAGTTACTGCAAAAGCATGCAAAGAATGTTCCCTGGAGCATCCTCTTCCCCCCTCCACAAGAATGGCAGGGCACCCCAAAAGGGGACCTGACAAAGGCTCAGAATGAACAAAAACGTGCAAGAAAAGTCAAAGATAATAAAAAAAAAGTTTCTTTCAACATATAAATAACAAGAAAAAAGTCAAGGAAACAGTAGGTCCACTTAAGAGAGAAGATGGCAAGGAAGTAATTTTTAACTGGCTGACAAACCATACTCAACGAGTAGTCCTCAACAGCACTACATCCACACAGAGGGAAGCAAGCAGTGGGGTACTACCGGTACAAGGGTCTGTCTTAGGCCCAGGACTCTTCAATATCTTCATAAATGACTTAGATGAGGGAATAGAAGGGAAACTCATTGAATTTGCAGATGACACTAAACTGGCAGGAATAGCCAACACCCCAGAAGATGAGCTCAGAATCCAAAAAGATCTTGACAAACTTGAACAATGGGCCCTATCCAACAAAATGATATTTAATGTGGAGAAAAGCAAGGTTTTACATTTAGGCAGGAAAAACCAAAGGTACAAGTACAGATTAGGCAACAATTGACTCAAAAACCGTAACTGTGAGAGGGACCTTGGAGTCCCAGTAAACGATCACTTGACTATGAGCCTGCAGTATACGTCAGCAGCCAAAAATGCTAATACAATCCTTGATTGTATAAACAGAGGCATAGAATCAAAATCATGTGAAGTATTAGTACCACTTTATAAAGCCTTAGTAAGACCACATCTGAAATAATGCATCCAGTTTTGGTCACCGTGTTACGAAAAAGATGTTGAGACTTTGGAAAAATTTCAGAGAAGAGCAACTAAAATTATTAGAGGCCTGGAGACTAAAACATATGAAGAACAGTTGCAGGATTTGAGTTTGGCTAGTCTAGAGAAAAGAAGGAACAGGCGTGTCATGACAGCAGTATTATAGTATTTGAGAGGTTGCCATAAAGAGGAGGGGTCAACTTATTTACCAAGGCACCAGAGGGCAGGACAAAAAACCATGGATGGAAACTAATCAAGGAGAGAAGCAACTTGGAACTAAGGAGAATCTTGCTAACAGTGAGGACAATTAACCAGTGGAACAGCTGGCCACCAGAAGTTGTAGGTCAGGGGTGTCAAACTGCCGACCTGCGGGCTGGATGCCATTGTCGGCAATGGCAAAAAAGTCACGATTCACCGCGACACATCACATGATGTTGCAAGTTTGACACCCCTCTTTTTTAAAAAAAATATTTTATTAATTTTATAATTTTAAACAACAAAAAATCCAAATTAAATACAACTCAATACATTCTTTTTCAGCATACATTCTTTTAAATAAATATATACAATACTTTAAATAACTATGGGTGTTGCTCGGCGGCACCCCCCTCTTTCTTCCTCCCTATCTCCTACTTCCCTCCTCCTCACACCTCTCTCCTTCCCTCTCCACCCTCCTCTCCTCCAACCATCCTACTTCCTCCCCCTCTTTCACTCCTCCCTCATAACCCCCTCCAGATGTAGTACAGAGGTACTGTCCAAGCAACCCCTCTTCTATCAGTAAGTATTTCTTTCTTATATATTACGAGTATTACAGTTGAGTACATTATTACACCCACCCCAACCTACCCCCCCACACCCAACTTCCCAGAGTGAATACAGGGTAAAGAAAAAAAAACCCAATATATTAAACAAAATTATTATATAAATGCTAATAAAAATTTAACTATATGCTAAATACAATTTCTTAGATTGTTATTTCCCTTGAATATACTCTATCCATTTTTCCATTCCAACATATATTTTTCATTCGAATAATCTTTCAAATATGCAGATACTTTGGCCATTTCCGCCAAATTTATAACTTTCAAAGTCCATTCTTCGATAGATGGTAATTCTGCCTTCTTCCAATATTGGCAAGTTTGACACCCCTCTTGTAGGTGCTTCATCACTGGAGATTTTTAAGAAGAGACTGGATAGTCACTTGTCTGAAATGGTATAGGGGCTCCTGCTTGAGCAGGGGGATGGACTAGAACAGGGGTCCTCAGGCCGCAGCATGCCAGCAACTGGTCCACAGAAACAAGCAAAGCCCCATCCGTAGGATGCAGGCAGCACACAAAACCATGCACACTCCAGTCTGGAAAAACCTTTCTCTTCGGAACTAGTCCCTGGTACCCAAAAGGTTGTCGACCTCTGGACCTCCAAGGTCCCTTCCAGCTCTATTTTGATTGGACTACCTGAACAATAACATGGAATGGATTTTGCTTTTGCTTTTTCATTTTTTCGATTGCCTTTCCCTCCCCCCATAAGTAATTAAATAGTTTTTTTCTTCTTCATTATGTAACTTATTTCTTTTTAAAAGAATATAGCTATATAATTAAATTACTATTTAGTATGTATACAACATTACAAGTTAATCCCAAAGGTGCTTTTTCAGGAGGCAACTGGAGTTTCTTGTTTTTCTTTGAAGACGTTTTGCTTCTCATCCAAGAAGCTTCCTCAGCTCTGACCAGATGGTGGGGAATGAAAAGATCCGGTCAGAGCTGAAGAAGCTTCTTGGATGAGAAGCAAACCGTCTTCAAAGAAAAACAAGAAAGTCCAGTTCCCTGCTGAAAAACACCTTTAGGATAATCATGATCTGGATGACTGAGAATCTCCATAGACATTATAGGTTAATAAAAAAAATAAATATGTATTTTTTCTCCAATAGTTTTATTAGTTTCCTGATGTTGTTTTAGTGGTTTTTGTGGGGAGGATAATTTCCTCCCTTGTCCTTCTGGATGGGCTTCACATGCAGATCAACAGCGCCCCTCCCCCCTTTACCTCCCCCCTTTGCTGCCAGTTGGCTGGATCAATAATTCTGGACCCAAAGAAAACAAAATTCCAGCTAGCTAGCCGATCTAGTCTGTATCTGTCAGATGTCTGGTCCTTCTTATATCCACGTCAGTATGACCATAAAGAAGTCCAGGGAGAGGATAGGATATTGAGATTCTTATGTTACAGAATATTAATCAAACAGGTGGCCTTTTAGGAGATCGATAGAGCCATGTTAAAAAAAAAACTTGTCGAGAGAGTGGGAGCTTGTAGACAGCTCAAGAGATCTTGCTTCAGCCAACATCTCTCCTAATCCCCATTGATCTGTCTTTTTTAATTGTTTTCTTTGTTTGTGTGGAAGACTGGAAGACTGGTATTTACTTGGAAAGCATTAATTTTCTAGGAGATTGATATTCGATGGAAGAGAGTATTTGTGGCTCAGGGTTGAACTGTGGGGGGCTTGATGCTCTCAGTTGTTTTCTTGCAGATGTTTCATGACCCAGCTGGATAACATCATCGGTGCTAGTTTGAAGTCCCACCTGCTGGCTCCACTTGGCAGAATCTCAGTGCTGGTCTCTCTTGCGGGCTAGGTTAGAAAGCGGGTGGGGAGGAGACACACCCTGAGCAGATTTCTAGGCCCAACCAGCCTCTTCACAAAACACTTAAGCTTCCTGGGGATCCCATTCAGCAGCTTAAGGATTTTGGGCTAAGGATATGATGGCAACGACATCTTGAGAATACTGTAGATCAATTAACACATTTAGAAAAGTTCTTTATGAGTTTTGGAAGTTAAATCTGGTCTGTACCTTATTCCAAGTCAGGAAAGAGATGCAGACAAAGGAAAAATAAGTTCGAGGCAGGCTGCAGTTGGAAAGGAGGTTTCAGTTTGTTGGCCCAGTAACAACAGTGACAACAGCATGCATTCTTGGGTGCAGCTGGAAAATTGAGGTTGTGAGTTAGTGAGTTTTTGTATGTTTCTGGGTTCTTTGTTATTGGTATATTGGCATTTGTATGAAAATGTTCTTTATGTTCTTTAGATTGGATATAGTATTTTAATTGTTGTTGCGAGATTCTGTTTTGTGGCATGTTGGATCATGACTAGCCTTGATTTGACCCCAGCCTGCATAATAATTTCAGTTCTTGCTCTGTTCTGCTGTCTATTTGGAGATGTTTTTAGCCAGTTTTTCAATGTGTACATTGTTTTGTGAATGAAACTTAGTTTCCTTAAGCTTTGCCTCCTGGCTGTTTTAGTGGAGCTAAAACATAGACTCAAACTGCAAACCAGTATGAGGAGGGGTGTTCATTTGTTTTAAAACTCTTAAATAAGAATCTGCTGAGCTCCCTGGTCTAGGGATGGGAGAAAGATTTTCATTACCCCTTTCTGTACTTTGCATGCAATGCAACCCTTTTTCTGCAACAGGTCAGCCCCCCATCGGCTTCCGGGATGTCCTCCTCAGTGAGGGCCCTGCAGGCTTTGCCAAGGCCATTCGCCAGCACCAGGGCCTGCTTTTAATGGACACCACCTTCCGAGATGCTCACCAGTCACTGCTGGCCACTCGTGTTCGCACCCACGACCTGAAGAAGATCTCCCCCTTCGTAGCCCAGAACTTCAACAGGCTCTTCAGCATCGAGAACTGGGGAGGTGAGAGAGCGGCCAGGGTCCTCAGGGCCTCCCGAGAAATCTGACAGTTCCTGTGAGGAGGCTGGTGAGGGAGTTTCCGGCTGCCAGGTTGATGGCTGGCTGAGGTGGGGCTGCCCATGTGAGTTCTGAGTTGGATTTTGCAAACAAGGGCTCACAATGAAAGCAGCAACTCAGATCTGAAGTAAATGGACAGGTTTGTCCTGCCCGCAAATAATCACCACATACAAGTAATAGAACTGTGAGTCTGAAGGAAGACAGCAAGCTTAGAGAAGTATTTTAAATGGTCAAAACAGCAAATCAGAAAAGTAAATAAAAAAACAAAATTATTAGTTCTGTGGTACCAGATTTACCAGGGAGTAATATAATGAAGAGGCATTCAGCCAGTCCCTAATCCTGAGCTACGTGTTTTCTCTACTATTGGAATGTATAGCTGTGCTGACCATCTCCCTGACGGTCCCTAATTCCTCACCCAGCAATGTCAGGTAGAACTTAATGGGGAGGGTGCAGAGCACTGACAAACTGCCAGGTGGGGCAAGAGCCAGACCTTTTGCCTGCTACCAACTGCCTGGAGTGGTTTTGGAGAAAGGAGAATCACCACAACTTAATGTCCTCATTTCCAGCCCCCAGAGGGCTACCAACCATCTCAACAACCTTCCCTAAAACTGGTAGCTTGGAGACCAACTAAAAATTGTTCCAGTGATGGTTTCTTGAGGAGGGCATGAACCAGCAGTCATCCCTCAAGGATGCATCACTACCAGGTGGATCCTACCACACATCATCTTGCAATAGTTCTTGTCCAGTCATAAGCAACATGGACTTTTAAGTGACCCCATTTACAACTCTAATGATCCTGTCCAGCTCCTCAAGACTAGCAAGTTTTCCAGTCAACTCCATGGGACGTTTACAATCAAGGCCCAACTTGGGACAGATCTCTTCGGAGTGACTTTATCCAACAGATGGCCCCTTTGTCCAGGAGAGACTGGGTCACCTTGAACAAGCTGCCAGACCAGTTATTTACAGATGGAAATGTTTGTTTTGTCACCCTTATTGCAGTAAAATTGCTATTTATATAATGACCTACATGTGGTCCCTTCATCCTTATTAAATCTGTATCTTCACCATCCTTTCATGTTCGCCAACTCTACACCACAAGGTCAAATTGTCTTCATCTAGATCCTTTCCAGATGGATCTGATTCTTTTCTTAGGTTGGTGATATATCTGCAAGACTTGAGGAGAATTGTTTTGGAATGAGTGGGCTACAAATCTGCCTGCTGGGTTGATCCTTGAATTTGGCCACAAGTTAGGCTCTCCTGCATGGGGATCTGCAGCATATAGAACTCATGGAATTAAGAGCCTTAAGAAGGGATGTTGCTGTGAAGATGGCAATGCTGGTGGACAAGAGAGTTGAACTTGGCTCCATGGCTCCAACGGAGGCCAGAGCCAGGCCACTTGACCAAGGACCGGTCATCAGACTTGTTGCTGTGCCAGCTGAGAACCCTTTGAGTTTTGGAGTTGCTATTAAAGAAAACACACTCTGTATTCCCTTGTGTATTTTTCTTTCTGACAATCAAATCTGGGAGGACACTCCCAAGGAGCCCAGCTCCAGGATTTCGGACGAGCACAGGAGACCTCTTGCTGATGCTCCTCTCCCGCCCTTCTAGGTGCCACCTTTGATGTTGCCATGCGCTTCCTGTATGAGTGCCCCTGGCGCCGGCTGCAGGAGCTGCGTGAGCTCATCCCCAACATCCCATTCCAGATGCTGCTGAGAGGGGCGAATGCAGTGGGCTACACCAACTACCCGGACAACTCCGTCTTCAAGTAGGTGGTGTGCAGCTTCGCTGGGCTGTTTCCAGGTGCTTGAACAAAGGGATGCCCCATTTGCCTTCTCATCTTTCTTAGAACTGGCCCTGCCTCTCTGTTCTTTATTTTGGGAGTTACACATTTTATGCTCAAAAAGCTAAACTTTTGTTTTTGCTTGCTTAAATCCTTTATATTCCTTTGTCCCTTCCTGGAAGTCCAGTCACCTTTATCGTACTTGGAGGAAAAGCCCAATTGCAGCTTTCCACATTAACCTGATAGCCTTGCTGGACTTTATCTGCCTTCTGCTCCCTCCCTCCCTCCCTCCCTCCCTCCCTCCCCCCAGGGCAGGCCGTGAAGCAGAGCCCCGGGTTGGGCACAGGAGCAGGCGGGTGGCCAGCCTTGGCTCAGGGCCTTCTCTCTATCCCCATCACAGGTTCTGCCAGATGGCCAAAGAGAACGGGATGGACATCTTCCGCGTCTTTGACTCCCTCAATTACCTCCCTAATATGCTGCTGGGGATGGAGGCAGCCGGGCAGGCCGGGGGTGTGGTGGAGGCCGCCATCTCCTACACTGGGGATGTGGCTGACCCCAGCCGGACCAAGTACACCTTGGATTATTACATTAGCCTTGCAGAAGAGCTGGTCAAAGCCGGGACTCACATCTTGGCCATCAAGGTAGGGAGGGAGGGAGGAGGGGGAAGGTGTTGCCTCCATGCTTCCATTCTGCCCTGGCCCTGGTGGGAACCCATTTCCATTCTTCCTGATGGCAGTCCATCCGGGAGGTTTCCTAGGACTTGAGGCTGAAATGACAGAACCCAAGGGAGCCCGTTCTCCTCCTCCTCCTCCTGGCCTGGCTTCAGAAGGGAAACTGATGCCCCCTCCCGCCCCTCAGCTTCAGGGGATCTGTCACCTCTGCAGCTGCGCCTTTTCCCTCCCTCCCTCCCTTCCTCCCCCCTTCTCCTCCTCCTCACCTGCAGCCCTTGCTCCTTTCTCTTTCAGGACATGGCCGGGGTCTTGAAGCCACAGGCCTCCTCTATGCTCGTGGGGGCACTGCGCAAGCACTTCCCCGACATCCCACTTCACATTCACACCCACGACACTTCAGGCGCCGGCGTGGCTTCCATGTTGGCTTGTGCTGCTGCTGGGGCTGACATTGTGGACGTTGCAGTGGATGCCATGTCAGGCATGACTTCCCAACCGAGCATGGGTGCGATGGTGGCGTGTACCCGTGGCACAGAGCACGACACAGGTCTGAAGGGGGAACAGAAGGGGTTCTCATCTGCCCCACAAAGGGCGGCCCAGGCCAGTCTGCAGCGAGGATTTGGCCCCTCCCATCTGGCCTGGGGTTGCAGCAGGAGAATGTATGCAGCCCCCCCCCGAGCTGCTTTAAGCAATTATAAAATTGTAATTCCACAAAGAAATAAAAAATATCTGTACATTTAAGGAATTGGGACTGATCAGTTCAAATAAACCCACAACGCTTACAACACCTTTAAAATCTAAATTATAGAAGAGCCCACAGAAACAGCAGCAGAAAGAAGAGGCAGGAGGTGAAACAATCGGCTTACAGCCAGGGCTGTCCCTGCCCTCAGAAGGCTTAGGGCCAGCCAGATGCCGCTTCCAGCCTGCCAATCCTTGAGGTCTGAGGCATGAGTGGAAAAGAGCGGCAGGCAGACAACTGGGATCGCCTCTAGGATTCTCTTGTGGAGCCCCTGTTCTCCATGCCTGCCCTCACAAGCAGCTTCCTTGCAGCTTTGTGGCTCTTTGCTGAGCTACATGGGCTTCTTCTGGACCTTTGGCGAGCTGGGCTTCCTTTGATTCCCCAAAGGGACAGGGGGCCTCCCCAGACGTCAAATCAGAGACCCTCCCTATTTTATCGCTACAACCACCCTGCGAGGCAGGTTGAGCAGAGAGAGTGAGGGACTAACCCAGGGTCCACGGGGTGATTCAGGACAGGATTTGCAGCTGGGCCTGTCCGGCACTTGTCCCAAAGTGAAGCAACAGCCAGGCCGAAAGTGCCAGCCCCTGGCACCCCCTGGCAGGAGGACACAAAGGGGGCAGGCGAGGAAACATCTGTCACCAGGCTCCGGGCCCTGCAGCTCCTTAAGGAAATCCTGAATGTTGTGGTCACTGCACTGTGTTTCTGAAGACTCGCCCTGACTCAGATCTGGTCATATCAATGTGGAGAGAAGGTTTATTTATTTGCTAGCTGGCTGGTTCTGTCTGGAAATGGAACTGGGCTCAGGCCTGCCCTCCAACAGAGAGTAGAAAGTGGGTGGCAGGGCTGCCCCCTGCTCTGGGCTGATGGGAAGGACTCTTTCCCCCCTCCCCCCCCAGGTATCCAGATGGAAAAAGTCTTTGACTACAGCGAATACTGGGAGGTGGCTCGGGGCCTCTATGCAGCTTTTGACTGCACGGCCACCATGAAGTCTGGCAACGCGGATGTCTACGAGAACGAGATCCCCGGCGGGCAGTACACCAACCTGCACTTCCAGGCCCACAGCATGGGGCTAGGCCACAAGTTCAAGGAGGTGAAGAAAGCCTACGTGGAGGCCAACAAGCTGCTTGGCGACCTCATCAAGGTCAGTCTGTCAATCCTCTCCCCCCCCCCCCCCCGGCGACAAGGTGGACCTCACAGACTTGGGCAGCAAAGTTTCCTGGTCTTTGCAGAATGACCTGTTTAGCCAGTGGCTCCAGGCTTCCTCAAGAGTTGCCAGTTTCGAGGTCAAAGGTCACTAAAGGCCACAAGCAGCTCAGACAAATTTTCTGTGCCATCCCTGGAGAAAGTGGCTTTCATGGCCAATGCTGGAGCCAAAGCTTGCCAGAGCGAGATCTGATTTTTCTGAGCACATAAGTTGTTCCAAGAAAAGGCAGTAGCGGCTGTAACCATTGGATTCCCTACTTCCAGCTGGGCTCTTGACCAGATGGCCTCACCCTGTCCGCTGAAGGGCCCCTTCCCCTAGTCTGGCTTTGTGCCTCAATGGCTCTAAGGTGCTCCTGGGAGAGGCCCCTGCCCGTGGGCCCCTCCTTGGCACTGCCCCTCTCAGGGAGTTCCCTCTTGCTGCTCTGTGCAGGTGACACCCTCCTCGAAGATCGTGGGGGACCTGGCTCAATTCATGGTCCAGAACAACCTGACGCAGCAAGACGTGGAAGCTCAAGCAGACGAGCTCTCCTTCCCCCAATCCGTGGTGGAGTTCCTGCAAGGCTACATTGGCATCCCCTATGGAGGCTTCCCAGAGCCCTTCCGCTCCAAGGTAGGGCCTGCCTTTCCCCCAAGGAGCCCAGAGAAATTGTGGGGAGGGGAGTAAACCCGCAGTTTTCTTGTCTTAATTTCATACCGAGGATTTGGTATGAGGGGCCTGTTCGTTGCATTTTGGGGTGCCTGCCCATCAGAGACATGGAGCAGATTGTCCCATTCTTGGCTGAACTGTTCCTTGGAGAGAAATGCTGCTAAACGGCCTTCTGGCATGGTTGAAACTTAAGAAACCCCCAGCCCCATCTCGATTCCTGTTTTGTGGGAGTGGCTGAGCCCTTTGACCTTTCCTAGGTGCTGAAAGATCTGCCCCGTGTGGAGGGCCGCCCCGGGGCCTCCCTGCCTCCTCTGGACTTCACAAAATTGGAGCAGGAATTGTGCGAAAAGCATGAAGAGATCACCCCCGAAGACGTCCTGTCTGCCGCCATGTACCCCAAAGTCTTCAGCGACTTCAAGGACTTCACAGCCACCTTTGGGCCTGTTGAATGTCTCAATACACGGCTCTTCCTGGAGGGGCCCAAAATAGCCGAAGAGTTTGAGGTGAGGCCCAGAGCATAGGAAGCATCAAACGTTTGGTCAAAATGCCCTTCCCAGGAATGGACAAAGGAACTGGCGATGAAGGGAGGATGTGGGTCAGTGCGGGGTTAGTCTATTCTAGAAGGTGCACCAAACGTGGCATTTTATTCATTCAACCCTCCCCACCCCCATGCAACTCCCGGTGGTTTGCCTGCATACCCCACAGACCCAGGTTGGGCCTCTTTGATGTGGAACCCAAATTTGCTCCTCCATCCTTACCTTTTTTTCTGCAGTTGCACTTGGTAGGTCATGCAACCCGCCTCCTTATTGCATACACTTTAAAAAAACGAATAAGATGGATTACAGATGCAGATAATAAGTAACACCCCTTGAAACAGCAGGGGGAGATCTAGGATGAAATCCACTTTCTCAAAGCTCTCTAATATCACAGTTGAGGATAAAGTAGAAATAAATAACTGGGGAGATTACAGAAGGAGACTGTCGCTTGGTGACCCAGAAGCCACAGCAGGGCAAGCTGACTCAGTTTCCCTCTGATTACTGAAAGGGGCAGAGGGTGGGAAAGAAGCAGATCCTTTGCGGAGCCCCCAGGCTGTAATGGAAAACGACACTGAATCACCCAGCAGCCCAGACCACCGTTTGTTAACCTGGAAGCACAGTGGAGGGAGGGGATCTTGGAGGATCCTGGCTGTTCTCTGAGCTTGGTGGTTTCCTTGCAGATGTTTCATCCCCCAAACTATGCAACATCATCCCCCCTTTGCTTGCGTGATGCTCTGAGCCTCGCATAAGACTCGATCACCCAGAATCTTAGTGGTGCTGCCTTTGAGTGCCTGATCCACCTCTTGCTCTCTTTTCCCTCTCCGATGCCCTCGCAGGTGGAGCTGGAACGGGGGAAGACGCTGCACATCAAGGCCTTAGCCCTGGGAGACCTCAACCAGACCGGCCAGAGGGAAGTCTTCTTCGAACTGAATGGACAGCTGCGCTCCATCCTGGTTAAGGATGCCAAGGCCATGAAGGTAACAAAAGAGGCAGGTGGGGAGGCAGGGCATGGTTGGGGTCTTAATTAATTCAATCCCTGTAGATTGGATTTTGCTTTGCAGGGCTATCCATCTTTAAAATCACTGGCATTTAAAATACCTCTTTTATTCATAAATGATATTTAGCTTAATTACTAATGCTAGTAGTAGCCACAACATGTTCTGCTATTGTCACCCAATTCAGTGTATAATTTCCAGTGAGCGCTCGCCCCCTCCATCCTCTGTCTCCACCAACCCCCTGGCACTCTGTCTTGGGCAGGAAGCGATGGAAGGAACCCGTGGGTGCCCTCCCCCCTCTTAACCTTGCCTTGCCTTGCCAGGAGATGCACTTCCACCCCAAAGCCCTGAAGGACGTCAAAGGCCAAGTGGGAGCTCCCATGCCAGGGAAAGTCATCGACATCAAAGTGAAGGAAGGAGCGCAGGTTGAGAAGGGACACCAACTCTGCGTCTTGAGTGCCATGAAGATGGAGACCGTGGTCAACTCGCCCGTGACAGGCACGGTCCAGAAAATTTATGTCAAGCTTGAGATGAGCTTAGAAGTGGATGATCTGATCCTGGAGATTGAGTAGCCGTCTTGTCCCAGGGACCTCAAAAGTCGTGGCTCCTTCTGAGGAACCCCTAGAGCTGCTGAGATGCCCTCAAGCAAGTTTCCCAGCTTTTATCACTGGACTTCCCCTCCCCTCCTCCAGGGGAGGAGCAGGACTGGGTTTTAGAAGGATGGAGACCCCATTGCTTCCCCCCCCCATATGGTGAACTTGTTGCCTTCCTCCTTCTAGCAGAGAGAAAAGGAGCCAAGTGAGAAGGAACTGTTGTGACCACGTACACAGAAGCCTCCCCCCCCCCGTCTCTCTTGCGGCCCCTTTTCCTGGAGGCTGTGAGCCAGTTTGGTAGAAGAAGGGGCCACTTCTGTCCTGGGTGGGTGAGGGGGGGATCCTCCTCCACAGTTGCCACTTCTGCCTTCCTCCTTCCAGTCCTCTCCTCCTCTTGGGGACAATTTTTGCCCAATGTCAGCTTCTTTTTCTACAAGGGGAGAGCCCCTCATCCATCCTCCTTGTCCTTTCTGTTTCAGTTGCCAAACCGAGGAAGGTGGCTGTGCCCAAGTTTAAATCCTGGGCAGCCGCTTTGTGATGTAAAAGCCAGCTAAGCTTGGACTCAAGGGCTGCTTTGGGATGTGTCGAGGGGCTGCCATCCCTTCTTCCACCACTGGAGGAGGCAGTGCAACCAAATCATGATTTTCCTGTTGCCAATTATTGGATCAATCATCTGGGCTGGGCCTGAGAATCGTGGATGGACAGTTGGGCAAAATGAGGGAAGGGCAATACTTTTAGTGGAAGCCCTTGAAAGAAATGAAACGAAATGAAACTTGGCTCTGCCTCTTGTCCTGTGTTCTTGTATGCATTCCTTGATGTGCGTTCACTCTGCTGCTTCAGCCAGCCAGCCAGTTTATAAACTGTGTACGAATAGCAGGGAAATTGCCCAGCAGAAAACGTTAGGAAAAGGAAGAGGGGCCCAGGCTTAGCCTGTGCTTGTTCAGCAACTGTTCAGAATTACAATGGCGCTGAACAAGGAGTCGTCCTCCCATTGTCATCCCGGAAGAGCCATGGATCGCTTTGGCCATCTGGATGTCCACTGCGAAGGCCAGGAGGGAAGGCCAGTGGAGGAAGATGGCTGTGGGGCTTGGCCCTTAGAGACTGAGGATACTTCTATAAGGTTGAGGGGGGTTGTAAAAGACATGTTCCGGGGCATCCCTGTGGCATCTCACCATTTCAGCTGAGCCAGCACCAAGCTGGGCTAGTTGCCTAAGAGAAGGCTACCTCTTTACTTGGGTGCCACGCAAGGGCAGACGTTCTGAGCCACAGCTGCTGCTGCTGCTGCTGCTGCTGGAGGGAGTGCAGGCCAGGGCGGCGCAGCAACCATAAACACCCTGAGCCACAGACGGGAGGAAGATCCTGGGCTGGGTCAAGAGACCATAGGCAAGGATCAGGCCAGATTCCCCAAACAGGGTCCCTGGGAGTTCTGGCAGGATTTCTTTCAGGGCCAAGGTCACAGGTACCCCTGCCAAGCCAGGCCTCCCCCTCCCCCATCCTGTTTTTATGCCTTTCTGTTTCCTAGATAAATGCAGAATTGGGCCTTTCTTCCTGGGACCTGCTGTTCATTTTGGCCCCCTGCTCAGGCCTGCCCAGATCTTTCTCTTTTCTTTATCGTCTAGAATACTAGCCATTTCTTCCAGCTTTGTGTCATCTGCAAACAGGATAAATGTCTCATGCAAGTCATTGGTAAAGGTGTGGAAGACCCCAGCCCAGGACAGAGTCCTGAGAGCTCCGATCTAGCCTGCCTTTTGCCATTTTATTAAGGGGAGCAGAAGAGCTTTGCTGAGCAAAAGGATCTTCTAAGCTAGGATCTTCATTGAAAAAGAAGAAAGGACCGTCTAGCATTATCTGCCACCAACCCAGGCTGCACTCTTGTGACCAGTTCTTCCTATCAGAGTGCTGACAAACATGCTGTCAAATGTGCTTGAGGATTTTGCACAGGATAGGTGTGTGCACTTTGTTGTCTGCTGCTGTTTTTCGAAGATAAGAGCTCTTCCAGGACTTCTCTGCTAGTTCCTTCAGGATCCTAGGATGTCTGGCCCTGAAGACCTGAATTTGTTTAAATCATCTCTCTCACCTCTCCTACTCCCTCTTTCCCCAGGGGCATGGGATGGCCTCATGACACAAATGTAAAATAGGAGCCCTGCATGCTTACCACTTTATCCTTGCAAAGTTCTACGACCCCTTTTTTTTCTTCTAATGAGCCTCCAAATGTTTTTTTTGTTGTTGTTTCTGATGTTATTGCAAATCTCAGTGCATTTGAGCTATAGCCTTTCTTCCTGATGCAGGTCCTATAGCTTCTGGAGATGACCATTGCATTTTTTTAGTTCTGCGCCCTTCCTCTGTTTCTGCGGAACCTCCCTTTCCCCATGTTATATACACTTCATTGGCCTCTTTAGATTTCTTTCCTTCTTGCGGTTTTATGCCAGTGTGGTAGAATTTCCGGCTGAAGGGGGGGGGAGTAAAGAGATGTTTCAGCTTAGAGCAGTGGTGGCGAACCTATGGCACGCGTGCCAGAGGCGGCACTCTGTGGGCACACGTGCCATCGCCCCAGCCCTGCCTCCCCCCATAGCCCCCTCCTCACCAGCAGTCCCCTTAGAGGAGAGTCGCCCCCGGGCACAACCTGTGCAGAGCAGCGCAGTGCAGCCAAGGATATGGCAGCCGGGTAGCGGGGACAAGACTCCGCCCTCGTGCTCCATCATGCGCAGATGATGCTGCAGGGTGCGATGGAGGGTGTGGCCACCATGGTGCTGCTGGGCTGCCTGGGTGATCTGCTGCAGCAGGCCATGGAAGCAGTGGGTGGCCCTGTGGGCAGGCGGGGCACAGGGTGGTGAGCAGGTTGGGGGCAGGGTGGTTTTGGGGCACTCGGTCTGTAAAAGGTTTGCCATCACTGGCTTAGAGTCCATGGGGGGGGAACCCTGAGGTTGAACCCCGAGGTCTGCCATTTCCCAAGGGAAGGCAGGCTGTCTGGCCAGATTCTAGCAATATAGGCAATCAACACTAAATATCTACTTTAGCCTATTCATGATTGGGGTAGGATTTGGAAACCAGTTTTGTCTATCACTGAGGAATGCTGAGTTCAAAAAAAGGGTACAATAAAGTGAGGAGGCTCCATGATGGGAGGGAGCTGTAAGCAAAGCATGAATAAGAACCAAGGAGAGCATTTTGCCACTCATGAGATTTTGAATCATTCCATTTTTAAACATTCAACGTTATTGAATTTTCATTTCATGGGCACCCATGTGGGGGCAGGGATTGCTGGGCTGGGGGTCCACCGTGTGGCCCTCAACCTAAAGGCGGGGAGCCACTCTCTTCACATGTACGGAGTGCCCTCTTCTTTCTCAGGTTCTTCAGGTGTGACGACAGGAAGACTTGGGGTGGCCCGGTACTCCTCGCAACTTTTTACTCTTACTTTATGGATGTCGAAAGCAGGGAAAGTTGCCAAATCCAAGTAGCACAAATATTTCTACAGGCATAAAAGAAATAAAACAGACATGAGCTTGCAGCGCTCTTGCATGGAAGTTGGCCTTCATCTTCCCCAAAATCTCGACTTTCCTCTCCCTCCTTTTCTGCATCTCCATTACATCCAAAGCAAGCCTCCTACATTGCTCTGTATTTTATGGGCAGTTGGCTGTCCGTTTCTCATCCTGCTGCCAGTGACGGGCCGCAGCAGCCAAAGGGCTGGTGGCATGTGCCAGGTGGAGGCAGCCCCTCCTCCACAGAACGATCATTCTGGAGCAGCTGGAGAAAGAAGGGGGGCTGCAGGGGCCACAAGTGGGGCAGCATAGGCCCCCAGATGGATGGAGGGCAGGAGGGACTTGCATTGGGAGCCCACCCCCTCTTTTCCTCATTTCGGGCTTTAAGGCAGTGCAGCTCTTCAAAGAAGAGTTTGGCACCTCTGCCCAGCTGAAAACTCTGTTGGTGCCAGGTGGCAGAGGGGAGCTCTGCAGGCGATGGGGGGTGGCAGCCCCACATCTTTCTGCTGAAGGTGTTCTATATTGCCTGGAAGTCCCAAAGGTCCAAATCCCACTCTACTTTCCCCCCCTCCTGCACACACACACACACACACACACACCTCTCACCCTACCTCCAGCCTGCCCAGATTTCAGCTGTGCTAACAGCTAGGAATATCTCCATAAAGCCCATCCTAAAAAACAGGGCATGAAAGCCCTTTCCTCACCGGTGATCCAGGAACCATCTGGCAGTTCTTGTGATTTGGTCTTTTCTCACCCGGAGGGCACGTGACCTTCATCAGGATGGTTTCAAAGTGGTAAATTTTCCCATGCGTGCTCTGAAATATGGTCAGAAAAATTACCTGGTGAACTCTCTGTTGCCCCCACCCCCCCACCGCACGACCCTGATGTTCCTTCAGAGGGCTTGGCAGGAGATCCTGACCAGCTTGAGGATTGTGCATGGCGTCTGGGACTCTAGTTGAGTCTTGAATGTTACAGAATTTGCACCAGAATTTTCAAAGTAACAGGCGTAGCAGTATTTAACTTGCCTTTTTAAAATTCAGTTAGATAATGAGAATATTTTCCTGGAACCAAAAAGCAGGCAACAGAGTACTTTTTTAAAAAAAAACTATTCCTTTATGACAGTAGCAGTTCTAAGGAAAGGGCATTGAGCAAGGAAGATTCTGCTGCAAGGAAGGAAAAGTGACCAGTGAGAGCCGCTTCCGTCCTGTGGCCAGTGAGTAAAGCCAGTGAGCAAAGGACACGGCGCTGTCTCTTTCTTTCCCTGCCATTGAAAAGTGGCAACAGGACTCCTCACTTTGAAACACAGACATTGTTTAAAATGATAAAAGGGCTTTAAAAGGCCAAATAAGGTAAAACTCTTAGATATTAAAGTACTGCTATTGTTCTAGAAGAGGGAAACTGAAGAGTATGGGGAGGGGGCAATGGGAGGATGTTACCGGTAGTACTAAAAAGCATGAGCAAAATCAGAAGGCAAAATTCCTTGTAGTTTTGCAAGCAAACATGAATAGAATGAGAAAAACCTGACCGAACGCCAAAGAAAATCTATTCTGCCCCTTTCCCCTTACCATCAACCGGACATGGACCTTTTCTCCAGGTACCGAGAGGTAGGTGCAGTTGTGCTCCTTGTTCAAGTGAACCATGGCCTGGTGGTACATGACGGTAGCCTGGGAGATGATTGCATCGTCCCTCATCTTATTCCAGAAGGCAGAGAAGTCATTGGACTCTGAGAAAGGCCACGGCTGCTGATGTCCAACGCTCGGCTGGCCCCAAAGAAGGGCCAAAAGGCAACACACCCCAGAAAAAGACACTGCCTTGGCCATTGTGGTTGTCAGGAGCTAGAGTGCCCACAGAGGGTGATGCTGCTCTAAGTAGGAGAGCTGCTGCTGGAGAGCTTCCCCTCTTGGCTGGGTGACCAATGCTCAGTTGAGGGATTATCTCCCGGTGAGAGGGCTGGGCCAGAAGGAGGTCAGGAGGAAACTCCTGGTAGGAATCCTTTTCCTGCACAGGAGACACAGGCCTGCGGCACAGTCCTCGATCTTGCCTGAAATTTCTTGGAAAATAGGAAGTGCCTACCAGAAAGTGTAATTGGACAGAGCACAGTGAGATGGATGAGGAGGACTGACTGCAAACTGAATTTTGTGGACACTGGAAGGAAGGGATTTTGGCAAACACTTGTAATGTAATGTAATGAAAAGGACATCTTAATCTCCCCAATGGGAAAAAATGTGGAAGAATATTAAATCATAAGGTGGACAGGCGGTACACAGAGTAATAAGTAGTAAGACATGGTTCAATACAGGCAAAATTTATCAAATTTATATTCCACTGCAATCGGAAATGGAGACCCAGCAGCTGATAAAAAGGCAATAACATAATATATATGCTAAATCAGAATACATAAACTCAAGATACACTGCCTGATATTCAAATGCCATCTCAGGAAGCTCAATATTTTTAATATTTAACAGATAAAACAGAACTGATGGGATGAAATAGCACTACCCAACAGTACAGTTGCTTGGGGGAAAAACAGAAGCAATATAAATGGAGACATTGCAATAAAAGCATTCACGTTTGCTCAAAAATCAAAGTGGATTGCTATTTTAGAGAATATCCAGGTCAATAGAAAGGGTAGGATGAACAAAAGTTGGAATTATTTTTTTGATGTTGCCACCCAATCAAGAGGGAAGATGCAAATAATGCTTTCCAAAAGTAAACAGATTTTTCAACTGACTTAAATTGTTGCAAACTGTATTGGGAGACAAATTTTACCAAGCATGGTCCTTCCAAGAATTTGCATATAACTTTCAGAAGGTAGATGATCACAAAAAAACTTGGATTATCTCTGATAAAAAGTCATGTCCTGCTTTTCTGGGGCTTAGCTGAAGGCATTTTGCTTATAAATAGGTGGCTCAATTTTTTAAAATAGATTATCAAATCTGCATTTCTACAGAGTTGGCCTACTGAGTTTCTGCTTGGAGGAGAGAGACTGGGGGCTGGTTTCTGTCTAAGATTTTTCTATTACTTTGGGGAAATATAATATTCTGCCTTTTTTAATATCTCCCAAAATATTTTATTTTCAGGGAGGGGGGTTGCTGACTTCCTTCACTCCTAATTAAGGAACTTTCTGATAACAAAAAATAAATTGGAGACTTCACTTTTATGGACAAAACTTTTCTAGAGCCAAATCTCAAAACAGCTTGAATGGAAATGAATCTTCAACTGAAATCTAAACAGTGCAGATTCCTGTAAAGTTGGGTCTTGTTAAGCTTTCTAGAAACAGCAATGTGATTTGGCATTTCTTAAGGTCCGTTTGCCTTCCTCTCCATTTCTAAATTAAATTCCTTGTTGCTGAGCCCCACCAGTTTGAGTCCTTGAGGCATAAACCCGTTTCAGAAAAATGGTTCTAGAGCTCAGACACTGCCTATTCTCTGATATTTCTTAGCAAGTTCTTAGCAAGTTATTTTCAATTTAATTTCAGAAATCTTCTGCAAAATAGGCCACCATTAAAAATACATATGTAGTGGCTGTAAAATGAGATTCCTCTGGTTCATCAGAAGATTCACCAGAGACCAACAGCAGCTGCCAGAAGCTTCTTGGGAGCAGAGGAGGACTTCTTCCCCATCCTTATTTCCTGACTGCTGCACCTGACATGAAGGCAACTCTTGGACAAGAAATGATCATAGGAAGACAGCACCAGCACCATCAGAATACCAAAAGGACACACTCAAAAGCTCAGGTCTGCCACAGGAACAGAAAACAACCCCAAACACAAAAGCCCAAGAAGGCATAAAAACCCACCACTCCCAGCTACATGTGGTCAGATGCTCCAGAGCCACATGCTGTTGTGGTTCTGCCCTTCAAGAAACTACAACCTTCTTTCTAAAGCAGTATCCATTTTGTTTATCCCTGGCTTGGACTGGACCCTGATGAAGATTTTTCTTTCAACAATACATTTCACTGATCCTAGATTGGAAATGAATTTTGGACCATTGATCTTAAAGAAAAGATCTGGATTAAATTGACATGCTGATTGCAAAACAGTTTGTGTTCTGTCCTGCTTTCTAGGACCATTTGCAGAGCAAGTAGTCCACCCTTACGTCTTTTCCTGTTCCCTGTTTTCTCAAAGCTGGAGCAACTTTATCCCCTTTAGAAGTCACAGATTCAGGGTTGGGAGGGCTTTGAATTCTCAGGAGTCAAAATCCCTCCCAGCAAGTCCCAGTCTTTCCCAGCACTTCTTTCTGCGGGGCCTGGGAGAGGGGCTTCTATCCTGGACACCCCTTTGGAGGTCAATGCTCTCTTTGTCCAAGAGGGGGGAATTAGAGGTCATCTGGCACCTTGGGCAGCAGCTTTGTTAATCCTTTGCATAGGTTCAGTGACCATGACTAATGTTTTTCCAGAAACATTGCTAGTAGCTTAGACCCATTCCTAAAAAAATCAATGTGTTCTTTTTAAAAAGCTGGCAAACGGATTGTTATTCTAGAATTTCACTCATTGTTGATGGCAGCTCAGTTAAACGATCTGTTGTTTTCTCTTCTCCTTTGAAGATGGGGACCCCTATTTTTTTTGGCCCTTTGCTTCTCCCCAGAGATAACTTCAGATTTTACAGACGGGACTTTGAAATACGGTCTTCCAATAACCCTTCTGGCCAAGTGATACTGTTTAGGAACAACTTTTTGATCTAATGGGAGATGCATATTTTATTTCGCATGTTTCCTTTTTTTCCCTTCTTTCTGATCCTAGATGAATATGTATTGTTGGAATATATCTATTCTATTGTGGAGGGATTATTATTCTTTTAAAAGTTACAGTATAGTATGTCCTATGAAATCCCAGTAAAGAGTGCCTTTGCCAACTGGACCTTCAGGTTTTTTTCTTTAATTATCATAAAGCAACTCTAACAGAGTTAATTTAGTCCTTCCATAAACATTGATTAGTTCCACATGCCTTCTCTGTCCTGGTGCTGATTCTGTTGGAGATTTGTATTTCTTATTTCAAAGACAAAGGGTTAGGGCAGAGGGCAAGTGTAAGGACCTGAAAACAAAGTAAAAATGGTTGCAATCTTCAGTTGTCAGAGCGAGAAAATTCATTGTCACAGTGTTGACATCAGCCATGTGACCAGACTCAAGATCACAGATGGGGATGACTCCTAGCCCGACCTTGGCACCGCTGCTCACATCCCAGTATTCATTGGGCACTACGGCGGCAACAATGACAGGAGTGAATCAGCCAACTAGATTGATCCTGTTGATGAACCTCAGCCCAAGCCGACCACTCTGTAGCATGCCAAATGCTTCTGCTCCCCAGTTGAGGGGAATTGTCTGGCAATTGCAAGAGCCAGCGGTGGACTCTAGTCTTGGGATGTTGGGGGGTGCGGCCACAGCCAAGAACCCAACCTGGGGCTCAGGTGGGGTGGCACCAAGCTGATAGAGGGAGATTATAAGCACCTCAGCTGGCACCGGCACCCCGAATGCCTCGGATACCCCTACTGAGCTCAATATTCAATGGAAGCCTGATAAATTGGCATTTTTCCTGAACCAGGTCTGGTCCCACCTTGATTGCCATGGGAATAACTACCCAGATGAGGCAGCCCAAGTGGCTAATCTTGAATGAGGATGCCTCTGAGCTAGCCACTCCAGACGTGTTACTGGGGAGTCTTTGGACACATTTCAGAGATCCTGCATAGAACCAGCAAGCGGAAATCAGTCAGGAGACTCAGGCAAGGCACGAGACCAGTGATGAGTACATATGTGAATTTCACAGGGTCGTAGCAAAATTGAGACACTGGCTGGAGTAGCTCTTGACAATTCTTTCGGGAAGGGCTGAGTCGTGATCTAGTCCAGCTGTGCCTGGCCAGGGACATCTTTAATCGGCTTGACAACTGGTATCAGTTGGTCACCGCAGTAGAGGTGGATTTGACATACTGTACAAGAATGGGCGCTGGGCGGTTCCAGATCGTGGCGCCTCTAGCCGCACGGGGAGACTTGTCTCCTCGTTTAGCTATCTTCCCTCCGCCGGTAGACCCCTGTGGGGGTCAAAAGTTGCCCTGGAGGGCGCGACTACCGTCGAGGGGGCTCTGCTCGGCTGCGGAGGAGCGGCGGCTCCTCCAGATGTCCGAGCTGTCTCTGAGGGCCGATGGAGAAGAAGATCGGCCGTAAAATGGCCGATCAACTAGCCGCACCAACCACAAGTCAAAGAACATCTAAGGATGAAGAACCACCATGGTGAATCCGGGTGAAACCTTTCCTTCTCTCGTTATTCTGATTTTTTATTTTCCTTTATTAAGAAAGCGGTGGCTGTCTATATGTGGAAAGAAGAGCTAAAAAGAAAAGATTAATTTTTGTGGGTGTGATTGTTTTTTTTTTACTATTTGACTTCTGCTGGGTGAATTTCAGGGGAAAAGAAGAAAAAAGGGACATTGTTACTTTCCTTTTTTAATCTGATAATGTAGGAGATATTTTTTGTTGATTTTTTAAAGAAAAGAAAAAGAGAAAACTTTCCTTTTCTTTTTAACTTGATTAACTTGGGAAAAAAAGAAAGAAAAAGACTTTACAGTCCACTGAGGACATCTGGTGGCAAAAAGTGAAATGTTAACTGTATTTCTCCCTGTTGTTTGAAGAGGGATTGGATTTTATGTGATAATAAAAGAGAAAAGATAACTTGACAGTCCAAAGAGCTTCCATTTTATGTGACCTCGCATTCCTACGCAACTGCCGAGATCAAAATTTAATCCCCACATGCTTCCAATTGAAATTCCACTCCAACTCTGCAGCCACCAAATGCATCCTGAAAAGAACAGAATTGGCCCTAATCAGAAATGAACTTCACACAAAATGATTCCTCCTAGACCGAATCAACAAAGATCTCCTCACACTTCATCTCAAACTCAGCAACAAGATCCACCCTGCACTTTGGGACAAATCCAAACAACTCGTTGTCTGGAGAGCCGAAACACAGACTACCCTCAAGACAGACACACACACCAACAAACTCTGAAGACTACAAGAACACCAGAAACAAACCCCTCCTCCCTCACAGCCACACATGAAACAAACAGTGCATAACATCTCAGATAGGATCCTCACCAAAGCCGAAACCAATGTCCTTTCCAAAGGATTCAACTTTGCAGTCGCTCCCAAACACATCCCCACTGAAACCATTATATGCGGACTTTGTTGCAAAAGTGTGTCCGTGGAGTCCCGGCAACCATGATTAATGACAGAGACCTGAGTTTGTCTCGGGATGGAAGCCCCGGCAGAAGCCAGGCCTCCCCTTTTATTACACATCAAAGGTCTCTACCCACAAATTGTCACCCTACTGATTCTGTTTATCCATTGGCATCCGCTCGAATCCTTGTTGACTAATGTTCACTTGTTGAGACAATTTTTTCTTTGGTTTAAAAGATTTCATCATAGCAAAAATATCAGGCAAACATTGTATATAAAAGCATCCACAATGGAATAATATAACAATACAAAATGATACTTATCAAATTTTTTAACCATTGAAAATTTGGTAACCAAAACCAGAATGCATTCCAAATATCCCCAATGCTTATGATCTCCGGATATTGGTGGAGGGATTTGTCCTTGTTCATCATTAAGCATTTTTACGTCCGTCACTGTCATTGGCTGCAGTCCAATTCTGTAGCCATTAAAATAGCTACAAACCCAATACACTTGCATTGTACTCTCCATCATCACATTTTGCATACACTTTGTTATTACTTTGATCACAATGATCAGGCATATTAAAGGTGATATTACAAGAGAGATATATACTTAAAAGAATAATTCCCTTAGAAAAATTAAAACACACTAATACAAAATCTACATGATAAAACCTAAGTGGCAGTGTATAATGTCCTGCCTCATTAATATTTACAAAACTTTCGCTAGCTCCAGTGTTGTTCAAAGGAAGTCCAACTAAAGAAAGTCCTTGACTGGCATCCGATGGTGACATCATACACATCCAGCAGTCAGTATGGTTTGTTAAGGCACTAACTTTTTATTGTCCTTCCAAAATTATTGTCCATCCACTTTGGGCTCACCAGAGTCTTTGCAATCTTTTGGCTGTACACTGTAAGGGCGAATATTGCAGCCAGGAACCCATATCGTATTGCCTTCATGTTGCACCGCAGCATATCCATGACCCCAGGTAATAAGTTCAGCTGGTCCTTTCCACTGGGGGTCTGGTAGTTTACGATACCAAACTAGCGGATGAACCGTGGTTGCTGCGTCTGGAAGGGGAGAAAAATGCCTGCTCGCAGCTGTATTAGGTGGCGTGCCAGTAAGATTTAAGTAATTGAGAGTATATAAAGCTAAATTAAGATGATTTTGCACTCCAGGTAGTCTGGGGGTGTTTTCCCCATTTTTTGTTTTTAATTTGTCAAGCATGTGCTTAAGAGTGGAATTGGCCCGTTCCACTACTTTTTGCCCCTGTGAATTGTAAGGAATGCCGAATTTATGAATAATGTCCCACCGATTGCAGAACTGAGCAAAGGCGTGACTACAATATGCGGATCCATTATCAGTTTTTAATTCTTTAGGAGTACCCAGAGTGCTAAAAGTTCGAATACAATGATTGATGACATGTTTAGTTGCCTCTCCATGCTGTGGAGTAGCAAGGATGAACCCAGAATATGTATCAATAGTCACATGTATATATTTCCATGGACTAAAAGATGCATATTGGGTAACGTCCATTTGCCAAATTTGACATGCCTCAAGTCCACGGGGATTCACACCCATTGGAATAGACAGTCCTTGTTGTGAGCAACTGGGGCACTGTTGAATGATAGCTGTTGCCTCCCCGGGGGTTATGCCAAATTGTTTAGCCAAAGCCTTGGCGTTTTGATGAAAATAGTTATGACTATCCCAGGGAGTGGGTTGTTGCATAGTCATAACGTGTGTTGCCATATCCGCCTGGGAATTCCCTTCACTGAGAATTCCTGGAAAATGTTGATGACTTCGGATATGTGCAATAAAATAAGGACAATATCTTGTCTCAATAAATTTTTGCAATGTCAAAAATAGTGTCAACAAAGTCTCATCCAAACTAGGAGAGATATAAGCATATGGCAAAAGGGAAACCAAATTATAAACATATAAACTGTCAACAATTATATTAATGTTTTGACAAGGGAATGTTTGAAATGCCAAAATAACTGCGGCAACTTCGGCGTGTTGAGCTGATGATTGTGGTGGAGTGATTTTGGTGCACCATTTTCCTGTAGCCCACCATGCACAGGCGCCATAGACTTTTCCACCATCAGTATAAACTGTGACACCTTCTAAAGGTGTTGGAGATGACAAAGGTTGTAATTTTAGTGGCAAATTTTTCATAGCCATAAATCTATGATCTGTGGGAGGATGGCATGAAAATTGACCAGGCCAATCACCAATCAATGATTGCAAAACAGAATTATTTTGAATCATAGTTTCCCACAATTTTAAGGAAAATGGGATAAAAATAATTGCAAATTCAATTCCAAAAATCTGGCGCCATCGTGTGGCCACGATGTGTAATTTCAGCCAAAGTCATAGCTGGAGTGAAAACTATTTCTTGAAGGCTTATTAGATTGAATAATTGCCACTGTGGGTGGTCGATCAAAAATCACATTCAACTGCACAGGGTGATTGTCAACACTGGGTGTTGAGGGCTGTTTGGACTTTCTCAACGACCAATAACTGGTCAGAGGTCAATGTCACAACATCTGTGGGATTTTTGAGGCCTTTTAATGCCATAAATAAGGGAGAAAGAGTAGAGGTAGAAAGACCTATATATGGCCTTAACCAATTAATATTTCCTAAATATTGTTGTAGTTGAACCAATGTAGGTGCAAGTGGCAAATCAAATTGCACTATTTGGGGCGATGAATGTGCCTGTTGCAATTTGTGTCCCAAATATAAATATGGTGCTGTATTTTGTATTTTTTCAGGGCTAATAGCCAATCCTGCCCTGGCCAGCGTGGTTTCCAATTCTTTATATGAAGCCATAATCGTGCCTTTTGGCCCTGGGCCAGCAATGAAAATGTCATCCATATAGTGATAAATGTTCCAATTAATATGTAATTTACGAAATGGTTGTAATACAAGATCCACATACATTTGACACATGGTTGGACTGTTCAGCATGCCTTGAGGTAGCACAGTCCATTGATATCTAGTGGCAGAAGCACTGTTATTAATTGATGGCAGGGTAAAGGCAAATAACTTTCTGTCTTCTGGGAATAAAGGAATACTAAAAAAGCAATCCTTTAAGTCTATGATAACAAGGCCCCATGTTTGAGGAATCAAATTTGGATTTGGCAGGCCACACTGTAGGGGCCCCATGGGAACAATAATTTTATTCTTCTCTAGCTGGATCCATTTGTGCATCCACACCTATAGTTACAGGGTATAAACTTATCATTTCCTCAGCATTTAATTCTCCTGTTTCATAATCATTCTGTAACGTTTCCTGAATAAAATTACTTGTTTTGGTCAGAGCTGGAGGATCACACAACTCAACATTGCTAGGGAAAACCTTGCTGTTATTTTTAATTGTTACTGGAGTTTCACTGGCAGGGGGAAGAAGTTGAACTTCATTATAATTCAATGGATTCAGTAATATTTTTAGTAGGAGCTGCTCCTGTGTCTCCAAAGCTTTTAACACTACTCTGCAAGATGCTAAAATAGAAGCGGGGCCCTAGAATTTGTATGTAACAACTCCCCCACTCTCCTCCAGGTTTCAACTTTAAGGCAGCCTGCCTCTGGATAGAAAGGAATGTGTTTCCAAATAAATTCAAGGAGAGATCTTAAATCTCTTTCTGTCAGCTTCTGAGCTGTAAAATAAACATAATTCTTCCTGGTTATCTCTGTAAGTTCACTGAAATGCATCTCCTGTGCCTTTGAGAGATCTCCACCCATACTTACGAGGGGTCAGTCCTCGTCCAGCGATGAACTGATGAAGTGCGCTTGGCCACGTCCGGGCGGTAAATATGAGGGTCCAGGGACGTATAACCTCTCAGGGTTATCACGTCGGGGTCACCACTTGTTGCAAAAGTGTGTCCGTGGAGTCCCGGCAACCATGATTAATGACAGAGACCTGAGTTTGTCTCGGGATGGAAGCCCCGGCAGAAGCCAGGCCTCCCCTTTTATTACACATCAAAGGTCTCTACCCACAAATTGTCACCCTACTGATTTACAGCCAATTACATTACACAGATAATTAAAACATACACTTTGAAAGCATGACGTCTTTTTCAAGAAACGAAACTTTTCCCTGCTTTCTCCTCCACCCCCCTAGTACAGCTATCAGCTGACAGCCTGTAAGGGGGGGAAAGGGAAGCCCATCCAGGCAGAGAAGGATTTCTTAAAGGAGAAATGGACATTTATCACAACAGGACTTGAAACCAGCCTGACCAAAATCAACCCCGACGACACTAACAGAATCAGACTCGAAATCACCAACATACTCTGCACCAGCACGCCACCGAAAAGCAACTTACCCAAAGAGGAGCAGACAGCACTACTTAACCTGAAACAAGACACCAGCATAATAATCCTACCAGCAGACAAGGGCAACACCATGGTGGTCATGAATACATCTGACTACCAAACCAAATTAACCAACCTACTCCAAGACTCCACATACAAACCCCTAAACACAGATCCCACCACCTACCTGGAAAAAACTACTAGATCCAAAATAAAAGCCTCCCCCATTAGCAAAGAGATCCAGCAAGGAATCATTCCCAGAGAGAAATCATCCAGATGCCCTAAGCTCTATGGTCTCCCCAAGATACACAAAGAAGGAACCCCACTTAGACCCATAGTCAGCTCCATAGGCTCACTCTACAAAACCTGAGAAAAAAAACAGATAAGAATCGAGCCCTGCAGGAGACATTCCGGGTGGGAGACAAAGTATATTTATCTACAAAATATCTAAACCTTAGACAAAGTTGCAAGAAATTAGGACCAAAGTACATAGGTCTGAACTGAAACTAAGTGGTTGGGGAAAGTGCATCTTGTATTTAATTGTAGTTTGTTAAAAACCCTATAAAGAATCCACATTGTGGCCAGTTGGGATGGCAGCTCCCGCCCTAATAGTGAAAGGGGGGAAATGCATTATGAGATTAAGCAGATTCTTGATTCTAGAATGCATAGAGGGAAACTGCAGTATTTAATTCAATGGGAGGGGTATCCCATGTCAGAATCCAGATGGCATATGTACACACAGATTGTTTAGTAAAACAATTTCATGCTAGATATCCCCAAAGACCTGGCCCAAAGGAAGAAGCAAGTAATAGACTTTTTTATTCTTTTATTTTCCAGGTTACCTTTCCTCCGTAAGGGAGGCGATCTGTCAAGCTATGAACCTGGCTACCTTTAAGAATGCTGCATGCTCTTAGCTTGCCTACAGAGGGGGGAGGGGGGATGGTGTAACAGTGGAATCATTGTGAGAAAGCAGAGAAGTGAAGGATGTGTTTGGGCGAACAGAGAATGCATCTCACAACAAACAATTGTGATTTAATTGGACATTGTGACCTGACTGATTAGAGGAGAGAGGAGGAGAATGATTCATTTAATTAACCGTTCCGCCTTTTCATTAGAGCCAGCTTTCACTTTCTAACTTGCCTCTATAATTCAACCTATTAGACCATTAGAGAACACTTTGATTCCGGTGTGTTTCTTGGTGGGGATTTTGGGTGGATGTTGACACAAAGTTCCTCCCAGCTCTATTCTGATTGATTGATTGATTGATTGAAAGGCATCTATGACACATATATATAAACTTCTTGGTGGGCAGGAAGGGAAACAAACCAATAACTAGCTGAAGACTAGTTGAAAATGTGTCTTGGGTTAACAAGAAAAAAAACAAACCAGGCCTTTAATTTGACCTGTATCAGTGTGGATGATTTGTGATCATTCTGAGAAAATTGCTGTGCCTGAGAGGTCATGTAATCTGACCTGCTCAGCCCAGCTTCTGACAGACCACCTCAACAGATGTCCATCAAGTTTCTGCTCAGAAACTCCCAATGAAGAGAAGACTCATAGATGTCAAGAGTCATTCCACGTGGCGCATGGTTTCTTTGGCTAACAGCTTATGCAGTGAGGAAATTCCTTTTGACATCTAACTTGAACCTCTTTCAAGAAAGATTTGGGATTGATTTGGTTTTTCTGTCTACCTGAGAGTTAGGTACTAATACTGTGCTGATTATGTCCATTCTCATTTCTCCCATAACTGTATTGATTATGTCCAGGAGGACATAATCTTGGACATAAAGGAGGTTGAGGAGTAAGTGGCAATTGTGGCCAGGAGGGCCTATGCAAATGTGTGTTGTGTGCCCTTTATGCCCATTCCTAGACCAACTGGTTGCTTCTTGTGGGAGCTGCATTATTTGCCAATTTGCTTCTGAGTTTACTTCAAGCTGTTGGTTATCACCATTGAAGCCCTTCGTGGCTTGGGGCCAGGTTATTTGATAGACTGCCTCTCAAGTTGCAGGGCCCATCAATTATGGAAATATCTGGAATGGCCAAGAGAAGGGCTTTCTCTGTAGGAGAAAGGCCAGACTTTTGCTGGCCTTGACCCTGGACTATTGGAAAGGACTGCAATTGTGGAAGTGGTTATCGTGGCTAGTGGGCCTGCTCTGTCGGCTGGGTGCTTCCTGCTAAATTTTTAAGACCTGTGGGTGAGGCCTTTGTTGCTGCCGCCATTATGTTGGATTTTTTCGAAGGCCTTATCTTTGGGACGTTGGGTTCCATAATTACTGTTAGTATCATTATTCCTCCTGTGGATTCTGTTTTGGACTCTACTACAAGTTTTATCTTAGGAGGGACTAATACAGGCACAGCTATAGTTATTGCGGCAGGATTAACATCTGGCATGCCTGTTTTTATTTTTTTATTACTATGTTTTTAAATTGTTTTAATTACTATTTGTTTAAATTTTTAAATAATTCAAGTTGTTTAATACTGTTTTAACTTATTTTTGTTGGATGTTATGAATGATGTGGGGGGGGATTGACTGATTGTGGAGTGAATCGGGTTGAATGGATGGTTAGTTTATTGTTTTTAATGTGTTTAGTTTAAAGAGTGGGAGAGATAAATTAATGATATGGATGGAGTTGTGGTTGAGTGGAATGAATGTGATGAACTGGCTAGCCTGCCTGGCATGGCAGAGGCGGAGGGGAGGGGAGACGCTGGCTCTGGGGTGATAGAGGGCCAAAGTATACCGGTCTTGCTGGGGAGAGGCAGATATGGTGGGAGCCATAGGGTAGGCCATTCCCGGGGAACAAGAGCTCGCTGTCTAAAAGCGATCCCTTGCTCCGACCCTGTGAGTTCAACCCGAAGTACTGGTAATGGGCGAAATCCGGACCCTGGGCTCAGGCTGCTGCTGCTCAATGCCAGGTCGGTTGTAAATAAAGCTCCCCTCATCCATGATCTTCTCCTGGATGAGGAGGCCGACCTCGCATGTGTGACCGAGACCTGGCTGGGCCCGGAGGGAGGAGTTCCTCTCTCTGAGATGTGTCCAGCCGGGTTTCAGGTATGGCACCAGCCACGACCCCAGGGAAGGGGGGGAGGAGTGGCTATTATAGCCAAGAAGACTTTTAGCCTACGCAGGCTCGCTGTTTCTGAGATTGCGGGTTGTGAGTTGCTCCTTGTGAAGTTGGACCTAGGGGTTCAGGTGGGCTTGTTGCTCACGTACCTGCCTCCCAGCTGCGTGTCAACAGCCCTGCCTGCGCTACTTGAGGGGGTTGCTGGGCTGGCGGTTGAGTTCCCCAGGCTTATTGTCTTGGGGGACTTAAATCTTCCATCGCTCGGCGAATCCTCTGGGTTGGTGCAGGAGTTCATGGCCACCATGGCAACCATGAACCTGACTCAGGTAGTTCAGGGTCCGACTCACGAGAGGGGACACACTCCCGACATGGTATTCCTCTCAGAACAGTTGAGCAATGATCTGAATTTAAGGGGCTTAGATATTTTGCCTATGTCATGGTCAGACCATTTTCTGTTGCGGCTTGTTTTCAAGGCTCCAATCCTCCCCCGCAGGGAGGCGGAACCGATTAGGTGGTTCCACCCCAGATGTCTGATGGATCCAGAGAGTTTTCAGAGGACGCTTGGGGAAATACCGGATTCTCTCATTCACAGTTCGGCAGAGTCCCTGGTTACGGCCTGGAATATGGCTGCGAAGGGGGCTCTTGACCGGATTGCGCCGCTGCGACCTCTCTGTGGTAGCAGACCCAGGAGATCTCCTTGGTTTACTGAGGAACTCAGGGGGATGAAGTGCCAGAAGAGACGCCTAGAGAAGCGATGGAGGAAAAGCAAATCCGTATCTGACCGAACACTTGTAAGATCTTATATCAAGACTTATCAGGTGGCGCTCAAGGCGGCAAGATGCGCGTATCATTCCGCCTTGATTGCATCTGCGGAATCCCGCCCAGCCGCCCTGTTCAGGGTAACTCGCTCCCTCCTTAATCAGGGGGGGGGTTGATGCACCCTTGCAGGGTAGTGCTGAGGACTTTAATAAGTTTTTCGCGGATAAAATCGCCCAGATTCGGATGGACCTTGACTCCAATTGGAATGCAGTATCGGCTGATAATGATTCAGTCGAGATGACAGGGACACGTCTTGATCCTGTTGTGTGGGAGGAGTTTGACCCGGTGGCACCTGATGAAGTCGACAAGGCCATTGGAGCTGTGAGCTCCGCCACCTGTTTATTGGACCCGTGCCCCTCCTGGCTGGTTTCGGCCAGCAGGGAGGTGACGCGGGGCTGGGTTCAGGAGATTGTCAACGCTTCTTTGAGGGAGGGGTCCTTTCCGGCTCCCTGCAAGGAGGCAATTGTGCGCCCCCTCCTCAAGAAGCCTTCCCTGGACCCAGCTGTTTTAAACAACTACCGTCCTGTCTCCAATCTTCCCTTTATAGGGAAGGTTGTTGAGAAGGTGGTGTCACTCCAGCTCCAACGGTCCTTGGATGAGGCCGATTATCTGGGCCCTCAACAGTCAGGATTCAGGCTCGGCTACTCCACGGAAACTGCTTTGGTCGCGCTGACGGATGATCTCTGGCGGGCCCGGGATAGGGGATTATCCACTATCCTGGTGCTACTTGACCTCTCAGCGGCTTTCGATACCATTGACCATGGTATCCTTCTGCACCGACTGGAGGGGTTGGGGGTTGGAGGCACTGTTTTGCGGTGGTTCACCTCCTACCTCACTGGTCGGTCGCAGTCGGTGTTGGCGGGGGGTCAGAGGTCGACCCCTAGGTTCCTCCCTTGTGGGGTCCCTCAGGGATCGGTCCTCTCCCCTCTGCTGTTTAATATCTACATGAAACCACTGGGCGAGATCATCCGACAACACGGGGTGAGATATCATCAGTATGTTGATGATACCCAGCTTTACATCTCCACCCCGTGTCATTTCAGTGAAGCAGCGGAAGTGATGTGCCGATGTCTGGAGGCTGTTAGGGTTTGGATGGGTGCCAACAGGCTCAAACTCAACCCCGACAAGACGGAGTGGCTATGGGTTCTGCCTCCCAAGGATATTTCAATCTATCCGTCCATTAGCCTGGGGGGGAGCTTCTGACCCCCTCGGAGAAGGTCCGCAACTTGGGCGTCCTCCTCGATCCACAGCTAAATTTGGAACATCATCTTTCGGCTGTGGCGAGGAGGACATTTGCCCAGGTTCGCCTGGTGCACCAGTTGCGGCCCTATTTGGACCGGGAGTCTCTTCTCACAGTCACTCATGCCCTTATCACCTCGAGGTTCGACTACTGCAATGCTCTCTACATGGGGCTACCTTTGAAAAATGTTCGGAGACTTCAGGTAATGCAGAATGCAGCCGCGCGAGCAGTGTTGGGCTTGCCTAGAAATGCCCACATTTCGGCATCACTCCGCGAGCTGCATTGGCTGCCAATTGGTCTCCGAACCCAATTCAAAGTGTTGGTTATGACCTATAAAGCCCTACATGGCATTGGACCAGGTTATTTACGGGACCGTCTGCTGCCCCATGAATCCCAGCGGCCGGTTAGGGCCCACAGAGTGGGCCTTCTCCAGGTCCCGTCAGCCAGACAGTGTCGCCTGGCGGGGCCTAGGGGAAGGGCCTTCTCTGTTGCGGCCCCGGCCCTCTGGAACCAACTTCCCCTGGAGATCCGTGTCGCCCCCACCCTCTTCGCCTTTCGTAGATTGCTTAAAACATACTTTTGCCGGCAGGCCTGGGGCAGCTAACACCTTGCCCCTAGCCAGTGTATGTTTCTGTGTATGTTTGTGGAGTGATTGGTTTCTTTTAGCTCAAGGGTTTTTTATAGATATGTGTTTATTGTAATTTCTATCATGCTGTGAGCCGCCCTGAGTTCTTTGGAATAGGGCGGCATAGAAATTAAATAAATAATAATAATAATAAATAATAACTCCCTACATTCCCCCAGAGATAAGACTGGCCCTCACCCTGTTGCTTTTCTGAAAGGCACTTGAGACATGGCTCTGTTCATGGGCTTGGGGACTCCAGATTGATGCAGAAACAATCACGCAGGCTTGTTTGGTTGCATTTGTTGCTGGCCTGGTATGGTTCTGATAGATGAAACCAATTAAAAGAACTTCAAAGCAAGCAATTCTTCCTTAAAGAACATTTTATTAGGAAACAAGATGACGATCTGGGCTTCGGTAGTGTTGGTGTCTCTCGGAGCTATCGTAATGATCTCGCTGTCTGGAGCTTTTGCGACAGTGATGTCTGTTGGGAGACCATGACAACCGATGCCGATCAGGGCTTCTCCGATGGCCAGGACTATCATGAAGGTGTTTCTCAGGGCTGTCATAAACAAGATACCGTTGACAATCTGGGCTTCGGTAGTGTTGGTGTCTCTCGGAGCTATCGTAATGATCTCACTGTCTGGAGCTTTTGCGATGGTGATGCCTGCTGGGAGACCATGACGAATGATTGTCGACTAGGGCTTCTCCAATAGTTGGGGCTGTCATGTCACGAGCGACATTCTGGGCTCCTTGATGCCCGACAATGACATGGACTGTCACACCATGAGTGACGGTCAGGATTCTTCCTCCCCACTGGGCTTGAGGTCAATATTGGTGGTTCTGAGCGTGGAGTAGCCTCCCGAGCTACATCAGTGGGGCTAGGGCTTCTTCTGGGCCTAGACTGGTGCTGATCCTACCAGTCATCATGCTCACTAGTAGGCAAGTAGTGGGTGACCTGCCCCTCGCTTCCCACTTCTAGCCCCACGAACTTCTCCACCAATTTCTCCACTGAATGGCTGTGGACAGTTGACTGGTACTTCCACTCACCAGAATCTTCAGTTGCTGCCAACCTTTTTGTTCCTCTCTGGTCGGGGAAGCGTGACTCCCATGAGGCAGCTGCTGGCAACTCCGACTCAGCCGCTTTTGAAGAACTCTTATTTGATTGGGTTGTCTCGGGATGCTTGGGGTCTCCACTGGGCAGGGTCCACTCGAAAGACCACAATAACTCCCATGTTTTGGGTTTCGCCCCCCGTTGCTTGAATTTCCAAACTCACTTTCTCCAGCACCACAAGGGCTTGTGCTCCCTCCGCTGATGCAGCTGCCATGGTCGGGGTGCTGGTTGTGGGTGCTTCTTTCCTCTCCATGCTGAGATCTTCCCTGAATCTTTGTCAGCCTCCCCTTCTGCTTTGGGGTGACTGGAGCTCAGGACCCCAAGGATGTCAAAGTAGATGGCAGTTTTGGGTTAATGTCAAAAGAACTTCAAGGCAAGGATTTCTTCTTTTAAGAACATTTTATTCTGGAAACAAGATATCGGCACTTACATAGTTGAACCCAAAACTGAACGTTCCCTCTCCTGATACAAAGTTACAAGTTGAAATTCCCACCTCAAACCAAGCTGTCATAAATCACATTCCCCAATTAGCACAAGATGCAGGCTTTTCTCCCCGATTTCTCAGACCGCCTTACACACCGTCCTTGAATTCCCACGCCGCTGCATTGTTATGGCTAACTAACTCTCAAGCATTTGCCTCTAGAAATCACGGGCAATCCATCAGTGGAGATATTTAAGAAGAGGCTAGACAGTCACTTGTCTGAGATGGTATAGGTTCTCCTGCTTGAGCAGGGGACTGGATTAGAAGACCTCCAAGGTCCCTTTCAGCTCTATTCCATTCCATTTCGTGGGATCAACAGATTGTGCGTGGAGAACATGTACCTGCTCCCTCTCGTGAAGAGCATGCTATGATATTTAGCCAAAGGGAAAATATTTACTAAATTAGACCTGAGGGAGGCTTTCTATTGAGTGAAAATTAAGGAAAGTGACAAGGGGAAGACAGCCTTCAACTGTCCTTTAGGTAGCTACCAATTCAAGGTGATGCAATTTGGACTACAGGGGCCCCCTGCTGTGTTCATGCAACTCATAAACGAGGTGCTGCATGAGCATCTCTATAAGGGGGTTCTAGTGTGTCTTGATGACATCCTCATTTACACTAAGATTATGGACCAGCACGTGAAACTTCTGTGACAGGTGCTGAAAAAGCTATCGGATGCTCTGTACATCAAACTGTCAAAGTGTGAGTTTCACAAATCTAGACTTGACTACTTGGGCTACCGTGTGATGTGAGGGAATAGAGATGAACCTGGGGAAAATGAAATCTTGGAACGGCAAGCCCCTCGTACCAGCAAGCAGCTGCAGTTTCCTGAGATTTGCAAACTTTTACAGGCAATTCATCCTCTCTTTCACCACGATTGCCCTACCAATCACTGAATTGCTGAAAAGGGGGAGGGGAGAAGCTCTGGCTCAATCAGCCCTTGAACTGGATGACGGAGTGCCAAGTGGCATTCAAAAGGTTAAAGGGGCTAGTCAGGGCTGAACCAGTGTTGAAACACCCAAACCCCGAGGAGCCATTCTTGATCCAGGCAGATGCCAGCGACACGGCTATGGGAGCTGTCCTCTCCCAACACAATGAGGGGAACTTTCAGCTGTGCATGTACACATCTTGCAAACTAAATGAAACAGAACGGTGATGTTCTATGTGGGAGAAAGAGGCTTTTGTAGTACGGTGGGTTGGTTTATCAGGATATCGGTTAGGGAAATGTTTGAGGGTTTAGCTGCTTTAAAATGATTAAGATCTACCAATTCAGTTTCAGACGGAGGAAAGTCTTTCCACACAACTAAATACTGGAGCTTTCCTCGGTGTTTATGAGAATCTAAATCTCAAAATACTTCTTCAATTATGAGTGGTTTTGGTGTCAGTGGCACTGCAAACCCAGTGCTACTAAGTAGAGTTATTATAGGTCACTTCATCAAATGGGAGGAGATTTATCCAATTGTCCTGCTGGTAATTTATATAACATCTCAGGTATTGTTCTAGAACCCCATTTGTACGTTCACACAAACCCATTCATTTTTGATGACTGGAACTAAACCGTTGGGGCATCCCAAGAAGTTTTAAAAACTCTTGCCAGGATTTTGAAACGAATTGCATTCTGCACTCAGTGATTATTTGTTGTGGAGCACTATGCAATCTATAGATGAAAAATTTAGAAGGAATGTTTTGGCAGGGTACAAAATTCACTTGCTTAGAGAACAAATCAGTGATCATTCAAATTACATGTTTTCCGAGATTTCCAGTAGTCCATAGAAATTTCCTTCCATGGGGTGATAGGCTCCACCAGTGGCTGGAGGAGTCCTAGTGTTTTCCCCTGCCACCACTTGTCTGAAGCGAAAAAGGGAAACCGACCACGTAACTTTGAATGTCTTTGTTAAGCAGCAACCACCAAAACGGGCGCTTAATTAAATGTAATGTTTTTACAAAGCCAAAATGTCCTCCGTTTTTGAGTGATGGCTTTTCTCTAAGATTAGTAACTAAACTAAACTAAAACAAAAGGGGAAGGGAAGTAAAAAGTTAAACAAAAATACTCAGCCAATCAAACCAGGTGATATTCTTCCTCTCAGAAATAGAACAAAAGAACAAATGCAAAAAGATTGTAAGAAAAGTGGAGGAGGCAAGTCTGCAATAGGTACCAGTCACAAACTAAAATGCTTCTACACCAATGCACGAAGCATGAGAAATAAAAAAGGAGAGCTGGAGATCTTAATTCAGGAAGATAAATATGATGTCATAGGTATTGCTGAAACCTGGTGGGATAACACACATGGATGGAACACTGACATCGAAGGCTACAACTTATTTTTGCGGAACAGGCTTAACAAAAGAGGAGGGGGTGTTGCACTTTATGTTAAAAAAGCATTTGTCTCCTCAGAGATCCAGGTTTCAGAGAGTGGAAACTCAGTAGAATCTGTATGGGTAAGAATTCATGGGGAGAACAACAGAAAGGATACTATTGTAGGAGTCTATTATAGGCCCCCTGGACAAACAGAAGATATGGATGACCTCTTTCTAGATCAAATGGCTAAACTATCAAGAAAGTATGATATAGTGATTATGGGAGATTTTAACTATCCAGACATTTGTTGGGAATCTCTCTCAGGCAAAAGCCAGAAGTCTAATAAGTTCTTATTCTCTCTTGCTGACAATTTCATCCACCAAAAAGTGGAGGAGAAAACAACAAGAGGATTGGCTATCCTCGATCTAATCCTTACAAACAGGGAGGAAATGGTCGAGGAAATCAGAGTTTCTGGGACCTTAGGAGGTAGTGATCATGTTATCCTTGAATTCTGCATAATAAGGGAAGGAAAGCCTGAGAGGACTCAGACTTCAAAGTTGGACTTCAGACGGGCAGATTTTGATGGACTCAAGAAGAGGGTAGGGGGATCAAATGGCTGAATGTACTAAGGGATAGAAATGTCCAAGAAGGATGGGATATTTTGAGAAATGCAATACTAGAAGTGCAATCTTTAACAATTCCTCAAAGAAGGAAGAATGGGAAACATCTAAAGAGACCAGGGTGGATAAACCTAGAACTTAAAAACTTGCTAAAAAGGAAAAAAGAAATGTTTAAGAATTGGACGGAGGGATACATATCTAAGGAAGATTATAATGTAATCTGTACAAACTGCAGGGCAAGTATCAGAAAAGCTAAGGTTAATAATGAATTGAGGCTTGCAAGAGAGACTAAAAACAATAAAAAAGGGTTTTGGGGATATGTCAAAAGTAAAAGAAAAGTTAAAGAGGCTATAGGAAGTTTAGAGAACGAGAATGGGGAAGTGGTCAAAAGTGATCTTGAGAAGGCGGAGATTCTAAACTCCTATTTTGTATCTGTTTTTTCTAAGAAAGATAATGTAATTGCAACTGACCTTCACTGTGCTAGTGAAGGACTAAGAGAATTAAGGCATGTAATTGACACAGAGAAGGTAAGGGAACACTTAGCTAACTTAAATGAGTTTAAGTGTCCAGGTCCAGATGGGTTACATCCTCGGGTACTGAAGGAATTAGCAGAAGTAATTGCTGAACCACTTGCTGTAATCTTTGAAAAGTCATGGAGAACAGAAGTCCCAGATGATTGGAGAAGGGCAAATGTTGTCCCTATCTTCAAAAAAGGGAAGAAGGCAGACCCAGGGAA
This sequence comes from Bothrops alternatus, assembly GCA_034064705.1. NCBI lineage: Eukaryota > Metazoa > Chordata > Lepidosauria > Squamata > Viperidae > Bothrops > Bothrops alternatus. The sequence goes on from JARGCV010000988.1 coordinate 3,809,805, forward strand.
CTACAGGTCTGTTAGCCTGACTTCAATACCAGGAAAGATTCTTGAACAAATTATTAAGCAACATATATGTCAGCATTTGGATGGGAATTCAATAATTAACAGCAGTCAACATGGGTTTGTAACAAACAAGTCGTGTCAAACTAATCTGATTTCATTCTATGATAAAATCACGGAATGGGTCGATCAGGGAAATACAGTAGACATAGTATTTCTGGATTTCAGCAAAGCTTTCGACAAAGTATCTCACACCATCCTCATTGAAAAAATGATCAAATATGGGATTGACAGGGTGACTGTTAGGTGGGTTCATAACTGGCTTAGTAATCGTACTCAAAGAGTGGCTATAAATGGCTGCACATCCAACTGGAAGAAAGTCTCAAGCGGAGTGCCACAAAGCTCTGTTCTGGGCCCAGTTATGTTTAATATTTTTATAAATGATTTGGATAAGGGAATTGAGGGGAAACTGATCAAATTTGCAGATGACACAAAGCTAGGAGGGATTGCAAACACCAGAGCAGAGAGAGAAAGGATTCAAAAAGATTTAGAGAAACTCGAACAATGGGCTGCAACTAATAAAATGGTATTTAACAAGGAAAAATGCAAGGTACTACATCTGGGTAAGAAAAATGAAAAAAGCACATATAGTATGGGAGGAATCCAGCTGAGCAGCAGTACATGTGAAAAGGACCTCGGTGTCCTAGTAGATCATCGATTGAACATGAGGCAACAGTGTGAAGCAGCTGCAAAAAAGGCAAACACGATCCTGGGGTGTATCAAGAGAAGCATAGAGTCCAGATCACATGAAGTTATTATTCCCCTCTACTCTACCTTGGTCCGACCTCACCTGGAGTACTGTGTCCAGTTCTGGTCACCCCAGTTCAAGGAAGACACTGACAAACTGGAGCAGGTTCAAAGGAGAGCTACCAAGATGGTGAACGGTCTACAAACCATGTCCTATGAGGAACGGTTAAAGGAATTAGGAATGTTTAGTCTACAGAAAAGAAGACTGAGAGGAGACATGATAGCTGTCTACAAATACCTGAAGGGCTGTCACAGAGCAGAGGGATCAGCCCTGTTCTCACTTGCTCAAGGAAGGACCAGAAACAATGGGATGAAACTGCAGGGGAAAAGATTCAGATTAGATGTTAGAAAAAAATTTGTAACAGTAAGGGTGATCAACCAGTGGAACAGGTTGCCACAGGAGGTGGTGAGCTCCCCTTCGAGGTCTTCAAGCAGAGACTGGACGGCCATCTATCTGGGATGGTTTAAGGAATCCTGCCTCGAGCAGGGGGTTGGACTCGATGACCCGGGAGGTCCCCTCCAACTCTATGATTCTATGATTAGTAGTCTTTGGCGTTCAGAAACATACAGCTTGGCCCCCCCCAGGCTAGACCATCTTGTATTGTACATTCATTTTTGTGAGTCCAGCTTCCTGGACAAGCCCATGCAGTTTTCTTGCAAGGTTTTCAAAAGTGTTTGTCATTGCCTCCTTCCAAGGACTGAGAGTGTGGCTGGCCCAACGTCACGTAGCTGGCTTTGCGCCTAAGGCAGGACTAGAATTCAGCATATCCTTTTTTTCAGCCTGATGTCTTAACCACAGCCTCAAACCGGTTCTCACCAAACTGGTTCTCACCACTGGAAGAGAAGGCTAACAGATTCATTGTCACCTATGACAAAATTGGCTTCGCATCCCAGCCAGGATCACCCAAAACAAATACAGATCTTTGCAACTGACATTTTCCAAAAGGTCAATCTCGAGTTCCGGAAAGTCAATAGATTGCTATCAAATTTCCTTTTTTATTTCATTGACCACATCTGACAACACTGTATGTTCAGTCAGCGATATGACTCGTCCATGCCAAGAACCAAGATTAACACAAAGGTTAAATAAAGAACGGGCAGAGAGCACTTTCAGTCTGATAAGATAATATAAAGCAAATAAAGCGGAAGAAAGGCTGGAGATTTTGAAAGGCTGCTAGGAGGAAGACTAATTTGATTGGCAACTTTTAGATACACATAGGAGAGATAATTAAGGCAAATTAATTTCTACGTTGCTCAAACTGAATTAGTACCGTAGCATTTCATTTTCAACAGAAATAAAGACTCCATGGGCTTCATTTTAGGGATAGCGAATACACATCATACACTTTAAGGAAATAGCATTTTGCAAAGGGCAACCTAACCGAAACCTTCCTGTAGTTCAGGTTAGGGTTACAGCTGGGAAGCTGAAAGATGAAAAGCTATTCAGAAGGGCACTCCTTTGCACACGAAGCAGTTTCTCCCACTGTTATTTTTTAAGCAGCTGTTTAATTTTGTTTTCTCCAGGGCAGTTGCCATCTGGAGGCAGAGGATCCTGAGAGGCTGTTTTGTTCCAGTTTTGGCAGGCAATACATCTGTCCCTCAGCAAGCACAGTGGACAGGACTGGTGCTGCTGCTTGAATGGTGGTGGAGAGGTTACCTCCAGCCCTCTAGGGTTACACTTACTGGATTAGGTTTAGGTTTAGGGTTAGGGTTAGGGTTAGGTTAAGGGTTAGGTTTAGGGTTAGGTTTAGGGTTAGGGTTAGGGTTAGGGGTTAGGGTTAGGGTTAAGGGTTAGGGTTAAGGGTTAGGGTTAGGTTTCCCACAGAGTGGGGAAGACAAAAAGCCATGCTTTTTCCGGATCTGACCTCTCCCTCCCTCAGGAGGTAGGCCACGGCATATCTCTCATTTGTTGGCAAATAACAAATTAACCATGAAATGTGAAAATTTGAAACTGACCTCTAATTCGGAAAGTATACAAATATTCAGGTTATCCAAAGGTTGGGGAACACGAGAAACCAAGTGTTTTCCGGATCCAACCACTCACTCTGGATTTAGCCTAGAGCGTATCTCTCATTTGTTGGCAAATAGCCAATTAAGCATCAAAAGTCAAAATTTGAAAGTGACCTCAAATTTGAAATGGATACATATATTCAAGTTCGTGACTTTGTGGTACCCGACAAACTATGTGTTTTCTGGACCCGATCTTTCCCTGAGGCCGGGGCGTATCTCCCATTTGTTGGCAAATACCCAATTAAGCATCAGTCAAAATTTGAAACTGACCTCAAATTCTAAAAGTATACATATATGCAGGTTCCCCACAGGTTGGAAATCTCGAGATACCATGTTTTTTTCCGGATACAACCTCTCCCTTAGGAGTTAGGCCAGGGCGTATCTCCCATTTGTTGGCAAATACCCCATTAAGCATCAAAAGTGAAAATATGAAAGTGACCTCAAATTCGAAATGGATACATATATGCAGTTTCCTCACAGGTTGGAAATCCCGAGAAACCATGTTTTTTCCGGATCCAACCTCTCCCTGAGGAGTTAGGCCAGGGCGTATCTCCCATTTGTTGGCAAATACCCCATTAAGCATCAAAAGTCAAAATTTGAAAGTGACCTCAAATTCGAAATGGATACATATATTCAAGTTCGTGACTTTGTAGTACCCGACAAACTATGTGTTTTCTGGACCCGACCTTTCCCTGAGGCCAGGGCGTATCTCCCATTTGTTGGCAAATACCCAATTAAGCATCAGTCAAAATTTGAAACTGACCTCAAATTCTCAAAGTATACACATATTCAAGTTCGCCACTGTTTTTGGTACCCGAGAAACCATGTGTTTTCTCGACCTGACTTTTCCCTGAGGCCAGGGCGTATCTCGCATTTGTTGGCAAGTACCCAATTAAGCAGTCAAAATTTGAAACTGACCTCAAATTCTAAAAGTATACATATATGCAGGTTCCCCACAGGTTGGAAATCTCGAGATACCATGTTTTTTTCCGGATACAACCTCTCCCTTAGGAGTTAGGCCAGGGCGTATCTCCCATTTGTTGGCAAATACCCCATTAAGCATCAAAAGTGAAAATATGAAAGTGACCTCAAATTCGAAATGGATACATATATGCAGTTTCCTCACAGGTTGGAAATCCCGAGAAACCATGTTTTTTCCAGATCCAACCTCTCCCTGAGGAGTTAGGCCAGGGCGTATCTCCCATTTGTTGGCAAATACCCCATTAAGCATCAAAAGTCAAAATTTGAAAGTGACCTCAAATTCGAAATGGATACATATATTCAAGTTCGTGACTTTGTAGTACCCGACAAACTATGTGTTTTCTGGACCCGACCTTTCCCTGAGGCCAGGGCGTATCTCCCATTTGTTGGCAAATACCCAATTAAGCATCAGTCAAAATTTGAAACTGACCTCAAATTCTCAAAGTATACACATATTCAAGTTCGCCACTGTTTTTGGTACCCGAGAAACCATGTGTTTTCTCGACCTGACTTTTCCCTGAGGCCAGGGCGTATCTCGCATTTGTTGGCAAGTACCCAATTAAGCAGTCAAAATTTGAAACTGACCTCAAATTCTAAAAGTATACATATATGCAGGTTCCCCACAGGTTGGAAATCCCGAGAAACCATGTTTTTTTCCGGATCCAACCTCTCCCTGAGTAGTTAGGCCAGGGCGTATCTCCCATTTGTTGGCAAATACCCCATTAAGCATCAAAAGTGAAAATATGAAAGTGACCTCAAATTCGAAATGGATACATATATGCAGGTTCCTCACAGGTTGGAAATCCCGAGAAACCATGTTTTTTTCCGGATCCAACCTCTCCCTGAGGAGTTAGGCCAGGGCGTATCTCCCATTTGTTGGCAAATACCCCATTAAGCATCAAAAGTCAAAATTTGAAAGTGACGTCAAATTCGAAATGGATACATATATTCAAGTTCGTGACTTTGTGGTACCCGAAAAAACATGTCTTTTCTGGATCCGACCTCTCCCTCAAAAGTTACGCCTCGGCCAGGATAGCAGCAGTAAAGATGAACGTCCTGCCAAGATTTCTATTTCTCTTCCAAACGCTACCCATACTCAAAAAAAACGAGGACTTGGACAATTGGCAGAGGGGCATCACCAAATTTATTTGGGATGACAAGAGACCGAGGGTGAAACTAAAAATTATCCAGGACATAAGGAAGAGAGGGGGACTAAAAATGCCTAATCTAAAGCTATACTACCCGGTATTATGCAGCGACATTAGTGGCGGTGAGTGACTGGATCAATATGACGAATGATAGAATACTGAATGTTGAAGGGCATGGTCTACTATTTGGCTGGCACGCATACCTAGTATACGACAAAAAGGCAGACAGGAACTTCAAGGAGAACCCACTACGGATCACATTGTTATGGGTCTGGAAGAAATATAAACACCTCCTACACGACAAGATTCCCATCTGGACGATCCCCGGACATGCAATAGGGGATACAAACACATCCCAAGGGCAAGAGGTGGTGCCATACAGTAAACTTATACTGGGAGAAGAAAATAGGTTCCTCTTGATACCCCAAACAACGCTAGCAAACAGAGGAATAGGAGGTACCTGGCTATCATATGTACAACTGCAATCAAGGTGGCGTAAAGATAAGAAGAAGGGCTTCTCCTGAACTGACGAGAAACTAATTGAGCAGATTAGAGATCAGGGGATCATGCACATCAAATGAGTGTACAACATTCTGATAGAAATGGACTCTGAAACCGAGCTAGTCAAGAACTGTATGGTGAGGTGGGCACAAGACTTTGGACACTCTATCGCCATGGACACGTGGGAGAAAATCTGGGTGAGGAACGTAGAATTCACGAAATCGCAACACTTAAGGGAAAACTTCTACAAGATGTTCTATAGGTGGCACCTCGACCCGAAAAAACTATCGCTCATCTACCCAGACTCCCAACCCAAATGCTGGAGGTGTGGAGACGGGGAAGCTACCTACTTTCATGTATGGTGGACATGCAGAAAAATCAAAGCCTTCTGGAGGAAGATATGGTGGACACTCCAAACTATTTTCACAAAGCGCATAGAATTTCTACCTCAGGTTTTTTTGTTAGGGATTACAAAGGATAACATTACCTCAGAGACAAACTTATTTCTGAACTTGATTACAGCAGCAAGATTGTTGGTGGGACAATACTGGAAGAACCCAGAAATATCACCTATGGAAGAATGGACTGTGAAAGTAACAAACCTGGCGGAAATGGCGAAAACATCAGCATATTTGAAGGGCCGTTCCAATGAACAATATTTGACAGACTGGAAACAATGGATAGACTATATCCAAGAGAAACACCAATCAAACAAAATGCATCTGGCGTTTAGCTAAGGCTCGAAGTGAAGAGGGAAGAATGTATAACAAATCAAATGTTTACAAAAACTAACACTTAATGTTGAATGTATATGTACTAATATTTACCGAACCAGACGTTTACAAAGATTAATACTTAGTGTTATACCCCTCACACTTTCTTTTTATCCCCAAAAGCCCCACTATGTCTTACTTTCGGGGTATGGCTTATATTGATTGGAAAACAATTGTCAGTTTTATTTTAAGTATTTTAAGTATATTAAGTATTTTAAGTATTTTAAGTATTTAAGTATTTTAAGCAGGAGGCGGAAGTGGGCAGGAGTAATATGTCTTACTTTCGTGGTACGGCTTATATTAGCCGACCCCCTGAAAACCCCGATACGTCTTACAATCGGGGGTGTCTTACTATCGGGGAAACACGGTATGTAGTGTTCTATGATGATTGCATATAAATATGATCTTATGGTTAATGTTGAACATTTTAACATTGAAAGAGCAGACTGAATTTCTACCTCAGGTTATTGAATTACTACCTCAGGACCTACTGTTAGGGACCATACAGGTTAAAAAATGTAACAGGTGTATAGTAGAGGCTTGACGTGAAGAGTGAAGAATGTCTACCTATTGTTGTATGTTATGTTCTACGATGATTGCTTCTTAATATGATCCTATGCTTAATGTTGATTACCTTAATAATGAGAAAGCAGACTGAATCTTTACCCCAGGTTATTGAATCTCTAGCTCAGGATCTTTTGCTAGGGATCATAAAAGATAAAATACAACAGACATATAGATGAGGCTGGAAGTGAGGAGTAAGGAATATGTACCAAACCAAATATGTTGAACATTTTAACATTGAAAAAGCAGACTGAATTTCTACCTCAGGCTGTTGAATTACTACCTCAGGACCTAATGTTAGGGACCATACAGGTTAAAAAATGTAACAGGTGTATAGTGGAGGCTTGGGGTGAAGAGTGAAGAATGTCTACCTATTGTTGTATGTTATGTTCTACGATGATCGCTTCTTAATATGATTGCTTCCTAATATGATCTTATGCTTGATGTTGATTACTTTAATAATGAAAAAGCAGACTGAATTTTTTACCCCAGGTTATTGAATCTCTACCTCAGGATCTTTTGCTTGGGATCATAAAAGATAAAATACAACAGACATATAGTTGAGGCTGGAAGTGAGTAAAGAATATGTACCAAACCAAACGTTTACAAAGATTAATACCTAGTGTTATATGCTGTGTTCTCTGAGGATTGATTATTAATATGATCTTATATTTAATGTTTAACTACTACCTCAGGACCTATTATTAGGGATCATAGAGAATAAAAAATGTAACAGGGTGTATAATAGAGGATTGAAGTGAGGAGTGAAAAATGTTTACCAAACCAGACGTTTCCAAAGAATAATACGTAGTGTTGTATACCAGATGCTATGATGTTTGATGCATACAAAGATTTTATGTACAATGCTGAATGGTTTAATAAAGGAATTTTTATATTAAAAAAAAGTTACGCCTCGGC